>VWYP01028044.1:0-18365 GCA_013400435.1 Pycnonotus jocosus | reverse complement strand
CAGCAAGGACAGGCCATCATCCCCAGGGCTCAGCAGGGCAGCAAGGACAGGCCATCATCCCCAGGGCATGGAGTGGCAGCAGGACAGGCCATCATCCCCAGGGCTCAGCAGGGCAGCAGGATTGCTCATCCCCGGTGCTCAGTGGCGGATCCGGGCACAGGATGCTGTCCCCTCCGGGGGTGGCAGTCCTGTCGGTGGCTGTGGCAGTGGCAGCACTCAAACACGATGTCTCAGCTGGAGGCAGTGCCTGCAGCTTTGCTGCTGCACCTCCCTGCTGGTTACCCAGCATCGGCATCCAAACACATCTCTCAGGCAAATATCTTGATAATGGCTGGAAAGGGGCAGCAGAGAACAGGGAATTCCCTCTGGCTTGCACCACTCTGTGGGCTGTGCTGTCCTGTAAATCCCTTGTCCTGATGTGGAAATCCCACCAGCCACAGCCATCAGTGGCACTGCAGTCAACAGTGTTATGGCAAATGATCTTTTCTCTCTTACTAATGATAAGAGAAGTAATAACCCTCCTACAGGGCTAATTACAGCCAGAGAAATTGTGATAATGAAAAGAACTCCCTTCGCCAGCATTTGAAAAGTTACAATTTACATGAATTAAGAGGCTTATGTGAATCATGATTATTTTTACACGGCTCTCTCTGGTCCCATCTATTCTGATCTCAGTAAATCAGGGTGTAATTAATCACAGAGGATTAAATGTCACAGGACAAAGACTGCAAAATTCAGTAGAAGCAAAACTCTGGTTGGTTTTGACTTAAAATAAACTTGGGTTATCAGTCACAAAGGATGTTACATCTCTGCTTCCCTCTGCCAGCTCCTCTTGCTGCTCTCAGAAATCAGTGTAATTCTTGTTTCAAGCTTTGGGGTTGTGGTTTTTATTTCTTAAAGATTAAAAAAACCCCAAACATTAAAGATCTTTATAAATCATCATATCCTTGTAGGGCTGTAAGCCCCAGAGTGTCTCAGAGCTGGCCCTGAGCTCTCCCAGCCTGGATCCTGCTGCTGACACAGGGTTTCAGATCTCTCTGTAAAACTTTGTTCTCTTGGTGTTTATTAGTGCAGACCTGTGGTCAGTGCTCCTCTCCAGCCTCTCAGCTTCCCCAGAAGATGGGGTGTGGTGGAACAGGTGAGTACAGCACTATGGTCCCTTTGGAGCCAGCAGACCTGAGTGGTATCGTGGTCCTCCATGCCAGGGAAGGGGTCTAGGGAGGAATGTGTGTCTCAAGGAACCTGGAAATTAAATAGAATGGACATCAAACCGTAAAAAAGGTTTTAATTTAGCACTGGGGGCAAATAGACACCAAAAAGGCAAAGAAAAAGCAAAATAAATTTCTTTCTTGGGATGTTAAAGTCAGTAATGTCGGTATGAAAGACAGCCTGGTACAGAAAGAGGCTGAAAGTCTCAAGAGCAATAAGGGAAAGGCTTTGGCTCCTTGGAGTCCTCACTGGCCTCTTCCCCCTCCCTGTGGCCCAGGCCAGGTGGGTGCACAGCAGGTAAAGCTCCTGGAGCAGAGCTCAAAGGCTACAGAGGTGTCATGAAACAGAAACTCTGCTTACAGCAAAGAAAAACAAGGGAAAAAAACCCAACCCAAAGCACAAACAAACAAAAAACCCCCAAACAAACCCCCAAAAAACCAAATCTGGGAGAAAATAAGATTTAACTCTTTTAACCTTTGAGACAACAACATTTCTGAACAGATGTGTCAGTGACCAATCTCCTAGGATACATTTCTCACAGCAGGGCATCCTCGGGGTCCCTTTCACATCACAGCAAGGCAGAGGAGCTGTGAGGCACAAGCAGATAAACACTGCTTGCACGATGCTGAATCCCAAAAGAGGCTGCCAAAGAAGAAGGTAGATAATAAGCTGTGGAAACAAGGAAAAAGCTTAATGACTTTTTCTTGATTTTTTTTTTTCCAAGCCCTATTAAGGCTCCTGGAATGTGCTAAAAGCTAGAGAGGTCCCTGTGCACTGCATGTTACAGACATTTCCAGAAATTATTACTTTTTTTTTTTCAGAACTGGGCAAGGGCAAATGCAGGGGGAGTCTCTGAGCCATCAGAAGCTGCCCTGCTGCCACAGCTGGCAGTGCCCTGGTGCCCTGAGAGCAGCACAGCTGGCTCCTGAGCTGGCTCCTGGCAGGATAGTGCTTGGAGCTGAAAACCCTCCCAGCTGCCAGCTCCACAAGGCATTTCGTGGGTTACCAGACCACCCTCTCTGCACTCCTGCCTGCAAAACCCAGGTGAACAAGCTGAGCCTGGTGCCAGCTGCCCCTGTCCCCCTTGAAGGGTGCACAAGTGCCACAGCAAAGGCTGTGGGCTAGGTGGGAATAAATGCACACAGCCAGACCTCAAGAATAATTCTGGAGTTACTGTTTAACTTTGTTTTATGCAGCTACAAGTATTTAAAGGGTCCCCCAGCAGCTTTGTGTAAATGATGTCCCAGTCCCAGGTCTCTGCTGTCACCAGAGCAGCCTGAATTTGAGATGTCACCCTCGCTGCTCTCATAAACAGCCAGCTCAAACAATCGAAATAGGAGCCTGAACTACCCCACAGCTTGGTGTTATTTATACCTGATTCTTGTGGTATTGAGGGGCCATCTTCCAGACAGACCTTAACACCACAAGTGAGCCCACTTCCTCTCTTTGGCTGCATTAAAAATAATTTGAGCATCAGTTTTCGCAGCCAAATTTAACACGGTTGTCAGCAAAGCACTTCAACTGAAGGTCCCAGAGCTGAGTTCAGCAGGGACACAGAGACACAGCACTGCTCACAGGGAGGATGCTGGGGCTGTGTTTTGACTTACTACGGTGATGCCAGTGTTTTCAGAACTGCCAATTTCAAACCACAAGTTGTTTCGGGCAGGCATTACTTTTACTACGTAGGTGGAGCACCTAAAAGCAGCCTGGACCATGTTTAGGACTCCAGGTGCTCCTGCACTGAGCAGAGGCCTGCCTTCCTCCCAGGGATGGGATCTTTCCCTGGAGAGAGGCTTGAGGCACTGAGAGCTGCTCAAATGTCAAGAGGAAATATCACTATCAGGAGGATCTGCCCACACCATGTGGGACTAAGCTGAACTGTGGCGTGTAAAGTCTTGCACTTACGAACTGCCTTACCTGGAAATGATGATACAAAGTTTAAAAATGACCTTTAGACACCGAGTTCAGACACCACTTCCCCCTGACTGTAACCTTCTGGTCACCTCAGGTGTTACAGCATCCGGCAGGGTGATAAGAATTATAGCATTAAATTGGCTGTGAGCAAAGTGGAGACTGATCACTGTTTAGAGGAAAAGCAACACAGTGATCTGCAATCAGGAAAGCAAATCAAGCAGAGATTTCCTGAGACAAAAGGCTTACAGTGCAATTAATGTAGCTGAATGGAAGTGAAAGGAGGAACCATGACTGGTTTCATCAAACACGCAAAGCAAGTTGAGCAAAAAATTTCTTCCTTGCTCACTGTTTCTTTCCCTGAGAGCACATGGTTTTGCTTGGATTTGAGTATTTCTGTTTGAGGATCTGTATCTGTCTGGCTGATAAATTGTCACTGTGGGTTTATGTCAGTGTGAGAGGGACCAGAACACAGCTGTGGGGCAGCAGCTCAGAGCTGTGGGTGCCAGGGCAGGAAGGCTTGGGGCAGGGAGGTGCTGGAGGTGCCTGGCCCAGCTCCCCACCCTGCTGTGCCCAGAGCCCCCCTCCATCCTCACCCAGTTCCTTCACTGCTCCAGCCCCTCAGCACAGGGGGCAGGAAGGAAATTCCTCCTGTGTGGCAGCTGGGGATCTCCCTGGACACACAGAGGTGCACAAGGCTGAGATGGGCAGGAGGTGCTCACAGCCAGGCAGGAACAGCACCCTCCCTCCCCTGGCAATGAAGGGTCAGGGGCACTTTGATAGGAAAGGAGGGATTAGGGGCACTTTAATAGGAATGGTGTTCAGGCACCCCAGGACTTCAATAAACCAATGGAGATCTCTGTCACCTCCTAGCAAACCGGGAAATTGATTTCAAATTTAATGCAGATAAGTAATGGAAAGTTACTTCCTCTGCCTGCCAGTTTTTAAACCTAGGGGTCTGGGAAGCAAAAAATAAACATCCCATCTCACCTGTGTCCTATGCCTTCTGCTAATACCAGCAGAAGAGGCTGATTTTCCCCTGACCTTTTATTTCAGGGAGGAAAGGAGAACTAGCAGGTGAGAGGTTTCCTGTGTGTAGGGGGCACACTGCACTGTGCTCAAGGCCATGGTGAGCAGAGACTGATATCTCAGCTGAAATGCCAGAAAGGTACTGATGCACATTTTAGGGGCTGCTGGGATGAAGCAACAGCCTGAAGGTGCATAATCAACTTAGAGCAGCACAGGTGTCCCCAGAAGTTCCTGCTCAGCGTGACTCAGGATCCTCAGGTGTCAGGTGGGGCTTTCTGAGGGCCTGCTCTGTGTGCAGCAGGGGTGGCATGCACAGCAGATGGAGACTCCCAGAGTTGGAATAATGGAAACTTAGAATTTGGGGGTTTAGTATATAGTAATACATGTGAGTCAAGATGGAGAGCTTTGGGTGTTGTCTGAGTCCTTCTTCTTCACCTTCTTCTTCACCTTCTTCTTCCTTCTTCATGAATTTGGGTGGTTTTCTGTGATTGGGTGAAAAAGTCTGCACTGCAGGCCTTGGGTGGTCATCATTGGGTCAGAAATATAAATAATATAGGTGTCATCTCATTATTGGGTGATTAATGGGTAATTAAATAACCTTGGAAAGAGTTAGAGGTGCTCCATTTACCTCATTTCTGTGACTTGCTAGTTAGAGCTCATGGCTGGTGAGTCTGTAAATAGATAAGAAACAATAAACATCCAAGTCCAAACTCAAAACCTACATTTCCAGTGTATTATTCATCCTGACCTTGGCAGAGGAAAAGGAGACTGAACTGTCACATCCCAGCACACAACCCCAAATGTTTTCTCTCGGATGGGGAGCCCTGGTGTGCTGGGAGAGGGGCTCAGTGCTTTAACCCATCCCAGGGCTCTGGAAGACACTGGCCACATTGATCACATCCCTGCTTCAGTGTTCCTCTGGACCAGCAGCTCAGGAGGTTCCTGTGCTGCTTCTTAAGGACCAACCTCCCACAGCAGGTCTTTTCTTCTCCAAAACAACCAGGACTGTGATAAATGAGTATTTTAAAGCACTGACAGTGTTTCAACCATTGAAGCTAGGGAGAGGTGAAGGGCAAGGACCCAAAAAAGGGTGAAGGGGCTGCTGTCACCATTGCAGCCACAAAACTTGGGCAGGTTTGCCAAGCACCAAGGGCAGCCCTGCCCTAAACAGGCACGAGAAGGTGCAGGGCTGTTTATGTGCAGGCTCAGGGGCTGTATCAGTGGCATCTGGAATCTGCACCGTGGTCAGAAATTTGCACAAAGGAGCTGTGGGGAAATCTGCTGCCTTGCTGCAGCTGTGGTGAGAAAGGCTGTCCCACAGGAGAAAAGCCCTGGAGCAAAGCACACACAGACCCAGCCACCAAATGAACTTGAGTTAAATGGGATCCAGCACGACTTTAGGGGCTCTCACTTTCCCCTCCTCATGTGCTCCCTGATGCCCTGAGCTCACTGCTGTGCTCAGCCCCTTCTCCTCAGTGCTGGGAAGGGGAGCAGCCACCACCACCACGTGGGGTCCTTTTGGGATCATTTTCCCACCCAAACTTTGTTTTTTTTATTTTCCTAGACATCAGGGAGGCCTGGAAGCCAGAGGCCCCTGGAAAGGCTGTGAATGCTGGCAGAGCTGGAAGTGTTGTCAGGGTTCTGGGCAGAAGGATGGGTCTGTCACCAGGCCAGGGGGTTGGAAGTGTTGTGCTGTGTTGATGTCTTACCTTTGATCAATGCTTGGATTACAGTGATTAAGTAGGAGCAGAAATGCCTTGGTGTAAATAAGTGGCTCTCCGTGGATGCACAGCTTCACATGTTTTAACTGTGAGATGCTGAAAGCCAAGATTTCCAAGCTCAAAATTAAATTCCAATGTCAGAGGCTGGAGCTGGCCTTACCAAACCCCATTTTCTCTGCTTCCTGCCCCTGCAAGTGAGAAATATGCACACCTCCCAAACGTGTTCTTCAGCCAAGTTCATGTTCTTTGCTCTTCTTTTTTCTTCTCTGAGCACGGTGTGTCAGCACAGCCCTGCAAAGGGGAAAGATTGTGATAGATATTTTTATAGATATTTATAGATATGCTTATATGCCTCCCTGGCCTGAAAAGCAAAGCAAACATGATCTGTTTTACTGTTTTACTCTGCAAGGCAGCCCTGCAAAGGTTACCACTCCATCCCATCACTGACACATCACATTTTCTACAATTGCACGGGCAGATCTGTGGCTCACACCACCCAGCAGGGTCAGGGTGGTGTCATTGCTTTCAGTCCTGCCACTCCAGTGGCACAGTGTTATTGTGCTGATGCTCTGTAGCTCACAGAAGGCAAAAAAGAAGGCAAAGCCCATTTGTCATCATTAGCTGTTTTCCCTCTGTCCCCAGTGCTTTGGAGCTATTGATCTTGTGTATCTCTGGCAGGGAACAGGTTTTTAGCCGCTGAATCCTTGCTGAGACATTGATCTTTGCTGGGACAGGGACAGGTGTTTGTGTACACACACTCATGTGGTGTAAGGTTCATGCAGGAGAGGTGAACCCTGTGGCCAGGTCCTTCAGGAACCCTGCTCCAAACACTCTGTTCCAGGTTTCCCCCTCTCCTGGCTGCTGAGGAGCCCAGCCCCCGCCCTGCCAGGCAGCAGTGGTTGTGTGCAGGCAGTGCCCTGTGCCGTGCTGTGACACAGATGCTTTATCAGCCATCATCATCACTGTCACTAACCAGGCTGCCACACTGAATTTTCCTTTCTCATGCTGTTCTGTGGCCTCTCTTTGCGTGGCTCATCTCTCCATCAGAAAAAAAGGTGAATTTCTGACACGCAGTCATGAAGAAGAAATCAAAATGTAACCCCTTGGCATGATTATTCTCTGCCAAACCTCTCTTTCTAGTCAGCTCATTTGCCTTCAGGAAATACTGAATCAAAGGGTGATTCTAAGCCACTATTCCTAATTTTCCATTTATTAAAGGCATTATTAAGCTGTATTACTGAATTTGCTTTCAGTTTCAGGAAATGGAAACAGGTCTGATGCAACAGCGAGTTTTTGGTACAGGCTCATCATCACCTTTCCAAATGAGGTGAGACCAACTTGAATCTAATTTATCACCTCTCCTTGGCCAGGTTATTTCTAGGTCTTAAATCCTGGGGTAATTTTCTTTCTGGAAAGTGGATGTTTATGGAGCACTCCCCCTCCCTGTACCTCTGCAGACCCTCAGATTCTTTTCCTGCCTCCTGCAGCAAAAGTTTCCCAGTTAAAAACCTCTGAGCTAAACTGCTCCTTCTCATCCTTTGTGAAAAACAAAATGGAATGGGGTTTAGAAGGCAAGGGGAAAAATAAGCAGGAGGAAGAAGGATGCTGAATCCAGTGAGTTTTAGGAACACTTTTATTTCAGGAAGCCAGCACACACACATTGCAGCCTGGTCTGTGCCAGTAATGCCAAAAGACTGAGAGCAAAGAGCAGCTCTACAGGCAAAGTCCAAAAGTATCAACAAAAGCCTCTAACACTCTTACACTGCAGGAGTGATGCTTCTCCCAGGCTGAGAGTGCCCCTGTCCAAATGCAGATAACTACAGGCAAATTACAGACTTCTGGGGAAAGCCAAGGATAAATTGATTTGCTCTCCTGGGACTAGACAAGGTTATGCCTTGTTATAAGCACAGGTTACAATTACCAGACCTACTTCCACTCTCTTCAGTTGATTCCCATTAGCAAACCCCATTTTTTTCAAATTTTTTTTTTTTTTTTTTTTAGTGTCTTGTGGTTGAGGGAGAGTGATGAAAAAAAATCTGATGGAGCTCTTGAAGCATTAGATGTCTCCACTCAAACACAGAGCACTCAGAAACAAAATGAGGGGCAGAGAGAGAGAGCAAAAGGGAATTTTTCTTCTCAGGAAATCAATGATATGAGTCTATAGCATCAACATAATGAGCTGGATAGGCTGGGGTGCAGCCTGAAGAGCTCTCAGGATTTGGTCCAGTGTGGGCTGGTCATACATGAAATAATTCAAACCAGAGGCACCTGTGGGCTGTATTTTTACAGCATTGTACTGGTGGGTATTGCTGCAGCCCACTCTGAGTAAAGCATGGCTGGCTGTGCAAACACTGCCATCCTTAACCCATCTTTGTTTTCCTCCTTCTTGGGCATATGAATGTAAATTGTAAATAAATTAAGCTTTGAATTTGGAATATTAATGAAGATGAAGATCTTTCCTAACCCAGAGGATTGCATAACAAACTGACCTTTCAAACTGATTATACAGGAAAGAGATGTTCATCATTGAGGGAGGGGAAGGGGAAAAAAAAAACCCAAACCAAGTTTAAGAGAGTTTTTGCCTTGCTGTCATGGAAAATGTGGTAACTTCAGAGGTTGCCCAGGCTGGCTCATGAAGGTTTGCAGAGTCCCATGTAGGTGTTGCCCCTGTTTCACACCACACCCAAACCCACTCTGTTTGGTCCTTAGTGTACTATACTTTAGCAGGACACAAACAGATGTAATCTGCACCTTCCAGCCCTGAGATTTGGTAGAAGAGAGGTAAAAAATGCCAGGTGCTCAGGCAGAGCCAGATGAGCAGCCTTCTCCAGTCCTCCATGGGGGAATGAATCCTTCCCTCCAGGCTGCAGGCAGGTGCCACTGTCACAGCCTGGCCTCCCCCAGGGCTGCTTGGCTGCCACCATCCCAGAGGTCCTCTGCTGCCATGTCTCTGTGTCCCCTGGCCAGTGGTGGAGTCCATCATTCTGGACAGTTTGGCCAGCCTGTATCCATGCCTGTCCCACATTCATGGTCTTCTCTGCCCAGCCTCCTCACCCTCCTGGCTCACACCCCTCTTTGGGGCTCTTTCCTGGGCCACCACTTCCAAACCAGCTGGAGCTCCACAGGCTGAGTTCCACCTCCTTCTGGCACTGCATTTTTTAGTCCCCACCATCAGCTGCAGCCCCTGCAGATTGTGGTGGCACAAAGTGATTTTGCTCTGCTGCTCATCTCCTCATCCTTTACAGCCAGGCCTGCACATGTGAGCTGACACCCATGGTGTGCTCTTCCCTCCAACACTGCTGTCTCCTCAAATGTCACCCTTCAGGAAAGGCAGGAAAGAGCAGCCAGAGAACTGCAGCACAGTCCCCACGATCCCTTCAGCTGAGGAATGACTCCATACACCTGGACAGGCTGGGGCTGACCCACTGGAGAGCAGCCTGGCAGAGAAGAACCTGGGCTCCAGGAGGAAATGGGCTGATGGTGTGTCCAGAATCCAAGCAGTGGTGAGGCAGCAGGGTGCCATGGCAGCAGGGAGGGGTAAGAGCAGCTGGGGCTGCTTGAGAATGAGCATTGCCAGCAGCTGAAAGGAGAGGAGTCCTGTCCTCCTGCCCAGCACTGGAGAGACTGCTCAGTCTATCACTGCTCAGTGCTGGGCCTCCAGTACAAGAAACAGCTGGACTGACTGGAGCAGCTCTAGGGAAAGGCCACAGAGATGGTCAAGGAACTGGAATCTCTCTTGCATAAGGAGAGGCTGAAAGAGCTGGGACTATTCAGCCTGGACAAGTCTCTCAAGGATCCGATCCATGTCTATAAACACTCAGTGGCAGGGAGTAAATTTCTTTTTATGTTTAAACAGACTTTCCTATGTTTCAGTCTGTACTTTTTTGCCTCTTGCCCTCTCAGCAGTGTCAGGGAGAGGCCAGGAGGCAAAAGGCACAGACTGAAATACAGGAAAGTCTGTTACAACATAAAAAACCCCTTTAGTCTCAGAATGGTCAAGCACAGGAACGGTTGCCCAGAGAATGTGTGGAGATATCTTTCAAAGTGTTCAAAACCAAACTGGACATGGCCTCAGACAATGGCTCTGAGCCAAGGGTTGGTGGAAACCTCAGGAGGTTCCTTCCAGCCTCAGTGATTGTGAACAAGGCCATCACTATGGGCTCTAACTCCAAAGTAACTCACAGCATCAGCCTCTCGGGTGAAAGCAGCTGCAGCTACCACAGACAAACAGCTCCCACCACCTTTGCTTTGTGGCTCTCTTCACACAGGTCTATCCCTGAACACCAGCAGTGACCCTCCTGTCCCTCTGTCACACTGTGACCCAAAGAGCCACTGCAGCATTTCGTGTCACCATGTTTCCCTGCCCCCTTCCTCCTCAGCACCTCACAAATGCCAGATGCTATCCCAGGATCTTATCAGCCTGTGGTTCAGAGATCTCTGCCCTGGCCCTGCCTTACACACTGATTGTTCCTGCCGTGACAGGCACACCCAGGGCTTTGGATGCCTCTTTGCCTCCTGGGGACTGTGATCAGCACGCACATCTCTGTGGTTATGGGATGGCTGCAAGCTGCAGAAGCCTCGTGGTGGAGCAGAGCAAGTGGATCTTATCTCCAGGATCCTGTGCCTGGTGCTCTCCCCTGCACAGCTTGGGTTGGCAGCTGTGCTGCAGCTCTGCCTTTGCCTGGTGCCACCCAGTGCCACCCTCCTGAGCCAGGGACATGGGGCATCCTGCCATCCTTCACCCACCATTGCAGTGCCTGACACCATGAGCTCCAGGCAGCTGCTTCTTTCTCTCACAGCTCCCAGAGCCAGGAGAGCACCCATTGTGCTGACTGAGGGGCAGCCAACCACCAGTGCATCACTGCAGCACAACCTCTGGCAGGTACCAAGGCTGAGTGAAGGGATCCCCAGTGGCAGCTGATTACTGACACCAATTAAACAGCCCATTACTGAGCCCTTTGGGGCTTACAGCTCTGCCTGCCCTCTCCACTTCTGTCAGTGCAGAGTTTGACAAGTGAGGCTCTCTGCCACCCCTGTGAGATGCCAAGGCCCTGTTTTAGTTGCCAGCTGAAGCTCTCTGATGGTTTGGCTGTAGTTATGCTCAAACAGGGGTGCAGCCTGGCCCCATCATGACCTTCTCCTGCTCCATCCATGCCCCAGGCACCATCTGAGTGGAGCATTTGAGGAGGGTTGGGGAGGCTTTCTTACCAGCACTTGCCAGGCTGCTCCATATGCCCACCTCCATGCCCAGAGCTCTGCAAGCACAACCCAGCTCAACACTCTGATGTACCTCTAGCTGCATGGGGTGACCCAGACCAGGTATGGCACCTTCCTGGCTGAAGTCTTAGCTTAGACTCCAGCAGGACATTTCAGATCCCCAGCTGCAGAACATCTCTGTCAGCCATAGAAATCAGCCACACTTTCAGAAACTGCAGAGCAGTGAGGCACCCGAGCTCTCTGCAGGGCAGCCCCATCATTGATCTGGCCAGAAGGCTGGCATTCAAAACCTGACTGATGTGAAATCTGCTCTTACGCAGGAGAAGGAGGAGGTGCTCTGGAAACCCTCAAGTAGCAGGAGCTGTTGGTGCCAGGCACCTGCCCTGCACAGCAGCCCCTGCCTGGCCTCCAGCCCTGCTCACCCTGCCTGGGCTGCACAGACCCCGCGTGCCCTGCCCGGGTGGCACCTGCTGCTGACTCTGTCACCTTAAATCCACAGGTAACATCGCTCCATTTCCTCCTCTCTCGCTGGCTGTGAACTGCTGAGCAGGGTCCTGCTGTGCTGGGGGGAGGCAGAGGAGGCTTTGAGCGTGGTTTCTGCAGGGCAGCGAGGTCCCTGCGAGGCAGGAGTCCATGGGGCAGGTGGTGATCTCTGAGACTTTCAGTTCCTGTTCTTACTCCAAGGTGTTCTCTGGGTACTTTACCTGCAATATCACAGCAGCTGAGAACTGGGAGTTAATCCCAACATGAGTGATTCTAGCTTTTTTTTTTTTTTTAAGTTGTTTTTTCTGTCTAAGAGAACTCCTTCCAGCATCTATCAAAGCAGATTGTGGTTAGGGTGACCACATTACAGTTTTCAAGGGATGCAGTGATCAATGAGCCTGAAAGAACACAAGTTTCAAAAAGAAGAGAAAATACTGCTGTGCCTTAGATCCCTGCATTTGAGAGGGGTGTGAACAACAGCAGCAAGGTTGGAGCAGGCAGTCTGCAGATTTCTTTATGCTATTTGGAAACAGAGAGGAAAAGCTGCTCACTTCAGTACCATGGCAGAGCCCTTACCTGGGTCTGCTCTGCCATGGGGACAGTTTGCCTGCCCACTCTTTCTGGCCATGCTTCTGCCCTGGGCAGGCCAGCAGTGCTGTGGGTACATTAAACCTCTGGGAAGTGCTGCCCTGCCCAGGTCTATTCCCACACTGTGCTGCATCTCCATTGAATATTTGCTGAGAGCTGCCCATTCCATTTACAGGAATGTTGGTGACAGTCAGGGCTGCTGCCATGGAGGTGGCAGGTCTGAGGGCAGCTGATGCAGAGGATGCTGTGCTGTACCCGACTTCACCCCCATTTTCCTTTCTGCTCCTCCTCTGCTCAGTTCCATGTTCCTTCCCTTGCCCTCCAGGGCTCCCAGGCTGTCCTTTGCCATTTCACCTTCAATAGTCACCCTTTATTTCACCCACCATATCCACCCTTCAGCCCCTGGTGCCTGCCCACTTTTGAGCTCTCCCCAGAAAGAAGGAAGAGGATTTTCCATGCAAGACTCCCCCTTCAGTGCAGCTGCTTTCCCACTGGAAAAACACTGGATGCAGCTACCACAGTGCTCCTGAACATCCACTGTGCCTTCAGCCCCTGCTTTGCATCTCTTTCCCCAGCCTCTCTGTTCAGGGTCTGGCAGAAGCCTCCTGCTTTGTGGGGAGATTGAAGAGACGGGGTCCCCATGGTTTGGATCATGAAGCAGATTTTATTTATCACACTGCTGGTTTATATCCCTTAACAACCATGTGTAAGTCTATTAGTAACAATGCTCAGCTATGGGCTAGCACAGACTTGTACAGGCCTGGACTGTCTTGCACACAAGCATACATACATACACATACACTGATCTCTTCCTCCTTCAGGGTGCAGCCCTCCAGCACAGCTCCTTCTGTCATGAGTTCAGCACTGCTTTGTGTCCTGCTTCCGAACTGTATTCCCACCCCCCAGCCTATTCCTGGTCTTCCAGCAGCAGCAAGATGCTGTTTCACAGCTCTCTCCATCCTTTTGTCACAGCTGTAAGTTACTGCCTAGCCTAGCCCCCCCAGCATTGCTGCAGGCACTGCATCCCAGCATTGCTGCAGGCACTGCATCCCAGCATTGCTGCAGGCACTGCATCCCAGCATTGCTGCAGGCACTGCATCCCAGCATTGCTGCAGGCACTGCATCCCAGCATTGCTGCAGGCACTGCATCCCAGCATTGCTGCAGGCACTGCATCCCAGCATTGCTGCAGGCACTGCATCCCAGCATTGCTGCAGGCACTGCATCCCAGCATTGCTGCAGGCACTGCATCCCAGCATTGCTGCAGGCACTGCACACCAGCGTTGCACACCAGCATTGCTTCCAGCAGTGCATACCAGCTTTGCAGACCAGCATGGCTGCTGGCAGGGCAGACCAGCATTGCTGCAGGCACTGCAGACCAGGGCAATGAGAACAAACCTGGGCACCAGTGCAGCTGTCAGATTCCTGCCTCGTGCCATAACCAGTGACCACAAGCAGTGGCAGTTCCCTGCTGCTGCTTTCCACAGTTCAGAGAGGTTTTCCTCAGGGGACGAGTGTCCCCTTCCCCACAGGGTGCTGGCAGTGAGCAGCCTCTGTTGGAAACCCAGACCTGAGCATTCCAGAGCTGTGCAGCAGTCACATTCGTAAGTGTGTGCAGCAGTCACATTCGTGTCTGCTATTGCCCATGGCACTTACATTTCCCTCCAGAAAATGAGTTACTCGTGTATTTTTCAGTCACTTCAGAACTGAATTCTGATTTGCAGGCAGTGCCTTCACCAGCTGGCCACAAGGTCTGCATTGCTGGTGGAGGCAAATAACTGCTCAACCAGGCAGACGTGGTGTCCCTTTCCACGTCTCTGAAAGATATGGGATTTCACCAGATCCCTCCCCACTTCACTCTCCTGTTAGAGGGGTAAAACACTTTTTCTATTGAAAGGTAATATTTTTCTGAAGTGCATTTGGATGCAAACAGAAGTGACAGGTGCTCAGAACCACCAGTTCAGAGAATTGTTCCACATGCACATCACATGAAGCCACTTTGCACAGGATGGGCTCTGCTGAAAGATGATTTTTATCAACCCATGAACTCACAATGTCTACACAACTGGTACTCTTGCAAAACATCTTGCAGCCAGTGTGACAGAGGCTCAACAGCTACTGCTCATCACATGGATTTCTGAGGGTGGCTGGATGCCTGCCTGGAGCAGGAGCCATCTCATTCAGCCCTTAACAGCAAGCTCCTTGTTCTGCAGAGGTGTTCCCTCTTCCAGATGTGGCTTTCTGCTTTGCATCTGCAGACTCATACTCTCTCCTGGAACAAATGGGCTTTAAATCAGCTTAATCCTTGCATTCCCCTCCTGGTGAGGTGGGAAGCAGCATAGCTCACTCTCTCCCTTAGGGTTTCAGGTGTGCCTTTGGGGGAGCAGGAATGAGATTCAGCTGTTTTCCTCAGCTTGGAAAAGGAGCTCCAGGTTCACAAGATGGTGCAAAGGCTCAGAAACCTTCCCAGTTAGAGCCAGAGCACGAGGGTTTCCATCAAGTGACACCTGCTATGCACTCCCAGCCCTTCACCCCCAATCTGAATCCAAAACCAGTAGGACTGACAGAAGAGCTTTTGCTCATGGGTTGTGCTGGGCTTTAGTTTTGGTTGCTGCAATCCCTGCCTAGCTCAACACCAAGCTAAAGGTAATTCTACATTATCCGCATAGCCTGTCTTAAGGAAGTAGTGCTCAGATTGTCACAGGAGATGCCCACTGCAAATTGGGGCTTTTCTAAGCACCATGTTCCCTCCTGCCCTCACACACTTCAAGATCTCCCTATTTAATAAAGGCTGTCTGCCATGTCCTGTTGGAAGTGTGCCCTGAGACAGGCATAAAGTGAGTGAACATAAACAAGGCTTGACAAAGGATGACACAGGCTGACTGAGAAAGACAGCTCTGTAGAGCTCAAATTCACATTTTTAACAAAGGACATATGTATTTATATGTGGGGTTTTTTACAGCTATGAAGAGGTTTTACCGTGTCTTTTCCTATTTCAGGTCTCAGAACATCATACAACATCTGTAACTCAGGACAATGAATGTGTCCAACAACTGCAGCACCACAAATGTAGAACTGCATCACCATGTTCGCCTCATTGAATTTGCTCTGTATGGCCTCATTTTCTTTTTTGGAGCACTGTTTAATGTCCTTGCCTTCTGGGTGTTCTCCTGCAAGATGAAGAAGTGGACAGAAACCAGGGTGTATGTAATGAATTTAGTCTTTGCAGATTTCTCTGTCATCTGCACCTTGCCTTCCATGGTTTATTTGCTCTGGAATAAGTCAGCCCAAGGGGAGCTCTGCCAGTTCACAGAGACAATGTATTTTATCAACATGTTAGTGAGCATTTACATCATTTCATTCATCTCCATTGATAGATACATTGCCATAAAGCATCCTTTGAAAGCCAGGACCTTCAGGTCCCCATTGAAGGCTGCCCTCCTCTGTGGGCTCCTGTGGGTCTTGGTGATAACCAGTGCCACCATCCAACTCTGGCAGAGACACAGACCTCTCTGCCTCCAGACCCACACCCCCTTGCCTGCTGCCCTCAGCCTGCTGGCCATTTTCTTTGTTTTCATTCTCCCATTAGCAATCTTGACCTTCTGCTCCACGGAAGTCATCAGGAACCTCAAGAAACATCTGAACACGAATTTACCGGAGGAGAAATCAATCCAGAAAGCCGTACACATTGTTTATGCAAATCTGATTGTATTTCTGATATGTTTTCTGCCAGCCTGCCTTGGGCTACTTGCCAGGTTCATCATGGAGAACGTTGGAGCTACCTGTTTCCTGCTCTGTGTCATGAAGAACTTCTCCTCTGTGATGAGGTGCATTGCCACGTCCAACTGCTGCCTCGACAGTGTCTGCTACTATTTTGTCACCAAGGAGTTCCGTGAAGCTTTTCTTCAGCCCAAAGCCAGCACTCAAAAAACAGGCAACCCACCCCTTACAGATACAGCCTTGCTAAAGGAAAAAGGGGACCAAAACCCACCCCCAACATCCACAACATAAAAAGGAAATACAGCTTCAGGGCTGTTGGGATAAGTATCGCTCTTTTTCTCTAGCAAGTTTTTTGTTAGGTTTAGAAATTTATACTCTATGCTTCTAGTAAACAAATAGGTCACAGAGATGTGTAAAAATGTCTATGTAATCACTTGTTAACATGCCTCCATTCCACCCTCCAGCACCTACCTGTTACAGGAAGATATAGAGGAATTTTTAAGAGCAAGGTCTCAATCTATTGATTGAAGGATTGAACAATCCCTGCTATCAGGGGACAGTATGAGATTTTGCACTGTGCCTGCTGCATGCTGTGCTGTGCTGTGCTGTGGCCTGTGCTGTTCCTACCTTGCCTTGAATTAGGAAGAAAATAGCAAATGATATAACTCATTGGTCCTTCTCATGTGGTCTCATTCCATGGGATGCTTCCCCACGGAAGCTGAAGACATGTAACAACTTGGTGGACCTTCTCATAGAAACTTGAGATAGAAATGCTGACCATAAGACAGAACAATAAAGAACTTACTGCCAAGACACGCTAGCCAATGAACTAACAGCCAAAGTGTTGGAACATGAGTTTTTAACCAATCACAATTGTTTTAGCTGTGCCTGCTTTTACTCTGTAACCACATAAATATAGGGTATAATTCTAATAAACTTGGAGGTCAAACCTTAACCATATTGGTGGCGTTTGATACTCCGCTCCTTTCCTCATGTCAGGAAGACAGGTGAGCCACGTACCTCTTTTAGTTCCTTCTGCAGCTAAAATATATTGATCCTTCTTGCCAACATGTACAAACATAGATATTGCAGTTTACCTCATTCTATATTCCAGATTGTTTGTATTAATAAACTAATCCAGTTTATGTTTATCCCATTCCTTTGGCAGGATGTGTTGGGTGGCTCTTCAGTGGTTCTGGCATATTATTAAGTACATGTCCCTACAAAGCAGCCTAGGCTGTCCTGACCTCCTTCCCCTTCAACTCAACGGGTCAGACACGTGTGAAGGAACACTTTTGGGATGAAAGCAACACTTGTCCAGTGCTACAAAGGCACAAAGTCTTGATTTCAGAGCTGAGACCTCCTGCCAGCTCCCCTCCAGCTGCCCTGCTGAGCCCTGGCACAGAGACACCTCCTCAGAGCAGCCATCCCTGCAGGGACGTTGCCCCCTGCCACAGGACAGCTGCTCTATGGCTGCACAGATAAATCTGGATACAATAAGGAACCCAACTTGGCTCTCCTAGTTTGTTAAACAAGTCCCTGGGTGAGCAGTGACAGGACAGACCTGCACTCAGACAGGCACCCTCAGCCAACCCTGTTCAAGCCTAGATGCAGACACACCACAGCCAGAGATCTGGGCAGAGAGAGATCCCAACCACTTGGCTCTCTAAACCTGAGAAATACAAACCTCTGGTAAAAAGGGCAGCCATAATAAACTCATTGCTGTCTGCTGAGGATGCTCAGTGTGTTTGTGTTGTCTCTGTCTCCAACCAAAGACCCCACTAACACCTCCCACACACAGGAAAGCCTTTTCACTGCTGCCTTGGCATTTGCCACCAGGCTGACCCCCAGGGTCACCACAGCTCAGGCTGAGAGTGTCCCCCACAGGTGAACCCAACTGGGGCTGGCTTTCCTCAGCCTGCCCACACTGACACCCCTAATATTTCCATCAGGAAAGTTACTTTTCCATGAGTCAGCAGCCTGGAAAAGTCAGGGGAGGCAGGAAGTGGATAAATGTTAGAACTGGGCTTTTTCTCTTTCTGAATTCTAAAAAACCCCCAAATGGCACAGAGTCTGCCCCAGCAATGCTCAGTGTTCCAGCAGGTAGTGTGGGGGAGCCTTTCCTGCCCACAAACACATCTTCCCCTGATGTGATCTATATCAGTGCTCAGTGAGCCCACAGCTGACACCCTGCTGTTGTCACCTTTGAGAACATGACCTCCTGTCTTGGCTCTGCATGGCCTGGTTTTCGGTAGTGGGGAGGTCACAGAGGTGGCTTCTGTGAGAAGCTGCTGGGAGCTTACACCGTGTCTGGCAGAGCCTGGTGGCTCTGAGGATGGACACACTGCTGGCCAAGGCTGGGCCAATGAGAGAGGTTGGCAATGCCTCTAAGATAACAGATTTAGGAAGAAAATCAAAACAAAGGGGGACACAGCTTTTTCTAGCCAAAGAAAAGGAGACGGTGAGACATGTGAGGGAAAGAACATGGA
>VWYP01028043.1:21111-32375 GCA_013400435.1 Pycnonotus jocosus | reverse complement strand
ATTTATGTATATATAAGGCACAATAATGTATGAGATGGTTTGGTTAGCACAAGGCACCAAGAGATACAGAGGAAGGTTGAAAAATTCTGCTTTTACCAGTATTTTATCTACTGCTCAAAAACTGTGAAAAGAATGTAAATAAAAAGAAATCAAAACACTCCTCTCATGAAAGCTGTGAGATCAGATGCTCGTTTTTCCTTTCTTAAGAAGCTCAGAAAAGAACAAAGGTGTTAACAAAACACAGTGCTGAAGCCATTAGCCTCATCAGATAGCAGTGCTATCTCCCTGCAGCTACAGATTGCTGCCTGCTTTATTTAACAAATTCCATTCTCACGGGTGCATATTTATGTGCAGATACTCCTGTGATTATATTCTTCCATGAATATAAATCCCCACTTAGGAGTTATCAAGCGTTATCAACTTTCATTCATATATATACACACACACTCATTCTGAACACAATTGTGACAGTGACACAAAGAGATTCTCATCAATTTTGTACAAGAAAAAGCAGACTTTAAAGCCCTCTAAAATGTTCACATATTATCTGACCAGAAGAGAAGAGTCAAAGGTAATAAGCCTAAATTGCTAAAATGTTTGCAGCCTTTTGTGTTAAAGCTATAAATATTATCAATAGGAAGTATTGGTTTTCACAAAACACTTGGTCAAATAAGCTGGCAACCAAGGAACTGAAAACAAACAGAACTTGCAGCAAATAAAAGATATTTTGGTTGAACATAATTTAGTGTAGACAATGACATGGGCGAAGTTTGAAGAACAGAAAGAGGAGGGAAAGCAGAGCATCAGCTTTCTGTACAAGGGATGACACAGCTCCTAAGCCAGCTAAAAAATTTACATCTACATGGCATCAAATAGCTTATAAAAGAGCCTGGTGTGGTAAAAACACAGAAAGAAGTCAAGGCTGGAAACATGATCCACCTGAGAAACAACACAACCAGGATTTCCCAAAAATAATGTGTAAAACCTAATTAAATCTCCATGCTGTAGACACAGAGTTAATTTGACATATCATGGAAATTTTGATAGCAGAGTCACACCCTCAGGAGACAGAGTGGGACACTGATTGCTTTGTAGTGCCCTGGTAAGGACTTGCAGCCACACTGCAAGGGTTACCTTGCCCACTGCATTCACAAACCAAGGGAGAGAGAGACATTTGCCTTCACACAGCAGGTCTGACTGATGAGAAATGTGAGGCCACAGCTGGTATGCAAAAACACCTTTATTCTAATTAATCTGAGCTTGGTATTTTTTAAGAGAAACAGCCACTGTTGATGACAATTTCTGGCACTGGAGAACACACCAGCGATGAGTTGCTCGTGCATTTTGCTACTGCACGGCAAGCACCATGATGTTCTCCACTTCAGTCTAGCTCTTAAATCTTAATCTGCTCTGAAATCCAACTGTTGTATCAGCCTTCGAAGTTCTTTTCAGCTTTCATTATATTTTTCCACAAAACAGAGGTGCTTTAAGTGTGTCCAGTGTTTCCTGCCACAAGCCTGGTTTGACATGGCCACACTGAATGTTGTCTCCGTGTGCCTGCCTCATCAAGGAGTTCAGCATTATTCAGAGCTTTCAGTTTGCTCCCTCTGCAAGTGACACACTTCTCCTAAACTAGAGTTGTCTGTATTACTAAATTTGTGGTGATCTTGCATTTTTATTTGCAGAGTAAAAAAAAAAAGTAAAATACTTTAGGGTTAAAAAGCAGTCCCTTTTGGCACTGCATGAGCAATACAGATGTGTAAAAAATATTGTCTGCTTACAAATATATTCCGAGACATATTTACCTGTTTCATTTCATCTAGCAGGGCCCACAGTAATACTATTTTTTAACAAAAATACCACAATCTATTGAATTCAAACCTCTACACATATCTGTGACAGACTAAACCCCTAAGGGTAGAACAGGAATCTCTAAATGAATCCCTCAAAATGAACAGCTCTCAAAGATGAGCAGGGGTGAAGTGCCCAGGAAGCTCAGAGCACAACACAAAGCACCTGACTTAGTGGAAACACAGCAGTGATCGGACCAGAATGGCAAAAGCAATGATGTGGCTCACCCGAAACTAACAAAATTCTTTCAAACAGAGCAACAGGTTTGAGCTGGTTTCAACCCAAATATTCCTACCTGGCAACTGAGGATGCCAAGCATCCTGAGTGTAAGAATGCTAAGACATGTGAAGCAAATCACATTGGTATTGTGATTGATTCATTTATTTGATTTAAATGGGCAGATTTATTGCAATTGTTACAATTTTCTAAGCATAATTTACATTTGCATTGCGCTTCCATTTTGTACCACTCTGCTAAACCAGAAATTGCATGGAATATTAAATATCTTTAAATAAGTAAGCTTGACAATAAACTTTACACTCTTCATACATGGAATATTTAAAATAATCTGGTCTGAGGATATTGGACTCTGACAACATTTATGGCAGACTTTAAATCAATGCCTTTATCAATGAAATATGGAGTCTCAAAACAGGGATGTCTAAATTGTAAATTTCCCAAATATCTATGTGCATTAGCTTTCATTGTATCCCACTCCTTAAATTCTGTATCATTCAAGTCTCACAATAACCAGTCCCTTGGATTAGAGATTTTCTGACAGGAAGTCTATTCATCCTGTGACAAAACTTTAAAATTATCATTGTCTCTGGAATTCTCAAAATGTTATAAGGTTATTTTTTTAAAAGGTAGGAATGTCAGAGAGACAGTTTAATATAAAATTTTCCAAAGTTGAACTGACTCTTTTTTAGAGTTAAGCAACTTTAATGAATCATCTCCTTAAGCCACAGAGACATTTGTGCTGGTAAAAGGTGTTCCATAAGACCCCTATAGTGCCAGAAGAGGACAGCTTCCCATATATCAGCAACACATCTAAGACAGATGCTGTCCTTAACAACTATCTAGTGATTTGCTGCCAGCACTATGTACTATTACACTACATTTGTCTTGCTGGGATTCAATTCTTCTTCTTGGGATTCAATGATTTTCAAGATCATTTACTTACTGACTTATGCATGACACAAAGCAACAGTTTGATTGGTTTCCCTCCTAGTGCTTCCTATGCCATGGATTTCAACACTGAAGTTGTACCTCTCTTCAGGCTCCCATTATAACATTACTATGGATATAAAATTCCTTTAGACATCATTGTAAGCAAAATTCTTCACTCAATGTTATAAGAACATTGCAAAGCAATTTTCTGATTTCTTTTGAATTAGAGATTGTCCCACATCTTTTAATAAAGCCTGCCTGACATACAAAGGTTTTTTACACATAAAAAAGCTCAAAAACTACTTTCTCCTCTCATTATGATGCACAAAGCAAAATACTTCAGTATTTTTGCACACCAGCTGAGGGCTCTCCCAAAAAGAATCATCTACTATGGAACAATGCAAAAATCCATCTTTCCAGGTGAATACCTGCTGTCTTCCATGGAAAAAGTCAACATCCAGGCAAATAGGGAGAAAGAACAACTGTTTTCACCAGCCCATTTTGCTTATAACCAACTAGTGTGAATCAATAGACCAAAGCCAAGAAATTAAATTTTCCTTAACACATTTATGAGCTACTCAAAGTACATGAGTTGGATGTTTCATGTAACCTAAAACTGTTCATACCTTGCAAGCATTCATTCATATTTTTGAGATGCATAATTTTAATAGCAATAACAGTGAAGGGGGGGGCAGGGGGAAGTTAGAATCCAAGAGTGCATTGTCATCCAGGCTTATATTCAGACTCAATTGGTTTTCATGGCATTTATGCATCAAGATGCAAATTTCAGGACCAGAGCCTGATTTATAAAGGTGCTTAAAGCTAGGAATAGAACTCATAATCATTTTTAAAATCCCAGCAGGTCCTTAATCTTCATAATTAGTCACTTAACTGCCTCATCACTGTTGGCCCAATTCTCAGCTGCAACAAGGGCTATGCTGAGAACCACCACGTTCCTAAAAGTTCTTCAGCTCAATCTCAGCTGCTCAGCCATGTTTCAGTGCTTTATCCCTGGTCTCAGTCATCACAGAGTTTGGCAGAGTAGAAAAAAATGCACACAAGGCAGCAATAACTTCTTGAAATAAGGGTAGACAGGGCATAGAAAAACATCACTCTCCAATAGCCTGCCCTGCAATCTACAAGATGGCTGTTTTCTATCAGAATTTTTCAATGAGCTTTGCTCTAGGTCTCCTCCTAAACTGTTAGACCAACTGGCTGGTCTGCCACAAGTCTGTCTAGATCTTGGCAATCTGGTGGGAAACAACCCAAGAAGTCCCTCCAGAAGTGAGTAAACTTCACTACTATTTGTCAGGTTTAGAGAAATGCAGGTAAATGAGAATTTATAGCAGTCTTAAATCCTCCAGACCCTGTACCCTCTGATATGCTTTTAACTTCTTTATAAATCACATTCAGTCACCTTATACCTGTGCTCAGGTAAGGACTGGGCCTGCAGTAGTGTAATCCTGTTTTCTTCTCATTCCCTTAATGAGTCCATTTATTACTCAATAAGTGGGACAATCTATTACAAGTCAAATCTCTCCTTTTGCAGTCTCAGTACATGAGAGAAGTTGGAGCCTCTTGCATGGATCTGCTCACTATCATCAAAAAAATCCAAACAAAAAGCCACCCACCTCACCTCAGAAAAACTCCATACACTGTAAATAAATATATAGGACTACCCACCCATAAACCTTTGAGAACTACACTGGCTGCTGATCATGGGCCTTACATGACATCCCACTGCTTTCAGAACAGTAATGTCATGCCAGATATTAAAATATGTTCATCCAACATTAACATTTTTGTCACAAACTGCATTTCTTCCAATGTGATTCTGGGCAACCTGAGCAAACATTAAGAAAAAGCAGAATTTCCGCAATTACAAGACAGAAAAGTAATCAAGACCTGTCACCTTCCTACAACTTGCTTTCATAAATCTTCAAAACTTGAATTTGCTATTTAGGAACTTCCAATTTATTCTGATCAAATCAGGTAAATTTGCAATGAAAACAATTTATCTGCACCAGCTCCACATCCACTCAGAGCTTAATGTGGGTTCAGTGTTCAAAGCTACACCTATTCCAGTGGAGGAAAGTGCTACTGAGGAGGAAGATGTCCAGCCAATCCCTGGAAACAGGCCTGGCAAAAGCCTAACTTCAACAGGAAGTGAGCAAGGGACCACTGCTTGCACCAAGAAGCTGTCAGCAACTGTGGCACAAATTTCTGTAATAAATACTCCTTTCACTCCATTCACGGTTTAATTAAATCCCCAGTTTAATTACTACAGCAAAAAAAGAGCACTGATCAGGTCCACAACTTCACATGAAATAGCTAAAATGCTGCTTCCCTTTTTAAATTAAGTGCCTGAAAAATACTGGAAAGAAAATTAAACTGTTCTATAACAAGACTGTGAAACTTACCATAGATACATTTAAAACATGCAAAGCCTCAACTGGGTAAGAAAGCAGGACAAAATTTTAAATTTCCTTCGTAACGTTTGAAATATAGCTTGGTTATATTTACTGACAAGTAGGAAGTTATTTGAAATGCAAAAGTATTTAAAAGTAATTTCTGGGCTTTAGGGTTTGACTTAGAGCTTTTCATAGAAGTTCATACTAAAGAAGCCTTCATTCATATAAATAATGTGAAAAATTACATAAATAATCTGTTACTACAGTGTTTAAAAGTAGACTCAATCCTCGTATCATTGCAATTAAGAGCAAAAATTAAAAAAATCCACCAGCTTTTAAGGGGAGCTGATAGCAATCAGAGTTCATTGATTTTACTGCTGCTGGCTGACAAATTGATGTGAAAACATTTATAGTAAACCATAAATAGAGTTTAGAGGCAGTCAAAATATACAAGGCAGAATGACACTCCTTAATAAGGGGACATCTCTAGATATGAGCATCACTGAGGCTCTGACAGGCCACCTAAAATCTTAGCCAAATTCATGGAGATTTGGTCCTCCAGCAATTTGGTCCTCCAGAGTTTTGGGCGGCACATGACCACAGGAATTTCAATTAAAGTCAGCAGTGTGTTTCTGTCCTGGAACTTTGTATTCCCTGAAGTCTCAGATCCCTATGATCAGGTATTTTTCAGACAAATTTACTCTTCCCTCATGTGATAAAATTCAGAGGGTGAAAATGAACACTCCTGTGGAGGAGGACAGGAGCCCTATTAAGGAGTGACTGTTACTCTGGGTCACCCTTTACTTACATTTTAATGAGACCCTTACAAGCCAATTACTTAATGACAATTTATATCCCAGTTACACACCTGATATGCAGGTCTTCAAGATGCTTATTGTATTCCTAATAACTTGAACTTTGTCCTGGCTTGTCTGATATTCTTGAATTTATTTTTGCCAAGTCAACTTGTGCCAGCAAAAGGTCTTATCTTAGGCATTAGACCCTTTCTCAGGAAGTGAATGTTTTAGACTGTCATTATTTCTTTCATTTGAAAGAATATAAAACATTTTAATTAGTGGTTTTAAATAGTTATTTCATACCGTGTCACAAATTGTGCCTTCAGTTACCAAGCAAATCTCACAACCAGATGCTGACAGATAGAAAAATCTAAAAGTCTCAAGTAATAGTCTTTAGTAAGACTTTAACAAAAATAGCTGTTATCCAAAAAGTTACCTGCATTTCACTTATTTTTGACTTCTTTAATGTTTACAGCTACCTCTCCAGTGACTTTGGGTTTGTTTACATCAAAAAAGTGACTTCCCTTTTTAAAGGTCAAGCATAAAACATTACCTCCAATTGGGGACAAAGAGAGAAATCTCCCAGCTGACTTAATACCCTACAAATGGACTTGAAGGGCAGTTCACAAATTACAATAGACCTGTTGTTCCCTAAATTAAGGATGCAAACCTAATAATACACCATTTCTTTTAAGCATTTACTGGACCATAGTAAATTCTGTAAAAATCAAAGATCTCACTGTTATACAGAGTAGAATTCTTTTTGCCCGAATCATGAAACAAAATGTGATTACTGCTCCTGGTATCATGTTTCCTTTCCAAGTATGATGTTCATACACTTCCACGAAGGTCTAAATCCAAAGAACAAGATATGTTGACATATATAAAATGTATATAAATAGTCACAGTGACATGCCAAGATTAACAATGCTGATGATTCGATACCTAAATGGAAATGAAATCATTTTACATAGTTATTAACTAAAGATATTTGCTTAATTTGCTTTTCTAATTTTCATATCTGCAGAAAATATTGCACGTGTTTGTAATGCCTGAAGATCTGCTGTGGAGTTTAGCCAGGGTGTTGGAAATTATATAACTTTTCTGACTAATTAGTATGAAAAGTGAAAAATCAATAACCGATAGAGGAAAGAATACTAATCAATGAAGTGAATTACATATTTTAGAACCAATGAGCCTAATTTCTTTGATTGCTAAAAATGTATAAATAAAAGTTTTATATCAGCATCTGTGTGGAGGTCATAATTTTGTGGGGCACACACACCTCCTGGACAAGAATAAAACAATGCCTTGCTGACCAGCATTAAAATACGGTGTTAGGGGGTCTTATTTATCCCAACAATTTCATGGAATTTTGGTAACAAGGGAAGTGTTTAACTGATTACTGCATAATAAACAATTTCATAAGCACTCTCCAGAATCCATTACTAAATATGCTGTCCAAGCGCTGCAATCAGGTACCATTCAATTCATAAGGAAGTAAAGATAATCCAGTCATTTTCTGATAAGCAGCAGAAAATATGCCCAAAATTTAAAAGCTCTCCACATCAGCAGCCATTGGCTTCCACTCCCTGTGCACAGTTATTCCTTCCATCTGCAGACAGCCTGAGGAGAGGTGCTGGGCTGGCTCCAGACCCCACACTCCAATGCCTCAGCCACCCTGGCACCATTTTGCCCCCAAGTTGGAAGTTTGTTTACTAGACAAACACCAGATTCAAAACCTGTTCTGTGCTCTCAAAGTCAGACAGAGATGTTCAGAAATGGAAGAGTTTCAGCTCCTTGTGCAACTTAACATTTCTCCATGATGTGTATGTGATATCAACTCAATTTTTCTTTCCTGCTCCTCTAATACATCTTGATTTCTTTCTATCCTCACCCTGAGCATGTTCTCCCAATCTGGAGCCTTTTGTTGCCTCTTTACCACTACAGAAAGGTGAGGAGAGACCTGGTTTGGACATTTGTGCGGATCTCAGGTGTGTAGCCAGTATTAGGACCACCAGAAATGAGTAGGATTGTATGAGGAAGTAGTTTCAGGCTGTCTCTGGACCAAAAGGTGTTTAATTCAAGAGCAAATCAAAAAAAGTCTTTTTACACTCTGAGAGCTGCTCTAAGTCCTTTACTCCAGATGGGGTCCATCTGCCACTGCCATCTCTTACTTATTATGTTCTTATTTCCACGTGAATTGTTAGATGCAATAGGAGTAATGTCAGTGGTACTGAACACTGGGACTGGTTAATGGTTTCCCACTTTGCCTGGATGCTTATTTTCTATAATTTCCCACCTATAAATTAGCATTTATCTTGCTGATAGGGACTATTATGGTGTTGAAATCCATATTCTACTGAAATGAATCACTTAATTAAGACCACAGTGTGATTCTTACTGTGTAGAGAAGTATTTTCCCAGTCATTTTCAGTATACTGAGTACTGCTGCAGCTACAGGAGCAATGCAGTGTAATAATATACTCTGGAATAATAATTTGCACTTGTACAGGGTAAAGGTGGTTAATATTTTTTGAAGAACACCATAGGACACATCATCACACTTGAACTTGTTTCATTCAAATTCTGCTCATATGATTTGACACATAAGTGTGTTTTCAAATAATATTCCCACTAATTGCATCAGCTCTTTTCTGACTAAAATTTCAAAGAATCTTTGAAGAAAATGTTCAGACTGAGAACTCTAAAACCATTCAAACGAAGTAATTACTGTTTTTGCTACCCTTAAAATTGCACTTTTTAATAAGTGGGTTGCAGGCTTTCAAAATTAGCAGTTTTACCTGTTATTGAAATTCCAATAGCAGCTGATTTTCTCTATGGGACACCAACATGGCAGATTCCCACTGATCTTGAACAAAACACAAACAGTCTCATGGAGACAATGGAATTTTTTTTCCTTACAGATTGTCTTGAACCTACAGCTGTTAAGTGCAAATATTACTGACTGTAACATTGCAATTTCATAAAGGCTACAGAAATCACTGAGGTGATACGGGATTTCTGATGGGGGAAATATTGATCTTTATGACCAAAGGAAGAGGAGAGATGGAGAATACACTTGCAGTAGTAAAATAAACTATTTACACAGTAAATATCAGAGACATGCTTTGAAACTTGGGGAAAATAATCAATTAAAAACCTCTGTTGGATCAGATTTGCACACAGCCTCACCTTCAGTCATAAACAACTGCAATTCTTTCTTTCGTAAGTATTCCTAATAGTTCTTTTTGAGCATCTTTAGTCAATAGTAAGCAAAAAAAATCCATATACAGTAATTCCATAGGAGTAGAGACAGTACCAATACATAAAATATATGCAATGTACTTTTTAATATATTTTCTAAAACCTCAGGTTCGTCCTTTCAGCTGTAAAAAGTGAGAGAGTTCAGATTTAAAACACAACCTGTTTCTCCAGTGGAACCATTAATTAAAAACCTTTCAGATATTCAAAAGAAGCAGTCAGTAGCTTTTAACCATACCTACTACTATTATAGGTTGAGTCTTGGGTAATGAAAGAGCAGAATCTTAAAGAGCTGATGCTTCAATTTCTTTTAAATTAAAAGCAAATCTCTTTATGAAGAGTTTTTGTGTGATTAAAATCTACCATTAGTAAGGAATTAATTTTCATTTCTATATTTAAACAATGGTCTTATTAAGTACGAAGGTGATCACAAAATTCAGTGAGAGCTTTTATTGATTTAATGTTAATAAACAGAACTTTTATTTACCTAATCTGATAAATTAAATTGATTTATTTATATAAACTATCAAAGAAAAAAGCAGTAGCATTGTTCAACTACAAGGCTATAATAGCAACTACAACAATAAAGCTAGTGAAAACCTTATCAACAAACTTGCAAAAAGAAAATTTACAAAATTAATACTTGAACTTTTTCCAGAACATTTCATGTGTTTTTAGCAATAAGGTGAGACTTGAGAGAACTCACAAGAAGTCAAATACAGCACTTCTAGGCTGTATTAAAAAGCCAACAAATTCTGCCTTTTTGGTTACTATCATAACAAAAAGTCTTGACTGCTGAGGGAATCATGAATGGTCTTGCCTCATGTTTGGCTGAAGTGCTAAAATTGTGGTGCTATTTAACAAGAACAACAGGGCACTGAACTTCCAGCCTGTCTTGCACATTCTGCCATGTGAAATCTTCAATGCATCCCTTCTGCATCAGAGTTCTACCTCATGCTAATAATGTCATCCAGGCTAGTCCAAAGTCAGATTATTGAGGTCAATGCACTACATTTGAAACCACTAGTTCACTAGGGGGAAAGCCAAGGCCACCCTGAAGGAGGAGAGAATCAGAGGACAAAGTGACATGGAGAGTAGGTCCTTCATTCAGGTCCCTACACATTGCCACATGAGTAATGCAGTGTCGCGGTGCGCACCCCTCTGCCAGCCTGGCTAGCCCCGGGCTCACTGGCAACACTCGAAGGTAAGGCTCGGAGGTAAGGTCCTCCCGAGGACCTCGCCTATCCTGGTGGATCCTTGGCCCCCATCTGGATGAAGCACGGTGATGGTGAAGAAAGAAGAGGGGACTCTTGGAGGGGACGACTGCAGAGGTTTATTGTAAGGTCTCACAGAGAGCCCCTCACCCTCAGAGTGTCCACCTCAGAGAGCCAGGGACACTCGGTTACAGTAGCGTTTATTCGGGGGAGGAGACAAAGGGTGGATCCAGGAAAGGACTAATCGGGTACCATGGGGTGTGGCTCTCAACATGACAGACAGAAAGATAGACAAATCATAAAAGGAAGGAGGGGATTCCTGAGAGCTCTGCCCAATCATCCAGAGCCTTCCCTACAACCTTCTAGAGGTAGGGAGAGGCCCCAGAATGACAGGCAGACCCTAGGGGCAGGGGTTAAGGGGATTGACAAGGGGGTCTGAGGGGAAAACAACTTTGATTGATGGGGAGAACCAACTCAAAGGCGGGAAAATACATGGGGGAGAATGGAATGAACCAAGGGGAGAACTGGGGTACATAAAACTGTAAAATTACAAAGAA
>VWYP01028043.1:0-20691 GCA_013400435.1 Pycnonotus jocosus | reverse complement strand
GCTGTGGAGCTGCAGCTCACTGATGTAATTGCAGGCAGGGTTCATCCCAGGGAGTTCATGGTGGACCTTGGTTTTGCTTTGGCTCGTTGTCTTCATGGGGTAATTAATGCTGATTGCGTAGATTTTGGGAGTGTTGCACCTTGGGACTGTTCCTGCTTTGAATAGTGGGCAGTGTCTTAAGTCGAATGACAGACAGGGAGTAGCAGGGGTGGTGGGTGGAGAATAGGCAGAGTTGAGGGGCTTGATGGATGGGAACAAAGTAGCAAAAACGGCAGGCAGTGACGCAGGGGATAGTAGCAGCTTTAAACCTGACAGGGAAGCGACGGAGAAGGTAAGGGGGATTCTTTGGGAAATGGAGGTACACAACAGGTGAGATAAACTTTTGTAATAACATTATAACTCTTGAACTCATCCTTAATGAACATTACAACTTCTCATAATTGGAAACTTAAAACTGTGTAACTTTTAATGACTTACGGTTGCCGGGTTGCTCAATCTTGGTTCATCACATTGGTAAAGTAAAAATTTTTTTGTTCCCTAATTTTGCCAGCAGTGCTGCCCACTGGTTGGTAATGACAGTGACCCTCAGAAGAGTAGTAGTTGTACTTAGGAGAGAAGAACCGAAAGAAGATATAAATCCATAGTTTCCCTTTCTTCCAGCAGTTTCCTTCCATCCATTCCTGTCCCTTGGGTCCAGCAGAAGGCTTCACAAAAGTATCTGCTCCCTATGTTCTCATCTCCAGAGCTGAAATTTGGTTAGGCTGTAATGGGGATTGTACTTGTTGCCACTTTCTGAGGAGATGAATAAGGACCAGTGGCTTGCCATGAGTTTACAGATATCAGATCTTAATAATATTTCCCAAACTCTGTGTTTCATAGCCATAGACACTTTCTGCAGAGTGTAAGTGAGAATTGCTGGTTATCTCCTTGTTCTGTATGAGCTCTGTGCTGCAATGTGTGAGTTGCAAACCTTGCTGAAAATCCTTTACATCCAAACAATCCTTTTTCACTGAAAGGAAACAGCCTAAGTCAAGAATCTGGTATTAACTGTGCTGATGGCCGAACAAGAGAATCCAAACTTCTTAGTCTGAAGTTGAGCACAACTGCAGAGCTCTGTAAGCTACATCTGGAAGGGGTTTACAGCTAATTCATGAGTTAACCAATGAGCCTACAATTAGTTAGGACAATCCCAGACTATTAAGCAGATGGGAAAAAAAAGAAGAAAGGAATTTTTTTTTTAAGTAGTAATATTCCTCTACTTCTTACTGGAGGCAAAATTCTGAGACACCATGAAGTCTTTATATTCTAATTCAATGGGTCAACCCTCCAGACAGAAGAATTACTCATTTTTAATGACTCGTGTGGCAATTTTTGCCACTTCTGCTACTGTAAACTGAACAGATTTCCATTTCTCTGTGAGTTTTTATTCTACAAACGATTTAAGCATTCACATGAAGGCACGGTATATATGCTTTGGGTTTTTTCTCTAACCTTTGAAAAAAATGACTAATAATGCTGAGATTTAAAAATTTAAAAGCTTTACCTTTAATTGCACCCAGTATCTCACTTCAATGGGATTTTAAGCCACTCCATGTACCAAGAGGCATTTTAAATCCAGTATTTATAGAATGTTTTTCATAGAAAAAAACCCCGGCATTGTTTAAACCTCCTAAATAAAGACATTCATGTATTTTGTGACATAGTAGACCAGTAGATGTACTTTTTAAAAAGCTTATGAGCTACCAAAAATAAATGTTTTGCAAAACTTTAGGCAAAATCTTGCTCACGTAAAAGAAATTAGTATTACAAGTTTTTTTATAATTTTGTAAGTCTCCCTAGTCTTGCACCTGAGCTTACAGGCTTCCCAAACAACCTGGGCTGGCAGGCTTTAAAAAAATGCTTGTTATTTTTACAACACAGAAGAATTGGTTTTGATGATTTTAGGGTTACTTTTGCTAAATACGTTCACAGAGAAATGATCCCACTGAAGTTGACGATCTGATTACCTAGTTTCAAAACAACATAAATTGAAATGGCTGCACTAACACACAAAGCCTCTATTTCAGAGATTTATAAAGGAAAAGCTGAGTGAACTTTAATTACAGCAGCATTTCCCATGCCACCCTGTTACTGACAGGTCTATTGCCTCTTGCTCCAAGCTAGGATTACAGTTTTACTCAAGGGCTTTCTGTTTCACAATCTCTGGCATAAGCTTTCTATGACAAAGTGCCTAGAATTACACTGTCTACATCAGCATAAGCCAGTGTTTTTAACAAGGAAAATCTGGCACCCTACAGAAGCCCTGATCTCTTCTAGAGGAAGCCAAGTCCAGCAATGGCAAAAGGATATGACATACTGGGAATAGGAGCAATAAAACAGCTGGATGAGATTGGTAGCATTGAAAAAAAGTCAAAGCAGCATCAGCTGAGAAATCAAGCACTCAAATCTCAAGAAATTCAAATGTTATGATTACTTCTTCACCATTAGCTCAGACACACAGCCTACTTCCAATGGCATAAATTAGACAATTAAGATAAAGGTCTGGCGTAAGTAATACGTTGAGTGCCATTTCTAGCTGCTGCCAAAGACCCTTTCTCCCTCAGAACCACGGCAGCTTTGCTGATTCAGACCAGCTGAGGCTCTGGAGTAACAGTCAATATGTTACTGTAGTCATTAACAGGCTGAGCTAGAAGGTGCGGAACAGGCCATGGATCTCAAAAACCCGACTGTCTTTCTCTCACTGATCTCAGAGGTAGTTGCAGGGGGAGGCAAATCAAATTTGTGAATGTTGCAAAAGGTAAAAGAAAACTTTAAGAGCATCTAATGACTAATACCACTAAGGATGAAGCAATCTTTCTGTTCTTGTGTTTTTACTGATAATCACCATAAAGAATAATTAAAGGCTATGATTTTCAAGGTAAAGCTGACACAAATTGGTCACTTGGAATGCTTAAAATGAAGTTAAAACTTCATAGACCTCTATACACAAGGAACTCACACCTCACACTGTGCTTTCATGGATTACTTCAGACTCAGCTACAGCTCTTGTTAGACCATAGCTTGATGGAGCTGCATGACAGAGGAACAAAGGAAAGCAAATCAGGAAAGCATTTCACCTTCCTGACTCAATTCCACCTGCAGTCTGCGCACACATAAATTCTGCTGTCAGACAGCTTTAACTCCAGCCATTCCCTGGAGGTCATGAAGGATTTTCATACCTTGAGGACAGCCATATATGCAAACACAACCCTTACCTGTCTCTGCACATCTCTCTACCAGGAAGGCTCTGCCAAAAAAAGAAATTTTCCCAGCAGAGATGATCTTCCTCTGGGCACGTGCTGTGGAAATCCAGGATAGAGCTGCAAAATAAACCCCTTGGCTTCAACTATGCATTATACAGATCTCTTCCTCAATACGCACCTAGCAAAAGCTACAAAAAGAAAGCTCTGTATGCAGAAACTGAGGTAATGCTGAAACTATTTGTGGATAATATGCAAGTACACATTCTATATCTAGCTGAACTATTATAAATCCCAATGATATTTCTTGTGATATGTTAACAGATGCAAGCAGTGCATAGCCAGTTGTGAGTGACATTCAATGTGTGATTTCCTCTGTCACTAACTTGTAAGAGTGTTTATTTAGCTGTTGCTTGTCCTTTCAGTGATCTAAACCTCCAGAAGGTAAAACTACATGCTAGTCTGAGGAACTGAAAATATTCTCAATAGCCACCCAGAAGTCTTTACCTCACGCCCCAGGGGCACATCTGCAACAAGGGGTGGATTAAAGTAACACAACTTTACTTCACCCTGGGTCTTATTTTTTGAGTTGTTGTAACAAGCTTGTCTAGGCCAATTTTTTGTAAAGTTATCACATTTGCACCAAAGTTCTTCACCTTAAACCTTCAAACTCATTCCTTCAAACAAGTGCCTTCTCCTTGGAATTCATATGAATAATAAAGCTTCCTTCAAAAGCATCACTTTGAGGTCCAACAAATTAAAAAATCCTTAGCTGAAAACTCCATCAAAGGGCACAGCTTTTCATTGGACTACAGCTCTCTCACTTCTGTATTAACATCAGGGGAGAGTGGGTAAAAATCAGTCTATTAGAGAAATTTATAAAGGAAAATTGGAGGGCTCTGACTGAATATTGACTCAAGCCTAATAATCACATTCTGAGACTCCTGAGAAGTTATGTGTGTGTTCAGAAGCACAGGGAGAACAGATAATTGAATAATTCTTCCCCTTTTTTCTTATCTATCCAAGTGCAAGAAGAGCATTTCCCTTTCTGACCAATGCTTGTTGCCTGATTTTGCAATCTGAAATCAACATAATTAAAGGAAAATAATGCTGTGGAAGAGTAGTATACTCATAAGCTGTACATCTGTAGATAAAATAAATCAGCAGAACTAAGCCATCAAAGTAAGAAAGAGAACTTTCCAGTTTTTCTCCTGATCTCTGTTTTCATCATAAACAGAATGCCTTGCATGGACCATGCCAACTTTGCTCATATACCAAAAGGAAACCCCTCCTTGGCAGCAGATCTGATCTGAATACAGCACTGACGTGTTCTGGATGGATGGAGTTTGGGACAAGATGGTTCAAGAGCTGATAAGGCTTCTGCCAGCTCACAGAAGTCTCTCCCTGGTGCCTTTGCAAAAGCACAAAGGCCATGAAGAATAACACTGTAAACAAATCAGCTGAGAGGTTTAGAAAGGTCTGGATTTAAAAAGCCTTGCTGTCTAGGCCTGAATTTTAAAAAGTACTGGTCAAAGCCACATTTAGCATCTCCAGTATCAGGATACTTTGGCATCCCTTGTCCACTTACTTCATAAGAGCTTCTTGAGCTATTTCCAGCTCTTCCTCCTTCCTTCTCCATCTCACAGCCTGTTACTTCTGTTACAGCCTGTAACTCCTCTGTTGCTATCCTTGTCCGCTCTTTTGTTTTGCCGCACGTGTTGTGAATTCTTATCTTACTTAGGAAACTCAAAGCCTACAAAACACTGCCAGGTTTATTCTGCTTCCAGCATTCGTATGCAGTGTGCCAGGAAAATCCTCAGCATAAGCAAATCAAATAAGCATTTCAGGACCGCCTGAACACAATATTTAGAAAACTCTTAAGGACTTGGGGGAAGGGGGGAGGAAGGGGGAGGGGCAGTATTTGTTTCTCTAGTTTTTGTTTGCTTGGGGTTTTTCAGTTCTCCACCTGTGGAGCCCAGGCTTTGCTACAACATAGAGTAAAGCTGTTTTTCCTCTGCTGAGGCATCCTTGTCACTCAGGGCCACATCATAACCCTGCTCATTATAGCCATGCATCTCTCACACGACACGGGGATGCCCCTCACCCATTGCTGATCCCAGCTGCACTGCCTGCAGGCCTGGTGGGTCAGGCGGGGCTGGAAGCTGAGCTGGCAGGGCTCTATCGCCGTGGTGCTCGGGAACCCGCCGGAAGGAGCGGCATCACAGCGGCCGTGGAGAGCGGGCGTGTGGCACCGAGGCTGACAGCGGCTCACGCCGGCATGGCGCGACTCGAGGGCCCACAGTGACATCTGCTGGAACGACTCCTTCCGAAGGGCCACGGGAAGGCATCGCTCAAGCACACACGAGTTCCGTTTCAAAGGCAAGGAAATTGATAACATGTAATCAGCGATAATCTCGAAAGCCGAGCACCTGCGTGGAAGGCAGGCTGCAGAGTATTGACCGTGGCTCACGCAGCACAAGGCATCCCAAACCCTCCGGCATTCCCCTCTCCCACCCAATTGTTTTCTTCACACAGAAGCCTGAAAACAGAGCCCACTCTTGCAGTGTAGTCAGAGATAATGTGTACACTAGCTGGCATCTTCTTTTGATAATTTCATTGAGAGCACAGCTCCTGATCAGGGTGGGAGAGTCGCCAGGTTTCTAACAGAGTGTTAAATCCTTCCCAGTTTTCCCAGCCGTGGGCTTTTTCCCCCTCCTTCTTCCAAGCAGAGTGTTAAAATCCTCCAAGTCTTAATTAACCAACTTGAGCATCTTCCTAGAGAATATCAAACACATTTGACAACTTGGAACTGCTTTTCAGTTACAAGACTTTAATAACACTAATTCCACTCAGCAGTTCTACCTCCATGGCCTTTTTCCTATTTTTTTTTTTAAATTTATGTGCTGCTGCTGCTGTTAACTAAAATATCTTTCTGTAAAGCCAAAGTTCATCACAGGATTGACAAGCAACTACTCTGGCATTGTGGGTCAAGCCTTTCCAGCTGACTTTTCCGTAGGTTTGCTGAGGGTGAGAGCACACACAAGGGAGATACACTGATTGTCCTGAGGATGAGGGCACACAGTTCATTTTAGGATTTGTGTGAGTGTTCTGCCCCAGTGTGGAGACGCTTAGAGGAGGACTGCTAAGCCAGGCTTTTTATTTAACAGTAGCATGTAAGAGGAAAGAGAAACTGGCAGTGAACAACAAAATTTAGATGGAGAACAGAGAAGTCCACAGCTCATTTTTAGGAACTCATAGGCTGGGCATCCTGAAGCCTCCAGGAGTGGCAGCAGGACAGAGAGAAGGAAAGAAGCTGCAGGAGAAACAGGCATCACAGACACTGGAAAGGGAAGAAGTTTCTTTACAATTCCCTGTAATAAAAGCAGTAAGAGGTGTTACATACCTTTCTGTATCCAAAACTTGCAGAACCACAACAACTTCCCTCCCTTAAAATTGAATGGGAAATAGGAACCTCGGGAGGATCTGACCCATGAATTATTGAAATCCAAGTTACTTACCTAATTTTTAAATTTTACTTACCCAGTTAGAAAGTCTTGACCCTTCTATTGCCACAATCATATTTATAATGTGCTTTATCGTATTGTGGAATACTTCAAATAAATCACAACCTAACCAGAAAAAACCTCACCAAGGAAGTTGTCACCAGTGTGTAGAATATTGTACATGGTCAGGCGGACAATTCAGAATGGGAGTTACCAAAAGTGACCTCAGACTTTTTTGCCCCTGAGAGAGCCAAAAAGTGAGTTAAATGGCTTGAACTGTAGATTCAAAGGCTTGAAAATGCAACAACTTGGTTATCACATTCTTGAGTAGCCTCAAAATGGAATAGACACATGGCACAGCTATTCAGTTAAATGACAAGCAGGGAAGAAAACAAAAACCAAACCCAGATAGGGCAGCTGTCTAGATATTTACATAAACAGGCCAGGTTTTCTGCTTTCATTTCTACAAACCTATGTCTCACTTGTGAAGGATCTGGCCAAAGTTTTCATACTACATGAAATTCTAACAAACTCCTATTCATGTGAATATGGAAAGTAAGAGGGTTTTATTAAATTGTAAATCTGCTGCTAATTCATCAGTCTAGTCTGCAAGTGCCAATTATAAAACCCCACATGTTTTGAGGATAAAAATTAAATGTTTTGACTTTGATGAGACTATTCATGTGTCTGAACATGTGTTTATGGTCTTTTCTGGCTGGAGGCCTAGCTGCAAATCCTTTATTCTTTAGTGCTACTGTAATAGGAAACAAGCAATAAGAACAGTTTTCACTTCTCTCAAAAAAATTTTAATATTTGATTTTTAGCAAGTATTTCCCTGTGTTTCTCAGGAAGCATTAAAATTTAGTGACCCAACAAACCTGGTTGGCTTTTTTTTACTGTACTTAAAATCTGATCCATGGTAATACAGATAAAACCCATGAAATTTCTGTTTGGTAGAATTGGTCAGAGTGGATGTTTTTATGTTTACTGTAGATAATTTTTTTATGTAGACCTGGGGAGAAGCTTTGCATATATGGGGGGAAAAATAATCTGAAATATATCTGTTATAGTATATATACTGCCACTACACAGGAAGATTAAGTTTAATATTGGAGTGATCCAGCACAAACCCTTCTGAATTAATGAAGCAAACTCAGCTATTTCTATTCAGATGATCTAACAAAGTTAAATATTTGGTTTGCTGTTCATCATAGAAAGTGTTTGTGGGTTGGTTTGCTTGGGTTTGGTTTGGAGGTTTTTCCCCAAAATTAAGAAAAAATATCTAAAACTACAAAAATAAATTAATCACAGTTATTTGTTGAAAATTTGATTATGCAGGAAATTTGCCTACCACATCTGACCAACCATCATCAACATATTTATATGGGTTTCACTGCCACAATGTACCTCAGCTGCTGGCACTCCTACCAGATGAAAATATTTTAAAGACAGGATAATATTTCTATAATTTTATCCCTGTGTAAGTTGATGTTTATGCAGATATTACTGAAGAGCACTCTCGTTTTGCTGAAATCTTGGATCCTTGGTTCAAGACTTGAATCCTTAGTTCAAAGTTTCTTACTATGTCAAAATTTTAAATTCCTAATAATTACTCTGACAGCCAGAATGTGCCCCATTTCTTAAATCTTATCTTTTTTTCTTGAAAGTTATAGGTACTGAGATTATTTTCCAGAAAATACATTATCTCATTGTGAACATCCCCTTGCATTATTTTAAAAATATTCCACATGAATAGGAATTAATATTGTTCACTAAAAAATGAGGTGTGCCTTATTGTCTTCTAATTTCTGAAAACTGGAAATTATGGATCCCTTTTAGAGTCATTGTTTGATCAATACTTTCAACATATTGAAAATAATGGCCTGACTTTCAATAACGTGTTTTAATTCTCTGCATAGCCAGAATTCATTTTAAAAACTATAAACAGTGGTTGAAACGTGAGGGCTTTTTTTTTTTCAAGCCAGAACAACCAGGATACAAATACTTCTATAAAACAATGCAGTGACCTCACTGACAACTTCTACTAACACTCTAAGAAGGATCATTTTTAAATGGCAAATCCTCAATCAACATTTAACTCAGAATATATCACCAAAACAAACAAACAAACAAACAACAACAACAAAAACCACAAAGAAAAAGAAACTCTGAAATAGCACAGAATACAAGCAAACTATTACGGAAATTTAAATTGCTTGTCATTCAGAAGAGAGAGGAAAGCCATATCTATGATAAAGCACTACTCTGTAAAAGTATTAACCAGTCATTTAGTCCAGCTGACAGTTTTAATGCTTCAAAGATTTCTCAACTAGAAATGTAGTAGTGCCAAAAATACATCAAATAGACCTTTAAGAAGTCATTCTATGTGTTCTATTATGCTAACACTGCAACTTCTGATCACTGGCTTTAGCTCCAAGAGTTTATGAAATGAGGGAATTCTTTTTCACCCTTTTCATAATCCCTACAGCATAAATTCATCCTATTGTCCCCTCTGTAAGGCAGACATGATATAAGGGACATTTTCTAGTTAGACTGCAACATTATTAACTCATCTGGAAACCATTTGGCAGGAAATCACACAGAAGAAGGTAAATATTCCTCTTTTTTAATAATCTCCAGCTGTGGGAGTGCTGTTGTCATTCGTTCATGCTTCAGACCAGGTCAAGCACTCTCCTAGGAACCCCCTGGCCCTGTCCTCTTGTGAGAAATAACACAAGTAACACAAAGAGGTATCTCCTCACTGCCTAATACATTCACAGGCTCCAATATCCACTCTAATTTGGAACTATCTGGTAATCAGACCTCTCTATAGAATCAGTGCCTCAAGACCTAGCAGCAATTAATATGATGCCAGACTGGTGCTGATTCCCTTCGTGATGCCATGCAACAAAGCCTCTTCTTCCAAATCAACACTGTGGAGATTCAGTGCTGACTGGGCAGTAATTATCTTTCTTCTCTGCTCATGCCCACCTGCAACAAGATGCTGGTTTTCCTGGTCAGGGCACATGGAGCAATGGAGAACACTCTCTCAGGTACACAGAGTTATCCTTGGGCTTGTCCTGTGCAAGGCCAGGAGCTGGACTTTGATGAACCTTGTGGGTCCCCTTCCAACCCTGGATATTTTATGATTTTACTCAGCCAGCATGCAGAAAAGTAGATCTTGGCCATGATAAATATTCATGCTCTCACAAAATTTCACACTTTTCTCACATGAATATATGATTGTAGTTTGCTGCCAGAAAGTCAAGGCAGGGCATTGACACCAACAAATGCCTTCTGCTTTTACTGCTGATGTAATATCTGACATATCCCTCTACCTCCAAACACCCAAACAAGAGAATAAAGGGCATCTCCCTGGAACTCTTTGATGTGACAGTGGTGCTTTCAAAACTCATAATTAAAGAGCCCCTACAAAAACTTAGGTAAAGTTGTTCTGCTTCAAAAGCAGATGAATGACAAAGGGGTAAAAGCAGATGATGATAATCTATTATCAAACAAACCCAACCTACAAAAATGTAAACGAAAATCAAACCCAGCATTATCTACAGCACCTCTTTTTTTGGCTAAACCACAACTTGGGAATGTTATTCCTTTGTAGCCTCACTGTTTAATGTGGCCATGCCCAAATATGAACCATTCCATCAGCTGTTTAATTAGCAGTAGAACAGGCATACCAAATTAAATGCCAGAAAGTAACCACCCCCAACAACTCAAGGCCTATTTGTTCACTTTGTGTCACACTGATACTCTTAACCCAGAAATTCCTTCTTTCGTTTATAAACTACTTTCTCCATTAAATACTTTGGCAAAGTGCAGAGGAATCAACAAATCATGGTGAACAGCATGGCAGGCAGTCGTGCTTCTGAAGTTGGATATTTCATCATCCCAATTCTTTCCTGAACACTGCTGATTTTAATCTGTATTTTACAGGGTAACAGGCTGTTCTTCCATCTCTGCCAGGGGAGTAGGGAGGCAGGTTTGAGGTAGATTCATGAAGAAACAATAATCCTCGAATCACTTGCAATTCCATCATCCTTCAGCCAGCAAATTCACGTTCTATTTAGCATGTGTTTGAGGGCCCTGGTGGGATGGAAGTGGTGGAGGCACAGACAACTGTTGCCACATACATAGAGTGGTAACTTCAGCCTGTAAATTATGACACAGAAAGTACCTGTAACAGCACAAGGCATCTCTGAATCATGCAGGGAGCTGTTCTGAAGCCTCCCTCTGCTTAGTTATTTCTCTTCCCTTCCTCTGAGAAGGCACTCATTCTCTGTAGATTCTATACAATTTTTTCCTCAGATTTATGTCTTCTGACTATATACAGACATTGTTGAAGGCTGCAGAAGGAACTAAACACACTCCAGCAATGCTTTTCCAGATGTTGAATTTCAACTACTTATAAAGCAGTTTATAAAATCGAGTTAAGCTCAACAATAAATATTACCATCAATATGCTTCTTTTTTTTTCCCCTCAGACACATCAGCTCTGTCTCCTGAAGTGGTCTCTGATTCAAACAAGATCTCCAGATCATGGTCCTGTTAACATACTACATTCCAAACACATTTAAAGCTTCACAATGATCAAGGATGACAATGTCAACACTCGCAAAAGATGTTCTTTAAAGCACGCTGTTTCTGCACTAAAATTCTTTACACCAAGGGTCTTTATTTCCAGCACAAACTGTAGGAAGAACATTTTAATGAGTGTCATATTTTTAGTATGGCTTATATTTCCTTCTCTGTTATATTTCACTTCCTCTAAGTTTTTCTCTCGTGCAGTTTCTTGCTTTGGTTCCACAACACATCCTTACAGAGAAAACTTCAATATGGAGAATATTTTCCTTAATTGCAGCCAGTTAATGCTGCATTTCTGTCTTTTGAAGGAAAAAAAAACAAGCCTCTTCAGCATTCTTAGGAACTAAATATACCAGAAAAATTTACAAGGCTTCCCAAGAAATCAATTATGAAGATCAAAAATTTTAAACCTCTGGCATGCCATAAAGAACACTTCCCATCAAAACAGCACATTTATATAATATTTACACATATATCATGACCAATTAATATGACACAGTACTAGTTACATTGAGACTGACAGGAATGTCCATGGCTTACTGAGAACAAGCTTTACCTTCTAGATTTTAAAGGTAGGAGGGCCCAACTAAAATGGTCTGGTTGAGCTGCTGAGTACCTACAGCCATAGAAAGTCATCCAGTAGTTTCCATGTTGAGTAGAAATAGTTCATAGATATATCAGCATATATGTCTGTCAAAAAGTATCCAGTTCCATTTAAAGATCTTTCCCAGAGAGGAATAAATAATTTTTTGCCTTTTTTTTCTCTTACCTAGCTGATCATTTTATCTTGTTTCATAAAGATAATTTTCTAATTCAGGCATCTTTCCTCACAATGGAGATTTTAGGCATCAGTATCTACTTTTTAACTTTCTCTTCAGCATATAAATATTTATATACTGTATTTATAAATTAAAGAAGAAAATTCTCAAAAATATGCTTCTTAGTCATGGGAGATGAATAGGATGACTCACAAAGACTGAGATGGTAACAAGTTAATACAGATCATGCACTGTACCAAATGTTCCCTTAGACAGGATCTAACAATCCCCAAAATTTTGCTTTCTATGAGGAATGAAATAGCCTATTATGCCTCTTCAGAAGGTTGTTTTAGTCATGGTGATTTGGTTAGTTACTAGGATTGTATACATAGTGCAGATTGATGAACAAAGACACCTTTTCATCCATTTTCCAAGTAATTTCTGATGTGACTCATAGTGCAGGCTCCTCACAGCTCAGTGATGATGTACAGAGGTTCCCACACAGCTATCATTATGCCAGGAAAAGGTTTGGTTTCACTCATCATACATTTTGAATACATGGTTTTCTACATTTTCAAACCTTTCAAAACTCTGAACTCTAGTGCTAGCATGATAAAATCATCCTTTTGGCAACCATTACTTACCCCTGCACAGCTCATTAACTCTTCTCCCTGGTGGTTTATTTTAGACAGAAAACAGGTCCAATTCTTCTTGCTACTCAGGTGACACTTTAATGGGACCTTGGAATCCCCTTTAGTGTCTAAGGAGAGAGAACTGTGAAAGAAAAACCTCTGTGCTGCCTGCAGGGTCCTCATACACAAATGGAAAAGTAGGTGGGCAAAGGGTTTGGATGGAGGTGAAGAAAAAGGCTCTGATTGAGGGAGGGTTTGATTGGTTGGGTTTTGGGGAGAAGGAACAGGTGTCACACAGCACTTCAAAATATGACCTAGTTTCTCCCAGTTTAAAAGATAAAATAGAAGATTAATTACATATCCAGATATGACCTGCTACAAGGTTTTCATCTAAAGCCTGACAAGACAAATATAATGAATTTTGTCATCACTTTAAAATAGCCACACATAGGGAATCAGCACAAGATAATTCCTGCAGTCTCCCTCCCCTGTCACTTTATTTCTCATTCCCATCTTCAGCATTGTGTTTAAAAAAAAAAATATAGCAAAGGTAACAAACTAGAGCCAACAAATTACCTTAAATGTGTAATTTAGGCACCCAACTGCCAGAGACTTCTATTCTACACCACTAATTCAGTGCCTTACATTAATTTTAAGAAGACTCGAGACACAAAGCTTTGTGTTTTTCCTTCTGCCACAGTTTTTAAATTCCATCTACTCTCACTGTTCCTGTTGATTGCAGAACCTTTGCACATCTTCCATCTATGTTGTATTTTTCCTGATGTCCACAGCTACAGCTCAAGTTCCATGCTTTATCATATCCCATCATAATTCAAGTCAGCAATATCACTAGTGCATAAAACTTAATCTCAGTGGTTATCTACAATGAATGCCAAGTAAAATGAAAAAGTCACATCCATAACTCATTCCCAGAAGCCTCCGTCCAGTCTTTTATGCCTGTTTTTAACCATGTCATTTGGTGAGGAAAACTAACACTTCTTAGCTCCAAACAAATACTGAAGTAGTTCAGCTAGAGATGAAACATCGTTCTAATCTTACATAGTTAGCAAAAAAGAGTGAAACAGACTGAAAAGGCTGATGTCAAAATTACTTTCCACATAGATTAACACAGAAAGATTAGAAGGCAAAGCAGTTTTCTAAAATCAGCAATTTAAAAGATAGAATTGTGATGAAAATCTTCATATCCTGCATTTGGATGAAAAGGAAAATCAATAGCAGACAATTAAATGGATGGCTCTGGTATGCTTGGAAAAGGGGACACTTCAAAATTGCTGCCCAGCTGCGATCTTTGTACTCTTCATTTCTCCTTTTATGTAAAGCTCAAGGAGGAGGAGGCAAAAATCTGAAATTACAAAAATGACAAACAAAAAACCTTATAGAGATGGAAGACTCTCAAAACAGGCACACAATAAAAGACATTAAGAATAGGAATAGGAGACTATTGATTGACATAAAACATTATTTGTGCTCATAAACACCAATCAGATACTGAATAGTAAACTGGTAATCATATATATGATTTCAAATTATTTTGTCCTTCAATTATTTTAAAAGGAGTTGAGAGGAGAAATTTCCCAAGAAATTTCAGTGCTGAAAATACTGCTGAATCCCAGGACATCTGTGTTGGAAGATACATTTGGAGATTCAAGACACAAAGCTTCAAGCCAACATGAACATCAACTGAATTCAATTACCATCAGCTAGAGAAATCCACTGGTGATCTGTGTCCTGAACTTTGCTATCAGCTATACATTTGTCAGTTGCAGATAAGAAACAAAGGTTCTTGACCAACAAAAGCTCCTCAGGGGTGCTTTCATGCTAGGCTCTTATTAGTGCTGTCCACAAAACTTGGATTTGTTAGCCAGCATGCACCAAGCCAACAATTACAAAGGAGAGACACGGACTATTTATTTCAGAGTTGCACAAGCCTGGGTGCTCCGTGGTATTCCACAGATTAAGCACACCAGTTATCAAAACTTTTGACTATTTATTCATGTTATCAAACAAAGGATTTAGAGTTCATTGGCTACAAGTGACATAGTTCTGCTATCTTCCTAGGCAACCTAAAAAAAAATTGTATCAACACATATTTATCTATTTTTTATATCTCAACATTTTACCAAAAATTTTAACATGTTAAGGTTTTGAAGAGGGAGGAGATGGAAGAGATAGGTGAAGAATGAAAATACAACATGAATTTGTACTTAAAGCCTGGCCCTGCTGAACGGGGCAGTTTTGTTATTAAGCCCAGCCAGGGCAGGATTTCACATGAATTTTATGTGAAACAATCTTATTCAAATCTCACCTGCAGCTATTTAGAGGTGTAACTGAAAAATTTTTTCTGTTTTGTGTGGACACTGGATGAAAACCTGAATAGCATCTTATTTTAAAGATGCTAAAGCAAGTTTGTTTGTTTTTGTTGGTTTTTTTTAACTAAAAGAAACATACACACACACACACACACACCCTCCCCCCTCAAAAATCACCAGGGGCCAGTGGAAATAGTAGAGCAGAAATCCCACCAGGCTTCCCCATACTGTCTGCAGAATATCCACCAGGAAACCCATCATCCCATCAATCAGAAGTGGAACATTAGACCCATGCCTATGCCTCAATCCTTCAGTTTTAAAGATTAAATCTGCATTCTGCATGGTAATGAGCAATTCAAAATGGAAATGGCGGGGGGGAAAGTTGCTCCTTAGATCTGCAGCATTGTCCTTGAGAAATCAAGGTCAGAGCATTTCCAAAGAGATATAAATCAGTATTATTCTTTAAAAAAAAAATTACCATGCTATACTTCACAAGCACTAAATGAAAATATAAACTTCACTGCAAAATGTTTATAAACTAAATTATAATTAATTGCTAAAGCCAGGGGGTTTTTTCTCCATTGACCATTATCCAATTTTTTTTTTTTTTTTTATGCAAGCTGGCAGAGGTAAATAGCTGTAACTAAACATCTGCTCACCTGATCCAGGAACAGCCTGAATTGACCAGGCAGATTCAGGCATCACAGGAGCATCAAAGAGCGCACATAGACTGACCCTGTGTTTATGAACTTCAGCTTTCCTGAACACTTGAATATGACCCATAACTTTCATTCCCTTCACATCAACCAATCTTCCCCCTTCTTTCTTTTAAATGAAAGAAAATTATCAGCCCAATTTTTTGAATTGCGAAGAAGTCTAAGGAAAAAAAAAACCTATCTGCAACTCCTGCTTGAAGGGGAAAAAAAAACATGAGCAGCCAATTAAATCCGTACAATAAATTATTCCTCAAAAGCCATGTAATCCTCTGAAATATACTTCTATATTTTCTGGGTTTTATTTTACATGGACTCTGACCAGGAAATGTATTTCTAGAGAAACATTTTCACCCTGCCTGCAATTTTCATGCCACCAGTTTTGCTGCTGACTTTGAAATGGGAAGTACAGCAAGACTGACATCTGTGGAGTGCAGATCACGGTGTGTTGGGCAGTGCACAAAAGACTTGCTTATCAGAACCTCTGAAGCTACGACAATATGGTAATTTTTTCCTGTAACTGTGCATACTGAAAATACCCACAGTGTTGGTGCCACCTCAGAGGGAAACAAAGATTTTGAAGTTAGATCATGAAATAAAATCCTGCTCTCCTAACAGTACAAGGAAACCCATGAATTTTTGAAATCATTTATAATATTCTGGGAGGCAGTATTGCTTTATTGTAATTTATAAAAGATAAAGAACCCTCAGTAAAATAGGAAAAGGAAAACAAAAGAGAAGAAAAAATTTGTGTCTCTATTCCAAATGTCTCAGAGCTAAGCCTGCTATGTTTTATACCTGAGCAGTAGGAATGAGGCTGGCAAATTTTAATTTATTTTTTTTTAAATTAAGACTGCTTCATACTGGGACAGGACTTGCCAGCTTTGCTACCAATTGATTGATTCATTTCTCAATGACACAAATGGCCTGAGCAAACTAAGGGTGCTTTTCTTTTCCTGCTGACAAGGAGGTTTAGTACCCAAAATTTTATTGAGTCCTGGCCTTGCAGCCAGGACTCCCATCTTATCTTGTTTTGGAACAATTCTCAAAGTGAATCTGATAGAATGTACTACACTAAAACTAACCCCCAAAAAATGAAATAACACTGTAAAAGAATCTGCCAATTTCTGAATGTTAAAACATGTGCAACAGGGAGTTGAGGTGATTATTTGTGCCTTACATGTGAGGGGAGAATAGACTGGAGAAGACACGACCAAAAACAGCTGAAATGATACTGCCTAAATGTAAAACACAGCAATTCCCTGCCTGGACAGGAAAATAATGAGAAAAAGGAAAGAAAAGATTAAATGAAAAATTGGCAGTAAGGAACATTCTCAATCCCTCAAAGCCAGTGAGGAACAGAACTGTAAATGGGATGCTCAAGCACCCTGATTTGCACACCAATCCCCAGCACTGCCAGCTTGTCAAACTTGCAGGAAGGTTCTAACTCATGAACATTGCTGGTTATTGAATACATTTTTAATCCAGAGCAAGGCATGTAGCTACATGCTACTCCTACATTTAGAAAGCCAATCTACCAAGAGGTAAACAGGATCCTTGGATAAACCATCTCCAATGAATTTTGCAGCACATTAAATATCCTGCATTGGAAAAGCAGTCCACCAGTGAGCATAACACAAACCGCACAAGCCATGGCACTTTCACGTGAAATAAAGGGAAGGAGACACCTCAAATAAAGCACTCAGGAGAGGTGTAATGTTTGACACGTACAGATCATTAGAGGGCAGGTGTCCTTCCTCCAGAAACTGGGAAACAAGGGGGTAAAAAAGACTCCAGTCATGAAAGGTTACCAAACAGATAAAAAATTACTAGGTGAGCATTGTAGCTCTTGCACCACTGAGTTCAAAGCAAGCCGGTTCTGGCCTTGCATCTCTCATGTGACTTTATTTAGATAAAAACACTTTAGTTTTAAGCTCCACTGAGCACTATGTCCATTTTGGGTACTGAAGGTTTATAATTGAGTGTAGTTATATGCTACTGCATTTAAAGAGACGTGGCACGAGGACCAGAGAGTTGAAATAATTTGATTCACACAATTTAGCCTGGATTTTGTATCTCAGGTCTCGAGTACTCAAAACGGTACCAGTGTTTCACAGCCAACTCAGACAGAAAATGTGTTTGGGTAAAATATATTTTACTGGATTCACCCAAATTAAAGGCTGCAGTAAAATTATACTGGAACTGACAAAACATCCATAAATGTGATTAGAATTGAGCTTTTTTTATCAGAGCAGACACTAAAAGCCAGTTAATAAATAGCTAATTATTACATTTAGTCCAGCAAGTAATTCAGTTGATTTATCTTTCAGTCTTCATATTGTTCATCTATATGCCACTATAAATTTTCAGATGTTTTGTCATTAAATTTGCTAACAAAACAGCTTTTACTGGGCACCTTGTCAAAGATAATCCCAGTATTTAATGCAAGGACTCATGATTTTTTATAATCTAATTACAGCAGCCTGAAATTGAATACAAATTTTAAAATTCACTTTGTGATTAAGAGTCCATAGCCACATTTTCAAATTTAATGACTAATTTAGTGACTAATATATACACTATAATAAACACACTAATCACAGTTAGAAGGCTATAGATAATTCTGGTCTCTTTTTAAATTTTCTTGGAACCAAAGAAAGAAAAGCTAAAATGTTTTCATATTTTCTTCTATTAAACAAGAATCAGTTTCAGTGTTGATAATGGAGAGAAAGTTAGTTCCAAAACTCTTCAAAGGAAATTCTTTTTGTGGAAATTATAAAGTCACAATATATGATCCATCAGCATGGTTCCATATTTTTATTTTTGTGTCCTGGTTTCATTTCCAGTCAGAATGCACACTTTTTGTCCAATAAGCTGCATAAAAAATAATCTTCATCCTTTCTCTTAAACCAGAATTTAAAAACTGCAAGTCTTGAGAAGTTCTTCCTATAAAATACCCATTATCTCACAGAAAAAAAAGTCCAAAATAAAGCTTAAATTAATTTTATAGAATAAGCTGTGAAATTTTACCCAATATGTAATAGACTTATAATCCATGATTTTTCCATAATTCTGATTCTGATTTATATTCTCAACAGATAAGTCATAAAAATCAACATGAATTTTTACTCAAACAAAAGCCTAATGTATGACTGCATACTTTCAAGAAAACATAAGTAGTTTCATAGAAAGAACTCAGCCAAAATCTCCCAATTTATCTTAGCCAAATATCACACATAAGAACTGGAATATCACACACAGTATTCATTTTTGCTGAGGCTGCACAGAAATATCTTTAAAGCTATTTGACAGCATGATGGTCTTCAAGTAGGTGTCATTTAAATATTTACTTCATGATTACTTAGATAAAGTTTCCATCATTCCTGTAAGCAATTTCTGGAGGAATCAAACTTGGAAAAACATGGAAATTACTAAAGCACTACATAGCCACGCTTGCAGAAAGAGCAAATTTAATGTGCGACATGAATAATTTCTAGCCCTACTCAAAGCTTGAAATAGGAGGAAGTTATTCAGGAATTTTAATCAAAACAAATTTTTGAGGACAGAGGCCATTCCATAAACCAATAAATAAACAGTCTAAATGGACAATGCCTACCTACCTCAGGGGATGCTGCAAGAAAGCATGTAAAGAGCTAGAACATGAATTCAACAATTCAGCCAGTCAGCTTTACAGGGGCTGATTCTGACTTGATTTATACCAGTTTAAATCAGAATCTCATTATATCTGCATAATAATCCATCTCCCTGATGAGAGGCTGGGTGCTTTTTGCAGGCTCAGGCTGCTCAGCAGTCACTGCAATCCTACAAAGAAACGTTCACTAAGCTCTGCTGACTCATTGCAGCTTTTGATTTATTCCAGCTGGCAATAAGAGGAGACAGAGTATGGCTGGGAGAGGTGGAATTGGGCTGGGTGGTTGTCAGGTGAGGAATGCCTCCAGTTTGTGTTTACCTCATAATTAATGAAAACTCTGACAATATTCTCCCCTTCCTCAGAGCCTTTGTATGGATGCACAGGCCTTGGAACTCTATTCCAGCCTAAAAGTGGGAGTGCATGGAGATTTGGACCAGCAAATGAATTCTGCACACACCTTCCAGACCAAGGCACTGTTTACATTCACAGGTTAATTATTGCTTATATTTGCCTCTAATCTGCATACGTGTCTTCAACAATCCACCCAAAGCATGCTCTTACAATTAGGAATAATCTGCAATTACTTCCAGCCAGGATGTAGACTTGCCTGCCAATTAATTACAGAGTTTGTGGGAAGTGTTTACAAACTAGGCAACTGAAAGGCTAAATGCAGCAGAGAAGTTGTCCTGATGAGGCAGGAAATAAAAATGCCCTCAGGTATTTCATGACTCTGTTCTTGTGTCCACAACCAAAGACTGAAGAGAACACACTAAAACTGCACTGGCAATTTTCCAAGGTGCCAAAATGATGTTTCCATCATTTAGCTTGCAGGATTTATAGTGCATTCCAAAATATGAGACTCTTAATGGCAACAGCAGATCAGTCCTTCTTTTATAAGTTAAAAATGCTTTTTAAGAACTGTTGGGGAAGATGAAAGTTTAACAGAAAGTTTTACAGGTATGAATGCTTAGCAGAAGGCTCTTTGAATGTAAAACCTATAAGTGAAATAGAAATGAAAGCAAGTTTTGATATTGAAGAATAAAGAATGTCTAAAGTTAGAATTGCTAAGCCAGTTGTCACTGGACAACTAAGAAAGCAAAAATTAAGTCGAGTTGGAAGGAGGTTTTATGGCTAGAGCAAAGGATATGTTGACCACAAACAAAGAAGAGGTTTTTAGCAAGAAGAAAGAGGTCTCAAGAATAGCAAAAGATACTATAGGCAACCAAAAATCATGTTTTTACCAAATAGAAAAAAGGTCCAACAGT
>VWYP01028040.1:5719-16233 GCA_013400435.1 Pycnonotus jocosus | reverse complement strand
ATATAATCATCTTTTTTATACTTTAAATACACACAAATGTAAAGTATTTTAATTGGAAAAATAATTGATAAATAAATAGAAGCTATTTTTGCTCCTCAAATTGAGCATTACTCTACATTCGTTTTGAAAAGGAGAAAAATCAAATACTGCAATATCTATGGTTTTTAAATAAAAGGTCACCAATGTGCATTTTATGATAGAAAACTAGCTTTGGTGGAAATGTTTAAAACACTTAGGAATGTACCTCTTTTACCAACTGTAAATAAGTGACATGTGTCTTTAATATTTCACCCCCTCAAAGAAGCAATTCTTCTTGAATTCAGACAAGAATGCTACAACTTTAATCCTCATTATTTCCTTTTTCCAATAAAAATTCTGGAGGGGAGGTGTGGCAGACTTTTTAAAACTATATAAAGTTAAAATTCAGTTAATTAAAATACAACAGTAGGCATTTGCTGAGCATCAGAAGCATTTTTCCATACAAATGAGCCAAAGTAAAACTTACACTGTGGAGCCAATCATTAAGAATTCTAATCATCTTAAACTCTTCACTCCATGGGTGCTGATCTGATGGGTCCATAATTCAGTACATAAGAATAGGACTACATTAGAATTTAAAAAGAACAGTCTTCATGGTCACAGAGGGCCAGTTTTAGACCTTCATGAATAATACATAGACAGGGAAGGAAAGAGATTTCACTCAGCATTCTAACCTGAACAGTTATAGAAGAGTTTTGGAATAAAATGAGTTTCTTTGATTCTATTCAGCTTTAAAACTTTCACAATCAGCACATTCTAAATTTACTACCAATGTATGAATAAGCTATAAATAGTGGATAACTTATTTTCACCAAATGACATTGGTCCAATACAATGTTGTATTACCTCAATTTAATTAAATTAATTAAGATTTCTGCTTATCATTATTACTATTATAGTCACAAAATGAAACTGGTTATGCAATTGCAAATTATTAGTTGTGCAAAACACTACTCTTGTCCCTGGAAACTGATTCTGTAGTATCTTCTTACTTCTCTTTGCCCCTTGAATTTCAGTGAAGCTTAAATTGTCCATGCTTGACCAGATTGAGAAAGTTAGGATTCTTACAAGCATTTCCCCAGTTCTCTCTATAAATGTACAGCTCTGAATTAGATAAAACCCAATTGAGAATTTAGAAAAAGCAGTGCTGGTTTCATCTGGAAAGGAAGAACAAGGAGAGTGAGAGCATGAAACACCTGCAGAGACAGCAGCATGTGAACAACTCATAAAATGTGATCCTACTCTTTCAGGAAAGCCATTGTAGTGGAAACTTCTGAAACTACTCTTATACTGTGTCTATCCATCATCTCTCACCTTTTAAAGGGGTTCATGAGATTATTATGAGGACAATTACCACTGTATTCATTAGTCCAAGTATTCCCTTTACTTTGGAACCTGATCACAAAAAGTTTAAAACAGCAGTTTTAATTATGCTTTATCTCTTCTCATAAAGCTGTTTTAGCATCTAAAATAGATACAAAAATTAGTAATCTGTTTTTTAAAGAACAACAACATTTAAATTAATTCATTCCTTTCATGGATGATTAAGGAATGAACAAGGGAGAGAGAAAAAAAGAAAAAGGAAGGAACATAGTAGTGTCAGTAACAGTTTAAATGCATAATAATTTATTCTCTCCAAAGAAAGAAAATTATTTCCAAAGCTTATGTGTGGCAACACATCTCTAGAACTTTCTATCAAATACCAAATACCTCAGAAAAATCATGTTGGTACTGCATCTTTTTCCTCTCCTTTCTCTATCCTTAGTGCCTACTTCCAGTCTTCCATTTTAATTGGAAAAGGTGCTTGCATTTCCATTTACTCTTTGATTTTGCTATACTTTTCAGGTGTGTGCACACCTCTGTAAAAACATGTCCTGTCACCAGTGAGAAACATGTCTGAGAGAGACCCAACTTTTTTTAAAGAAATAAGGAAGATTTTTTTTTTATTCAATGCATCACAAAATATTTTCTGTTAATTTGCTTTCAGACCAAAGTGACATTATATACATCATATGTTAAATGCATTCCATAATAAAATCCTATATTACAAGGATGACCTAGTAAAAGTGATATTGAATTTTTGTCTTAACATAATCTGTACTTTGATTTTCATTAAAATTGCCTCAATACTTTTTTAGCTTTTATTTGTAATACTTGTTCCATTCACCCTTTGGGCTGCTGCAATTTCTTTGTGCCATTATACTGCACTCTTCATCTGCATTTCTGTAATCTCATCACTGTCTGAATCATTTCTTTCTGATAAAAAAAAATTTAGGAACAAGCAAATGAGTTCAGGAAAGAAGAATAGAATAGTTCATTTTTTGTAAAATAAGGTTGCTGGTAATATCTGGATATCCCTCTGGAAAAAACTGATAAAATAGAGAATGTTTAGGAACAATTTCTAATTAAATGTAATAGAAAAATAGTTAGCTATGGAAGTCATAACGTGATTAAATTTTAGAATTTACAAGTACATTTTCTGTTCTAAAGAAAAATTGTGGCAACTAAAGATTTAAATATAAAATATACTAAATACCTCCTTGATTATCTCATTCAAAAGACAGGTAATGTTAATCTGCTTTAGCTTCATCTTTTTGAGGGAAGGGAAGAGACTTCCATACAAGAATTTAATGCTCTTTAAATTTACATCATTAATTAGCAGAACTATCCTAACTGTAGAATAGACTTACCCTAAAAGACAGAATGATCAAGAACACTGAAAGTTGCACTGGGATTAATTTAAATAGAAGATTTCAGGCAATCTACTGCTGAGAGGTACTTTACCAGCTCATGTCATTTTACTGACTACTTAGGAAAGGGCAGTCTCAGCACTATTAAAACAACTTTTCAGCAATGAAAAACACTTGCTTTGAGCAAAGATAGTTCATTGAAGAGCAATTGTTCTGAGAAATGTGCATTAAGGCATTAAGGATTCTGGATAAAATGAAGGATTTACCGAGAGTTAAATTCTTATTAGCATTTTTATTTTCATTTTTTTTTTCTGTTCACTTTTAATAGACAAAATATAACTTTGGTTTACTAGGGGCAAGAACAGTTCAAAGAAAACAACTAGGTCATCAGAGGTGAGCATTTGAAAAAAGAGAAGTTAATCCTGGAAAAAGATTCTAAATGGTAATTTGTAAATGTAATTGAAAGAATTAAACATGTATACCCAAGGGACAATAAAGAGCACTACCCTGAATAATTCCAGTAGCAAATAATCAATAATGGCACTTCAAAGGAAAGGCTGAAAAATCAAAGAAGGGTCTTTTTTATTTCCATTTGCTTTCCTGTAGGTTCTTCTAGACAGCACAGAAAGATTTCTGTATATTCAATACTCTCATGATTTATTTTCAAATTTTATACTGTTTTGTTAAGGAATCTATAAGCCTTAAAGGATGTTGCTGAAGCTTCCAATGTACTAGTTAAGACATACTTAAAAATGTGTTTGCCTTTGCTACTTGGCATGCATGTACAAAACGGGGCTCCCGCATTTCCTACATCCCTTCTCACGAATTCTGGGCCAGTTGGGGAGGGGGAGGTGGGGAAGGACCTTTTTTCACATAAATGTTTTTCCATATTTCATATCAGTTATGGCCTTTTCTTGGGCCAAGTATAGAAGCCAGCCTTGGCCCTAGTGCTTGCTGGGGGCGGGCAGTGAGGGCAAGGGAGGCTGCTCTATCTCAGAAGAACAGGAGACCATCATGATGGTACAGAATCTCTTCTGCTGCCTGCTGCAGCCTCCTCCATGGGCAGGGGATCCAGAGGAAAAGGATGCCAGTAAGAATACAGAAATCACAGCCCTCAGCAGTAATCAAGCCAAATCCAAATTTTGATTTCTTCTTCAAAATAGCTAAAAGTACTGCAGCTCTCCTTTGTATTGTAATACTGTTTAATTTATTTTAAAACAAACAACACTGCAAAACCAGTACAAAATGAATCCATGGATGTTAACAGTCTACAATTTTGACTCATTATTTTCCACAAAGTTTCATAGGCATGGGTGAAATTAAAATCTGAGCAATAATTGTATTAGTATCCACAACTGTTGTGTAAGTCCTATTAAGCCATATGAGAATTATTTATGAGTTTTCAGAGATTCCATACAAAAGGGATTGAGATATGAATTTAAATAACTAGAAATTAGGGGTATTAGCCTAAAAATTTTGAAAAAAATACAATTATGTTAAGAGCGAAAACTACATAAAATGATAAAGCTGTGAGACAATTCATGTGCACTGAAGTAAAAATGTCTTTCATTCTTACCAGGTGATAACCATCAAAGTATTCCATCCTTCAACTAAATCATCATCAGAAATGTGACCAAAATTAAAGCAAAGAATAATCTTTGTAGTTAGTAATAAAGATTTATAATTTTCTTATTCATTTATCTCTCTGTCCAAAATGATGTGGAATAAATACAGGGGAAATTTATTTATTCAATCACTGTGAACAAAGGATGTGACTGTCTTGGTTCTGGCCAGACAGAAGAGATTTGGTTCTGCTAATTTTTGCAGTATCCATGAGGAGGCATAGGCAGGACCCAGAGATTATTCCATAATCATGTCCATTCCATACTCATGTCATTTGCCTGAGTTGGGAGGGGAGAAAGGAGGGGAGGGATCTCTTCCAGGGAGAAGGGGTTCCTTCTGATTGAGGCAGTGTGGCTGAGGTCGGGTTGGGTCAGGCTCTCTGGTGAGCACTTTGCATGTGAAACTAAAATAGCTGGTGCAACAAGGACCACTTCCTGCATTCCTACGACTCTAACTCATTTGAATTTTTAATTGACAAGAACATGACTTACTTTCATTTTAATTACATTCTCATTCCAATGCAGAAATTGGACAAAAAGAATACATAAAAGATATGCCAGTGCAGTAAAGTCCTTTACCTAAGTAAATAGTTAAACACTTGATTAGGTAAGGAAGCCCAATTAACATCAGTAGAGCTACCCAGCTGCTCTAAGTTAAATGTCTGTTTACCAATTTTGCTGGATTATGAGCTCAATAAAGTAATTTTTATGCTCACATCTTTTTTTTATACACACAGGCAAAGGATAAATCTTATGAGTTAAATGATAAATCTTGTGACTCAAAATGCTTTTCTTGCAATTTTTCGAGTATCAAGAACAGGGTGGTGTCATCCATCACAGAGATAGTGTCCCTAACAAAGTTATTTTTTTAATGCTTTGAGACTAGCTGTTGTAAGGAATGTAAGGAGTGTCACAGGCCTAACAGCCTCTCAGAAGAATTCATGATAAGACACAATAAGTTTCCTACTGAAGTAGATATCATCAGACTATCCAACAAAGCCCCAATGAAGCTATGAAGCCATGCAGTTTTAACCCAAACAAGAAATGGATCACGAAGCTCTTCCACATCCCAAACATAATTTTGGATTAAAATTCTGTCAATGTCTACTAGAATACTTAATTTCAGGTATAATTTTTTTTATGCTATTAATGAGTACTTACTTTTGAATTCAGGACAGTTTACTATATGCCTAATATCTAATTTGCATTACAGAATAAAACTGGACTACTACTCAAAGCAGCAATGCAGGTAAGAACATATTATAATGCACAACAGTTTGAATATTTAGTGAAAAATCTGATATCTGAAAATTTTTAGGAATGTCATTTAAACAGGCATTGGGTTTCTATCTATTCCCACTAACTAATGACATTCAATTTGTCAGTCTTTTGGAAAGCAATGCAAAGTAAATTATTACAATATCTATTTACTTTTTAGGAAAATATTCACACTGTTGATCAATTGAAAATGAAATATTGCTTTAATAGGAAGAATAGCAAGTTATTGACTTATATCCCTAGGCCTGCCCAAAGAAAACTGGATAGGGAATATTGACTTTTTAGGTTGAAATATAAAGTCTGAGAAATCTCTTCTTTTCTTTTCTCTTTTTTTTGTTTCATTTTGATTCTTTTTTTTTCCCATGTAATTTAATTCAGTCTTTCAGGATGTTATCCCGTTTTGCAAACTTGATTTAAATCCTGTAGCAGTTCATGTGATTCTGTGGTGTCATTGATCAACTACAGACCATGAGAAGTGAAAAGATAAGAAATATATTTCTTGATTTCTTATCTGTGTTTGAAATCACAATTATTCACTTTTTCTTTCATCACTAAAACACTCAGCAATAGAAAATGGAAAATTTATCCTGCCAACCAGACTGGGGACATGACAGACAATGGATTTGCAGGATTCCACACTTGAATACTCTTTTTTTCCCCCTTCTTTCCCATTAAACCTTTATCATATATCAACACTATCGTCAAAATTATATATGTGGATGACATTATGCTTGTAATATAGAAGGCTGAACAAATCCTTAAAAATCTCCAACCGATAAAAACCCCACAAAGCCTCATAGTTCTAGTGACTTATGACAAAGATTAGGAATTGAAACCAAGTGCTTTGCAAGATTGCATTATCTGTATTCCACTTGAACAAGCAAAAGCCATAAAATGGCTCACAATAAATTTCTGTTACAAAAGACTAAGGTAAATCAACAACTCTCCAAAGTATCTCAGATCTGCACAACATGAGTCCTAGTTACCAAAAGTAAATGAAAGAAAGACAAATAAATATCATGAACAAGCCAGCATCTAGCACCCAGATAGCGATACTCATCTCCTAGGGATTTTAGCACAGACATTAATTATGTCTTCAGCAGAGCACTGCTGCCATTTACTAAAGCAGACCGCATTTCACATCAATAACTAAAATCTCACTTAAAGAATGGTAAGTGATGAGCTAAATTCTGTTCTGCATTCCCTGGGTCTCTACTGTCAAACACTGTGCCAGCAAGGATCAGACATGAAGATCTGTTTCATGCAAGCATGGAAAATATGACCAATATCAACTTAGTAGGCTATAATTCCATTAATGATATACACAGGGGCTTAAAATGCTAGAATTCTGACCATATTATTAGATCTTGGAACAGAACAGAAAGAAATCTTGAAATATAAGGGGGAAAAAAGATAAAATGAAAAAAATATACAAGAGAAAACGAGGATTTGATATTCCAAAAAAGGATGGTCTTGACTTCAACAGAATCCGTATAAAGATCTCAAAGGTGTTACAATCCTTTTTGTGTTTTATATTGGAGTGCACTTAGTCATATCCTAACAAATGAAAGAAGTCATAATTATCCTTTACAGGAATGGAGCCACAAAGTTTTCTGTATTATAGCCCTGACAAATTGAGATAATCACTCATATGTGAGTATATCTTGGATTCAAAAGGTTTAACAGGAATTTCCTAAGTCCCCTCTGGCTCTGTTGAATGTCTCTATATCCAGACTATGAATTTATCATCTACTGTTGCTTCTCAAAATACCGTGTGTGGGGGAAAAAAACCAAAGATAAAGGTCATCAAGACATAAAAAAAGTAATATTTTTCTCAGATAAGGTATCCTGATACATGGTGTTAGATGCAGATAGAACATTCACAGGAGTGTAGCCTCAGTCATGGGAACTGAAACTTAAATTTTAAAATTTAAGGGAGACTACTGTATCTGCAGTCTGCATGTATTACTGTAGCCTTTTCAATATTCTGCATTTTGTGGCCTGTTTTCTTCTGTATTTGCTCACAGATTGCTAAAGCTGTAATCATGAAAAATTGTCACTAGCAAATGAAATTTCCAAAAGCTAACAAAATCAAAGGTAATTCTATTTACTATTATCTTTCAAGGACTATATAACAGTTTTAGCTGTTATTGCAGCAAATGTGAAATGTCATAAACCTGTTATCATAACAGAGATTTTCACAGCAATTGAAAATTGTATCCAACTCTGTACAATCATGACTATATTTCAAAACAAATTATTCTAGCATCATTCATCATGACTGATAGTCCTGAAAGGATGTAAACCTGGACTGCAAGATTTGCTTTGGATCATATTTCACTTGTGGCTAACACATAGCCTCTAACCTCCAGATAAAAAGATTGACAATGTTTGATTTTAATGAGGGAGAGGAGAAGGGAAAAAGAATGGAAAGCAGTGAGAGAGGAGAGGATGGTTGTTTTGAACATTTAAATGATTTTCTTCTCTGCTGTTAGAAGAATCATGATAAAATAGTTCAGAATATAGCTTCTCTTTTTGTTCCTTATAGAAGTACAAAAAGGCCGCAATTTTTGAAGATTTGTACATGACATCTGCAACAAGATTAAGGCAGGATTGCTGAAAATCCCTTGATGATTATAAAGACAAATTTGAAGAGAAAAAATTTTATTCCTTTTCAAGACTCAGTGAAATTTCCATTGTGTCAGGAGATGGGGAAGAGTCAGATACCTCCATTAGATAATTCAAGGAAACACTCAAATATCAATGAAATGCAAGCTTACTAATTAAATTAATTATGACAGTATAGCAAAGAGTATATTAAAATATTGTCTAGTAATTGACTGACACTTTTTTATACAGCACCTAAATACCATATAATTTCACAAAGATTGTTCTGCCTTTGAAATAAATGAAAGTTTTTGGGAGAAAGAAACATCTAAACCAAGCTGATCAGAGAAATTGGAGCATAGGTTCTTATTTTCATCTTGACCATAACTGTGACATTTTAATCAAGATGCAATAATCACTGTTCCTTCATACTTATGCTATTTATATCTTAGTACTAAAAATAAAAGCTACTGTTCAGCCATATTTAAGAAAAACAGTAAAATTTTTGAAAGGAGCAGTCCTGAGCAACAGTCTTTCTGATAATTTCCAAAAAATGACCCTGAATGCAAACTATTTTTCACTTTTTAACAAGTTAACCTTGCTCTACTAAACTCTATTTTTGCTTGTATATCTCTGCATCACTGTCAAAGACACTGGGAGGTGTGCTAATTCCTGTGTATTCTATTCTGATACATTCAATTCCCGTACAAGTTCCATATTGCAACACATCAAATGTTTATGAATTGTATCAACATACTTCACTCCTTATCTGAACCAAACCAATCATCAGGTAAAAACTTCGTTCATCAGTACAGCAAGACACTGACAAATGATATCTGCACATAGCAATGGTTTTAATGTCATTTAACTACTTCTTCATTCATTTTCAACCCACACTATATTAGTTTTATTTCCTTTAGAAATTCATCAAGTAACTCTATGCTTACACATGCATGCAGTACACCCTTAATATAAGCTATTATACTTTCTGTGTTTCAAGCAAAACATATTCATAAACTGATCATAATTTTAGCTTCACACTAATTACATCTATTACAGGTCAATGTGACTAATGAAATGTTTATCTAACAGATCTTTGATTGCCACTTCTGTAGTTATATCTGAGTTATCCTAGGGACTAGTGATAGCATATCTATGATGATATAAGAACTAGTGTGGGCTGCAAATTCAACCCAGGCACTAGAACATTTTGTTTGTATTTAGTTCTGTTCAGAGGTGGCTACACAAATTAACTGCCTGTCTTCTAGTTCAAAATAAATTTCCTGGCTAGTTATACTCCAATCCACATTTGAATTACAGGGTGGAAAAATGTTTCAGCCAAACAAATGTCTTTGGGAGAAGAAGTTACAACCCTTACCTGTTTGTTCCTGTGGCAAAAATCAGCACAAATGCCATGCTCTAGTGCAGGCTTCACATGCAACTTCCATTGTGGGCTTTGTACAAACACTCATCATAATTGTATTTAATAGAATATAGCAGAGATAGCTTCTCCCAAGTGATACAATGGGAAGGGAAGGGAAGGGGAACAGCAGAAATAAAATGAACAAAAATGTAGCTTGGTTATATATATCTGTGTCTTCAGTGATGCTACCATCAAGCAGTGAATATTTTATTATTGAAATATTTTATCCAAAGGATAAGACTCTATATAAAGTAAATAATGAATATATAAATTGCTTAAGCAAAATTTTCCATTCAAAACTCATTTACTGCATAACTATTCTGTTAGATCCCTGTATCAGTGCAACAGGATTTTTGCATGCTCTTTTAGGATAATTTAGAGAAGTTGCCCTTATGATCAAATTTTCACAGTCAGTATGCATCTAAGGTCCTTGCTGGTTCAATTAAGAATTCTATTGATGTGACAAATGATTGGACTCCATCGGGTTCATTTCTGGGTTTGCCCTTCTACAGTAAATTTTCCTTATTTAACAAAGCAAAAAGATGTTGGTCTGATATACAGTAATTTAAACTTAAGCATTCAACAAGACACAGCCATCTGGTGTTTGCCTCTCTTTCCTTCCTTCTTTTCCCTTTTGCCTCTTCAGTACCTAGTATCTGCTGTACAGAGTTCAAATCTGAACTCTCTTAACATAAGAAAATAGATGACTCTACTTGAGTCCTTAGTTTTGAATTCATCTCTTCAGGGAAAATACTTCCTATTTCATTGTATTCCAGGAGACAGCAAGAGTGGCATAAACATGGTCATGACTCTCATAGTCAGGGTGATTTTATTCCAGTGGAAAATTTCCAAACC
>VWYP01028019.1:87641-100766 GCA_013400435.1 Pycnonotus jocosus | reverse complement strand
AACACTCACCTGTTGTGAAAGCAGGAGCAGGGGGAGCAGTTGGGTCATTTCTGGGGCCGGGGGTGCAAACAGAGCCCTGGCTCCAAGGTCTGAGAGCCTGTCAGAGTCTGAATCCCCCTGGGCCAAACCCACACAGCCCCAGGGGTGCCCAGAAATGTGAGGGTTGAGTTAGAACCTTCAGGGAATCTAAAATACATAAATGCACACAGACATGAGGTAGAAATGCAAGTTTAGTTTTAAATAAATAGAGGAGTTTAAGTGCCTGTATAGCTAGTGAGAGAAGCCTTAAAGCCTGGTTTAAAGTTCAATAGCTTTGCCTTTTGCAAAGTTAGTTAAATTCTAATCATAACAAAAATATTGTGGCCTTGCTGAAAATTCCTAGATGGAACAGACTGAATTCTGTATGTAGAGTTTGTGTAAGAATTGGGGTTTGCCTTCACACACCAGTCTTGACTTAGGATTGGCCCAGCAAGAATGTAGAAAATCCATGTAAGTACCTAATTGGCTCAAAATAGAATAAAAATGCTCTGCTCTGAGAACACACACACACAGAGGACTCACAGAACTCACTCACACACCCAGGACTCACAGAAACACCGACACTGCTGCTGCTGCTGCCGCCAAGATGCTCACAGGACACAGACTCCTGAGGCCTCTGCTGCTGTGGCTGCTGCTGTGGCTGCTGCTGTGGCTGCTGCTTCTGTTTGGGACTTTAATCTTTATGTGACGAGGCTTCTGCCTGCTGCTCTGGACTCTGAGACTTCTTTTACAGCTGCCCTGCTTTGAGTCTGCAATGAGAACACCCAAACCTCGGGGGGTCAAGGTCCTGCCAGGCTTCACCTCCCCCAGCCCTGCTGAGAGGAGCCCTGGGCCCTGATCCCCCAGGGGAATGGAGACTTTATCCCTGTTCCCATGGGGAATGGAGACTTTATCCCTGTTCCCACGGGGAAATGGAGACTTTATCCTTGTTCCCATGGGGAAATGGAGACTTTATCCCTGTTCCCCCAGGGGAATGGAGACTTTATGCCTGTTCCCACGGGGAAATGGAGACTTTATCCCTGTTCCCATGGGGAATGGAGACTTTATCCCTGTTCCCATGGGGAAATGGAGACTTTATCCTTGTTCCCATGGGGAAATGGAGACTTTATCCCTGTTCCCCCAGGGGAATGGAGACTTTATGCCTGTTCCCACGGGGAAATGGAGACTTTATCCCTGTTCCCATGGGGAATGGAGACTTTATCCCTGTTCCCATGGGGAAATGGAGACTTTATCCTTGTTCCCATGGGGAAATGGAGACTTTATCCCTGTTCCCCCAGGGGAATGGAGACTTTATGCCTGTTCCCACGGGGAAATGGAGACTTTATCCCTGTTCCCATGGGGAATGGAGACTTTATCCCTGTTCCCATGGGGAAATGGAGACTTTATCCTTGTTCCCATGGGGAAATGGAGACTTTATCCCTGTTCCCCCAGGGGAATGGAGACTTTATGCCTGTTCCCACGGGGAAATGGAGACTTTATCCCTGTTCCCATGGGGAATGGAGACTTTATCCCTGTTCCCATGGGGAAATGGAGACTTTATCCTTGTTCCCATGGGGAAATGGAGACTTTATCCCTGTTCCCCCAGGGGAATGGAGACTTTATCCCTGTTCCCACGGGGAAATGGAGACTTTATCCCTGCCCTCAGCTCCCTGGCAGGAGGGCTGGGGACAGAGCCATTCCCAGGGCCAAGGGCAGAGCAGGGACACCCCAGTGCCTCTGCCTGTGTCCAGAGCCTGCTGGAGATTCCCTGGATGCACACGTGGAGGCAGCCAGCCCTAATGAATGTTAATGAGCGCTAATAAGCGCCAGGCTAAAGAGGAGCCAGCCCCAGGGGCTGTGGGGTTTGAATGAACCGCGAAGGAGCTGTGCCACCTGCAGAGGCTTGGGAAGGCTGATTTCTGCCCTGGGAATTGTGCTTTTCCAGTGTAAATATGGGCAGGTGGAGGCTGCAGGGAGCAGGATCCCCTCCAGGAGGGATGGATGTTGGTGAGACAAGGTGTGTGGAGATGGAGGTGTCCGTGCACTGGAAACACCGGGATCTGCACATCCCATGGGATGGCTGCTGGCTCTCCTTGTGCCATCACCATCCCACATCCCGGCAGGTGCCAACCACTGATCCCAGTGTGTATTTCATTATTTTCCCCAGAAACATCCGCCACCTCTGAGGTGTTTCTGGGCACTCTGTGAGCAGGACCCGCTGCCCAGGGAGTTGTCCCATCTCTTGAAGCAGTTTGGGGGTGGCTGCCTGTCCCTGTCCCAGCTGCCAGCAGTGTCCCCATGGCAGTGGCAATGACAGGATGGCCCTGGGGTGGATCCAGCCCCGTGCCCACCGTGCCTGTGGAGCTGTGATCCAATTCCCATGGGAGAGGACAATCACAGGGCCCTGTCCCCACTCTGTCCCCACTGACCTGGCCAGGAACACATCCCCAGCAGGCACCCAATGCCCCAATCCCACTGTGCTGCAAGCCTGGGGAGGGCTGGAAGAAGAGAGCAGCAGCCAGCGGCTCGTAAAATAGACTACATGCTTTATTGGATTGAAAAGTTTTATGAAATGACAAAAAACAAAAACAAAACAAAACAAAAAAACCACCTTAAATCACGAGTTGGCAGATGCGTCAACAGTTGCCGTTTGGTGGATCCCCAAGCCCTTCTTCAGAAGCATCCACAGGTCTCTGCCACCACAAGCAGCTCCAGCCCTGACCCCGCTGGCCCCGCTCTCGGGGGGCCCTGCCCGTGACAGTGGGGTGCCCACGGAACCCGGGTGCCCGTGGAACCGGGGTGCCCATGGAACCGGGGTGCCCATGGAACCGGGGTGCCCGGGCAGCAGCCCTGGCTGCGGGGCCAAGCGCGTCCCCCCGTCCCCAGGGAAATGCAGGCACTTAAATTGAGAGGAATTTTTCACCTATCCCAAAGCAACAGTGAAATTGTTAAACTCCCACCTACAGAACAAAAAACACCTTTGTAGCCCTTCCTGAATTGTCAAGACACAAATATATTACTCTGGCATAAAGCAAGGCCCCGGGGCCTCTTGGCATCCAGCCTGGCCTCCTCTTCCTCCTCCCCTCGTGAATCCTCCTCTGCCTCGGCAGGAGCAGCCCCCTCCGCACCCCCAAGGATGTGTGGGATGGTGGTGTGGGGACAGAGGGGGTGGTGAGGACAGGGACCCTGGGCTTGGGGGTCATGTGGGGCCAGGGAGCTGCCTCCAGTGGGGTGGGAGGGAGCTTGGGGTTCCCCTGGCAGCCCCGGGGCTGGGGGATGCTCCTGGAGGAGCTGGGAGAGCGGGGCGAGGGGATGGAGCAAGGCTCAGCCCTGGGGATGGAGCAGGGACCAGGGAATGGGGCAGGGCTCGTCCCTTGGGATGGAGCAGGGACCAGGGAATGGGGCAGGGCTCATCCCTCGGGATGGGGCAGGATCCAGGGATACAGCAGGGACCAGGGATGGAGCAGGGCTCATCCCTAGGGATGGAGCAGGACCCAGGGATGGGGCATGGCTCATCCCTCGGGACAGGCTCCACCCTCGGAGGGACAGGGACTCAGCCGCAATTGCCCGAGGCTGTGATGGGGACAGCCCGAGGTGAGCCGGGGGCTGTGAGCAGCAGGATATGGCCCCCAATGTGCTGAGGGAGGGCGGGAGAGCCCCTGGGAGCAGCTCAGGACGGACTGAGACCCGGGTCAGGCTGTGCTGGCAGCGGGCACGGGCTGGCACAGGGCAAGGGGACACCCAGGACAAGGGGACAGTGCCCGTGCGAGCCTCCCGCGTCCCTCGGGAGGGCACAGAGCCCCCAGCCCCCGGCCTGCTCCAGGGGAAGGAGGGCTCCGTCATGGTCCTGCCATCCGGGCACAGCCTGTCCCCTGCCCTGGAGAGCCCCGCTGTGTCCTGGTCCCTCCCTCTGGCCCTGCCCAGCCAGGACAGGGGACACGGGGACAGGGGCCGGGCTCTGCGCCCGGGAGCCCCCTCCTCCTGGTGTGCGTGTGGCAGCTGGAGCTGGCTCTGCACCAACACCCCTCGGGATGGCCCCTCCCTCACTGTCCCTTGTCACCAGGGTCCTCAGCCGGGTCCCCGGGGCACGGAGGGTTCGGAGGAGTCCGGGGGGCCGGGGAGGGTGCCCGGGGAAGGGAAGCCGAGGCCAGGCGGGGTTGGGCCGCTCCCCCCCCGCCTCCCAACCCTCCCCAGGCCCCGGGCAGGGCAGGGCAGTGCGGGGACACACAAGTACCGGCAAGGGCAGATCCTCCCCCGCTCCTGCGAGCAGCGAGAGCTGCCCAGGACGGGATCCCCTTCCCAGGGGCGAAGCCGTGGGGGCCGGGGTGCAAAAGTGACTCGGAGAAATGAGGGAGAACCGCTGCGACCTGAGTCACCCCGGGGGGAGCGCCCCGACCCTCCATCAGCCTGTGCAAAAGTTGGAGGAGGCAGGAAAACAAATTAATAACAACAATAAAAAACAAAATTAAAAAAAAAGAAAAAAACAACAAAACCACATTGAAACCAAACCCAAAGGCCGCGTGGCTGAGCAGAGCAGGAGTAACTGGAAGCCATGCACAGCAAAGCCGGGACCGCAGCGGTCGGAGGGGAGGGCAGGGGCGGCTCTTCTCCCGGGGGAGCCGGCGGCGTCGCGGTTTTTCGTCTCGGAGATGAGGAAATAAATAAGTTTAAATAGCTCCTCCGGTGCCGGCGCTGGGGTGACTCGGGGTGCGGAGGGTGCCGGGGCCGCGCTGCGTTCCCGGTGCACGGCCGGCCCCGGGCCCCGCGGGACGCGTCCGGGGGTCTCCTCCCCCTACTTCTTGGGCTTCTTGAAGATCTTTAGGGGGAACTTTTTCTTGCTCTGGCCGAGGTCAACCTCGTCGCCCGTCAGGCTGCTGTCCTCGTCCCCCGGGCTCTTCTTGGCGGCCAGCTGCGGGATGCGGGTGTTCCTGGCGCCGCTGGGCCGGCAGTCAGAGATGGGGGAGGGGGTGTCGGGGTCGGTGGAGCTGGGGCTGTGCGACCGGGACGAATCCGAGTGGCTGGGCTTGCCGGCCGTCGGGTGGCTGATCTCCCCCAGGCTGGAGGACTTCTCCATGCCGTGGTTCACCATCATCATCTTCTTCATCGCCATGGGGCTCTCGGGCAGCCGCTCCTGCAAAGCCGCCAGGGCGGAGGGCTCCCCGTGCCGGCTGCCGCCGTTGGGGGTGGGCGCGCCGGGGCCCGGGGGCCCGGGGGCAGCCTCCTCCATGGACCTGGTCAGCAGCGTGGGCCGGGCAGCCAGCAGCTTGGGCGCCGAGCTGGGGATACGCTGGTGGTCGCTCAGGTGCGGGATGGAGGAGTCGGAGTCGCAGCGAGTTAAATCTCTGCGGTGAGAGGCGGACAGAGAGGATCAGTGCCGGCCCGGCCCTGCACACACGGATGGCAGCAGCGGCTGAGGGGACCCCCGGTGACCCCGGAGAGAGGGGCCTGCAGCGAGCCCCTGCCCACCCTGCCCCTGGCTCTGCCCACCCTGCCCCTGGCTCTGCCCTCGCTCACCGCCCGCACCCCGAGCAGCTGGGAGGGAGCGGGGACACGGCACCGGGATGGAGGCTCATTCCTGCCCCATGGATCCCACTGGTGCCCGGGAGCGCTCCCAGCCCAGCCCACCCCAAGCCCGCTGTGCCCCCTATTCCCCGGAGGGTCCCTCAGCCCTCGCCCATCCGTGTGTGCCCCCACGCCCCGCTCAGCCGCTTCCAACCTCGAATCCCGGCGGCAGGAATTGGAGGTTGGGCGTCGCCACACGAAGCCATGCCCAGCCCCGCCGCTGCACGTGGTTTGTGCCCAGCCTGTGCCTACCGGGGACGGCCAAGGGGCCAGAGGCGCTCCCGGAGCCCCTCTGGAGAGTGGGAGGCAGGAGCACGGGGGAAATGACAAGTCACAGCTCGCTCCTCCCGCCTGGATGGATGGATGGCTGGCTGGCTGCTGGCCCCACGGCCCCGGGAGCTTCCCACTGATCCCAGGGCAAGGCCGGAGCTGCCCGGCCATGGGGATGGGGTGAGGGGCCCGGCCCTGCCCAAGCACAGGAGGGGGTGAGGAATGGGAGACAAATGGAAAGGAAAGGAGCGAGGGGGCAGAGGAGCGACAGAGGGTGAGAGGAGATGGGAGGAGCTGACCTGTCCCTTCCCTGGAGCCCCCCGATCTCACTCAGCTCCTGGCACAGAGCCCTGCACATGGGTCACTGAACCTGCCTGCACTGCACGAGGAGCCCCAGATCATCCCCTACAATACCACCATCAACACCAACATCGGCCTGGAGGCAGCAGAAGAGACCGGCAAGACAAGGGAAAAGCTCCTCAAGAGAGCTGGCACCTGTGGAGAGGGCCAGGCAGAACTGGGGAGATGCCCAGGAACCATGGAATGGTCTGGGTGAGAAGGTACCTTGAGGACCATCCAGTGCCACCCCTGCCACTGTGCCAGGCTGCTCCAAGCCCCAATGTCCAACCTGGCCTTGGGACACTGCCAGGGATCCAGGGGCAGCCACAGCTGCTCTGCTCTCACCTGAGCGGGGCAGAGGGGCACAATCCCAATCCCTTCCCTGCTGCCCTGTGGGATCAGCCCAGGGCACAGGGATTTAAGGTCCCAGTGCTCCTGGCCAGGGCCTGTGGAGCTTCTCCCAGCAATCCCCAGCTCCTTCTCCCCAGGCTGTGTTTGTGCTGGCGTTGCCCCCACCCAGGTGCAGGACCTTGCCCGTGTTTCTGCCTGAGCTCCATGAGGCTGGCACGGTCCCAGCTCTCCAGCCTGTCCAGGTGCCTCTGGATGCCCCATCCCTTCCCTGCAGTGTGACCACAGCACCCAGCTCTGTGTCACTGCCAGTGTCTGGGGCTGCCCTGGATCCGTGTCCCTGTCCCTGGTGGTTTCCCAGTGCTGGTCCCAGTCCTGGCCTCTGAGGAAGCCATTCCTCACTGCTCTCCACAGCAGTGATGGCACTGCTGGAGTCTCAGCACAGGGAGGCTGGACAGGCCCAGAATATTCTCCTCAAACTGGAACAGGTGCCTTTCTTTAACAAAACCCATGGAATGAAGTCGGGCTGATGTTCAGCACTCCATAGGAACACACAGAAGAAAAGGAAAAGACCCCGTGGGTGGCTGGGACTCAGCCATGGAGAACACCTCAGCTCTTCCTTTCCTTAGCAGCCAAGAGCCCTGGGCACTGCTGGCATTGTCCTTGTCCTCACACACAGAGCCCAGCCTGGGTGAGCAGCCAGAGAATGGAACAATCCAGAAGGTGAAAATCCCAGGCAGATCTGATTGAGCAGCTGGAGCCCCTCCAGGGGAGACAACTGCCTTGGGTCACACGTGTGGAGCCACCAAGCTCCCAGGGCCACCAGAGGGTACTGCACAAGGTCACCGTCACGGCTGGTGGCCCATGGCTGTCACTGGGATCACTGGGAAAACTGGGAACAACAGCAACCATGAACAGCAGGGCTGAACACGGGATGTCCCAAAACATGGACACACCTGGGCTGGGACACCTCGGGACGCTGCCACTGCCTGCACATGGGATGTCACTGCCATCACAACCTCCCGCTCCTTCAAGGAACTCAGCAATCTCCTGCTCTTCCCAAATGTTTCCTGCTCATGGCTTACCACACCTGCAAAGGGGGATTTCTGCTGGGAATTCCTGCCTGGATACTCCTCTCCCAGGGAAGGTGGCAGAAGTCCTCACCTGCACATGCTGAGCCCTTGCTGAGGTGCTGCCATGGTGGAACAGCCACTTCCAGAGGTTTGTTTCCTCCACCAATCCCTGGGAAGTGCCCCCTTTCCAGGAAAACAAAGCAGACTTTGGCTGCAGGGCTTGGCACCAGCCCAATGCTGGGAGCTGGGTCCGAGGAGCGAGGCTGTGGGGCAGAACCCTGGCACGGGAATGGTCCTGGTCAGAGCCAGGATCAGGGACAGGCAGGATTGGATCCTTGCAGGAATGCAGTGCTTGCTCCAGACTCAGGTCATGGAGGAGGTGAGAGAGCCCTGAGGGTCCCAGTGTGCCCTGGCTGGGGATGGAGGCACACAACACCTGCTCCCTTCACAGTCAGTGTCCCAACTCCACCAAAGAATCTTCTCTTCCAGGAAATTCGACCCAGCCCTTCTGGCTGCCACAATCCCACAGGGAGCCACCTGGGTGAGGGTCAGTGATGGAAATCCTTTAAAGCAGCAAGAGAGCAGCAAAAAAATTGATTTTTTTTTTTTAACTGAGGAGACTTCAAGGATGTGTGAAGAGGGTGAGTGTTCCTTGCTGGGCTCTGAGAGCTGTTCCCTCTCCCACAGGTTTCAATCCAGCTGCACTGGCATGTGCAGAAAGTGAGGACAGCAGATGGAGCCATGCTCTGCTCCAGCAGGATTTTCTCCCCGGGGAGCAGACGCTGGGAACCCGATCCCAGGACAGCTGGTCCTGCACCACAGGAGGTGGGACAGCAGCAGGCAGGGCCTCGGTGACACCACGGCCACTGTGTCACCTCCTGGCACCGCTCTCCCTGCAGCACAGGGGCTGGGTGTGGCTCTTCTCTGGGATCCTCAGCCCTGGACTGGATCCACCTCAGTTCATCCCTCTGGGCTCATCCAGGGGAACTGAAGGAGCTGATGCCCAAGAGCACACAATTCCCAAATATTCCAGTGGGCTAAGCTAACCCTGCTCATACACAACCTCTCCAGCTCTAACTCAGGAATATATTCCTGAAGAACACAGGGAAGAGCTGGTGACAGCAGCACCCACCAGAGCAGCAGCAGTGCCCACCCTGCTGTGCCAGGCTCCAGGGACATCCTGACACACAGGACACAGCCACCATGCCAGGAACAATCCAAGGGATACCTGACAGGCCAGGACACCTGGCACAGGCACAGGGACCTCCTGCATTCCTACTGTGGCACCCACAGGCTGATTTTGGGAGCTGAATACAATGGCCAGGAACTTGGGGGATTTTCTTCAGCTCCAAATGAGCCTTTTCCTGGTGGTTCCCACAGGGAAGTGCCCAACAGGGCCAGGATTCCTGGGATCACACTGGCTGGGTCAGAGACAGCAAGAGGAGAGGACACTCCTGAGTCCATGCCAGGACAAGAGGGAAGAAAGAGCATTCCCAGGATCCTGCCATCATCCCGGATGAGGCTCTGCCAAGGCCTGGCCTATATCCCACTGATTTCTATGAGGATTGTGCTCCTGAACTGCTAGGGCACATTTTCAAGAGGAAAAGCTATCCCAGGACATGGCTGGGCTTGACTGGATCCCAGGAAGGATCAGAGGAATTGTTTCTGCAGAGCAGCAGGAGCCCCTGACAGCTCAGCCCCTCTAGAAACCACAAAGCAGCAACTGGACAGGGAAATACCTGGGAGCCTGAGCCTTCCTCCATCCCAGCAGTGCTCCCTGCTCTTTTCCATGGATCCAGGCACTCCTACCACCTCCACAGAGCAGCCTTGCCAGTGCTGATCTGCCTAAGGCAGGATGGATCTGCTTCCTCCTGCACTTCCTCCCACCCCACCAGGACCCACCTGAGCCAGAAGGGAGGGAGGGAGAGGAGATGGGGATGGCAAACAAAAGAAGCAGAGAGCAAAGCATGGAATAAGGAAAGGCTGGAGTACAGGAAGCCTGGGAGTGGAGGAGGAGCAGGGGAGGAGCAGGAGGAGGATGGAGAACGAACACCTATTTTTCCCCAGCCCTGCAGCCCAGGAGGGATTTCTCTGGGCGTTCCTGCTCGGCTCCAGCCCGGCACGGCCCAGGAGCTGCCCTGGGTGTGCTGCAGCAGCCACAGAGCCCTCGCTGCCTCATCCCTCTGTGTCTGGCTCTTGGAGCACCCTTGGCTGCTGGGCTCTGTGCATGTAGCACTGAGGCTTTTCTTAAGGCCAATTCCCCAATTTGCCTCAACGCAGCTTCCTCCCTTCCACCCTGCCAGAGCTGTGAATTACTCATTTCCTTGGATTCCTGACCCTCTCCCTTCCCTGAGCTTTGGCTGCCACCTCCCTTCCTGGTTGGAGAAGGGCCTGGGCATGGGGATTTGGTGCTACACTCCCATCTCCATCAGTCTGATCCACCCGAGGCAGGCACTGGCAGCAGAAACCTGTGTGCACACACAGCCCCTCCAGCCCCTCTCCCCCCGATCCCGCAGCCGCCTCGGGCCCGGAACCGCTCTGACCTTATTGGCGCCGGATCCTCTGAAGCCAATTGCAAAAGAGAAGCAAAGAGTGAGGAGTGCAGGGAGTGGCTCCCTGCCGGGATAACCCAGCAGGACTCTGGAGACAGCGATCCCCAGCCTTGCTCAGGGCAGCTCCTCGGAGATGTTTCCCCTGGAGCTGTGCCCAGCCTTGGCATCTGCTGGATGTGGGAGAGCCTAAGGAGCTCCAGCAGCCCCCACCAGCAGGGTGGCACATTCCTTCTACCAAGGGAGCCAGGAATCTTTGGGGCTCTGCTCTGGTCCTTGGATGGGCTCCCTGGAAGGCCTTTCTGAGCCTGCCCAGCTGTCCTGCCTGCCTCCCCAGGAGGGAGGGATGGATGGAAAGGCCTCTGGGACAGGGATATCAAGGAGGAGCAGCAATCCATCAGCCCGGCAGCAGCGCTTTTAGGGATGCATCAAAGCAGGATCTGCTAATGATGCAGTTGGATAAAACAATTAACAGCGACAAACCCACATCTTTGGGCACCCAACTCCTCATTTCTGCTGCTGGGCTGAGCAGTAATGCATGAGGTGGGGGCAGTTCCCTGCTGGTGCAGCTGGAGCAAATCCCAGGTGGGAGGTTCTGACTCCATCACTTCTCCTGCATCACTGACCAGGCTTTGACCTGGGAGCAGGGAGAGGACAGTCCTGCTGGCACCCAGAGGTGACCAGCTGGCCTCTGACGAGGGGAGGCCCCACTTATGCTCTCCTAATGACCTCTGGCATCATCTTCTTCCCTCCCTGGGGTCCCCACACTGGATCCTGTTTTCCTCTGCCACTCTCAGGGAGTTTGCAGGGACTCAGGCTTTGTCCTGGGCAGGAATTCCATGTGTCACAGGCCTCAGGTGGAAATAAATCACACTTAAACAGCTATTTTGGACACAGGACATGAACCCCAGGCTGCCAGGATGAGCCCTCCCTCCTGCAGAGTCAGGGATGCAATGGAAGCAGGGAGCAGCAGCATTCTCAGCTTTTACCAGTCAAACTGGGACAGCTGCAGTTGAGCTCCCACTGATAGGAGTTAATTAATTACACTGCTTCTCATCATCCCCAACCAACCATTAGTGAATTAACTGAGATGCTGCTCTTTAATTCTCCATTGTGGAGCAGGTGCAGCAATTTCCCTCTTGGTATTCCAGACTCCAGAATGTGCCTGGGGCTGCTCAGCTTTGAGACACACGGGGCAGGGAGGGGGTGGAACATCCAAACCAGAGACTGTGAACAAGGCCAGGAGAGATCCCAGCACCTGAGGGCAGAGGGACCCACAGGCAAGGGGATAATGGGACAACGTGCTGGGATGGGTGAAGATGTGGTGACTGGGAATGTTTCCCTGCCTGGAGAAATAATGGTGGAAGGACATTTCCCCCATCCTCTGCCTCACTCAGAGACTTCCAGCCTTCTCCCAGCAGCCTGCTCCCCAATACTGAGGATTAGGAGACTGGTTTTAATTTTGCCATGGAGAAAGCATGGAGCAGAGATGGAATGACCTGTCCAGGGCCACAGGCAGCACCTGGCAGAGACAGGATTCCTGGTCCATCACAGCCTTCCCACTGCCTGCACTGAGTGCCTGGGAGCCCTGAGGCCACGAGCACACATCCCAGTGCCCCTGATCCCAGGGGGATCCCACACAACACCTCGGCACTGGCTGCATCCATGACCCTGTGGGACGAGGACGTCCGGGATCTCTCTCGGGTGAAAGCCCCCCGAGGAACCTGACCCTGTGGTGGGACACAGCATTCCTGCCAGGGCTGGCAGGGCCCCTGGTGCACCAGGCAGGATTCCTGCTGCTCCCTGTCACCAGCATGGTGAACTGGGACAACTCTGGAATCTAGGGATGGAGGATAACCAGTCCCCAGGATGTGCCAGCTCTCCAAAGAGCCAACTGAAAGGGACCAAGCTAAAGCCAACAAAAGCAGCTCCAACTTCCTCCTCAGACATTCCTTAGCCAAACCACCCCCATTCCTCATCCCTACGAGACCAGAGGCAGAGTCACTCTGGAACACATTCCTGAACTGCCACTCCAGCACCTCTGAAAACCATTCCACATTTCTCTAATTGCTACCTCATGGTCCCCATCCATCAGGTTCCCTTTGCAATTCACTTGTGAGGACCCCAAGGAGGCTCAGGCTCCAAATCAGGTTGGGTTTGGTGATCAGTTCTGTTACCTCCTCACATCCCCTTGTTTAGGGGATGCCGAGCACCTGGGAATTCTCATTTGCTCAGCTACAGTGAAACAACAGCAGAGGCCCTTGGGAACGCCCCCACTGGGCATGGGGATGGCCCATGGAATCCTCCTTAGAGGCTCTAGTGGCTCAGGAGAGCAGTGGAAGGAACAAAAGTGGAAAAATCATGGAATAAAGGCCCAAAAGAAAAGGGCGGGAGGAATGTGAGAGAAAGAGCACCCCAGGCAAGCATCAGCTCTGAGGCACAGCAGGCAGGAGGCAGCTAGAAAAGAAACAGCAATATACCCAAAGCTCCCAGTGCGACAGCGAACTCCAGAGGTGACATCAGGAGGGGGCAGGTCGGGGATGGAATCCATCTGGAGGAAATAAGAGGTGGTGTGATGGTAATAGATAGGGTGGACATGGCAAGCAGGAGCAGGTGCGGTGGTGGTGGATGAGGAGCAGGAGGTGGAGGAGGTGGAGGCAGGCGATGGGCTGGAGCCGGGCAGGTCGGAGCTGAAGGACTGTCCGGAGCTGAGGCTGTGCTTTCGGCGCAGGGACACTCGGCCCGCCCGCAGCGGAGCCACGGGGCCCGGCTCGGGCTGCCCCGGCACGAGACTCTCTACCAACCTCTGCGATCCATGGCCGTGCTGCGGCTCCACCAGGCGCTGCCGGACTGTGCTGGGCAAGGCCGGAGCTGCAACGACACACGGGGGGCAGTGAGGGCACGGCCTGGGGCACGGAGCTCTGACAGCGCCGGCAGCACCCTGACGGCACAATCCCTGTCCCACT
>VWYP01028019.1:63956-87558 GCA_013400435.1 Pycnonotus jocosus | reverse complement strand
AGCACCATCCCACCATCCCTGTCCTGCTGGCATCATCCCACCATCATGGCCCACTGGCACCATCACCATCCCTGTTCTGCTGACACCATCCCACCATCCCAGCCCCACCAGCACCATCCCAGCCCCACCAGCACCATCCCACCATCCCTGTCTTGCTGGCATCATCCCACCATCCTTGGCCCACCAGCACCATCACAGCAGCATCATCCCACCATCCCTGTTCTGCTGACACCACCCCATCATCCCTGGCCCACTGGCACCATCACAGCAGCACCCATCCCACCATCCCTGCCCCACCACCATCATCCCAGTCCCAGCAGCACCATCCCACCATCCCAGTCCTGCCAGCACCAGCCCACCAGCACCATCCCACCATCCCAGTCCCACTGGCACCATCCCCATCCCACTGACACCATCCCAGCAGCACCATCCCACTGCCGCTGTGCCACCAGCACTGTCCCACCTCGTGCCAGCAGTTAAGGCCTGTTTAATGCAGAAGCAGCTTTAAGCTGGTGCTGAACATGCTGGATTAATGCCCAGCCCATGGAAAAGTCCACCACTGCTGATGTAGGTGCCTCTGAACACCTTATCTGAGCATCTTGCCTGACGCAGAGAGTGCCTGCGTGCTTCACCCCACCCAGAGCCACCGCCCGCCTCCCGGAGAGCCAAGAACTGGGCACTTCCAGGGCCACTCCACCCTCACAGACATCTCATGGCTCCAGTCCTGCTGCCTGGGTGGGACCTTCACAGCCCACAGCAGGAGCCTCAGGCAAGCAGGTCGGTGTTGGCTCCTGAAGCTCCACTCCCAGAGCTCAGCTCTGCTCAATTCTGGCACTGCTGTGCAGAGGCAGCCCCAGGAGCAAAGCACAGCAGCATAGAATGATTCAGGGGATTGGGCTGGCAGGGACCCTAAAGATCATCCCATTCCAACCCCCTGCCATGGCAGGGACACCTTCCACTGTCCCAGGCTGCTCCAAGCCCCAACTCCAACCTGGCCTTAGACACTTAGAAGGATGGGGCAGTTTCCTGATTCGTTGAAATATTGGGGTGGAGGATCTTGGGCAGGAATTGTTCCCTGGCAGGGTGGGCAGGCCCTGGCACAGGGTGCCCAGAGCAGCTGTGGCTGCCCCTGGATCCCTGGCAGTGCCCAAGGCCAGGATGGACATTGGGGCTTGGAGCAGCCTGGGACAGTGGGAGGTGTCCCTGCCATGGCAGGGGGGGCACTGGGTGGGATTTACGATCCCTCCCAACCCAGACTTTCTGGGATTCATGCCCAATTCCTCCATGCCTGAGCTGGTGACTCTGGCCCCAGAGTGGCCTCACCTGCTCCCAGCCTGTTCCATGACCAGCATGACTGATCAGAGACTCTCAACCTGACAAACATTCTCCTCTGGTTGCAAATTCCCCTTGGTTTGGGGAACCACGTGGGAATGTCCTTTGGAGCCCCAGCACCAGCTCCTGAACTGCCTTTAAAGCTCCTCAGGACCTCTCCAGGCCTGTGGTCACACCTGGCTGGAATTGGAGCCCAGAAATCCCTGAGCAGCTGCCTGTGGCCCACACCTGCCACCAGGGTCACCCCCAGAGCCAGAGCAGACCCCTTCACCTGCCTGGAGCTTTGGGAATGCTCCCCTCCACCATGGAAAATGGGATCCCAGGGCTGCAGCCCCATCCCAAGCCAAGCAGGCTGGCTTTATTCCATCCCCTTGCTGCCACTCCATACAAGATGTTCCTCCTTTGATAAGGTGTTCAGGATTGCTCAGGATTTTTTATGTGGATAAGAAATTAATGTACAAATGGGTTAAAAAGATGCAGAGACAGGAAAGCTCAGAAATGGAGGAGGAGGAGAGCTCCTTTGGGAGTGGAAGAACCAGCAATCCCTGCTCTGGAAACTCCCAGCTGGACACACAGTGCCCCTCTGGCAGAATGACTCAGGACTGAAGGATCCACAGGGACATACTTCCAGTGGAAGAAGGAATAAGAAGGAATAATTCTGGCAACTTTGCTGTTTCCATACCCCTAAGGTGAATCCCAGTCTTTCCCACTGCTCAAGTTTGCTGCTCCTTGTTCTCTACAGTGCCCATCCATGAACCTGGAATTTTCCACCATCCACCTTCTATTGCAAGATTTATTTTTTTTTTCTGCTCCAGAGCTGCAATTCCAATTTGGGAATCTCACTGTGGAGGGTTCACAGCGACCTGACTGCAGAGTAAATCACTGGGGCAATGGGTTTCTGATACAGGTTTCTTTTTCCCTTGGGCCACACTTCATTCCCCCTAAGGATTCCCTGATTTTTTTTCCTGGTGTTCCAGCTCTCATTTCCCAACTCAGCACTTCCCACCTTTGTGCTCTCCTTCTCCAAGACTCACCCTGTGATAAGCACAGGCTGGGACCTCGCTTCCCAGACCCACCACTTCCCTCCAGACACACATTTTACCAACATTCTCCAAACTGCCTGCCCAGCATCCCAAGGAAAAGCCCTCCCTGCACAAGGTTGGCTAATCCCCCTCCTCTGTCCCAGGACAGCTGGCCCTCAGCCCTGCTCCCCAGGGAAAGGCTTCCAAAGGAACCAAGGCCAGGAGCCTGTGTGCCATCCCCGTGGCACTGGGGCTCCAGGGGACAGGTTTCCCTGAGAGGTGGCACTGCTCAGTTTATTTAGGGATTCTGAGGGAACACGGCACCAGCAGCACCTGTGGGGAGGGATGGAGCAGCAGGGAAGGAGGTGGGATGGGATAGGGAATGCTGTCACCTCCTCATGGCCTCACTGGGTCCTTAATCTCCACCTCAGGGGTAAAACAGAGTGAGTCCAACTCTCCAGATTCCCTAACTGCACCCAGGAGCACGTGGGAGCTGCAGCTGAGATTCTTCTTCATCCCACCAGACTCTTCCTAGGGTTAGTACAGGTGGTGATGGCTCAGTGAGGAGAGAGACATTCATTAGTTCCCGTGCCAGAAAGATGGAAAATTGGTGGATGTATTTTAGTCCAGAAAAAGGCCAGAGGGCAGAATAAAAAAATGAAAATATAATTGAAGAGAACCAAACCAGGGTATTTCCAGAGGGACTGATCCTCCAAGGACAGCAAGGAGCGGTCGCTGAACCTGCGCCCAAAAAGCCAGGCTGCATCTGGGGAGGCAGCCAGGTGGGAACAGGAAACAGAGAGATGGGATTTACTGGGAGAAGCACCACGGGTCCTCAGCAACACATCTGGGCAGGAGAAACTCAGTACTGCTCTCCTGAGGCAGGGTTTGTACACAAAGGGAAAAAATCCTACAGGGAAAGGCTGCCTTGTTTTGGGGCTTGGAGTGCCCAGTGCTTGCTCCAGGGTGTATCACCTGCAGGGAGGTGGGTGGGCAGGAGGGTGGGCAGGCTCTCTGCCCACCTCTGGGATGATGGAACTGCAAGTGCTCCCTGAATCCCTGGAAATGTCTCACTTGAGGCATCTCAAGTGTGAAGAGGCTGAGGCTGAAATCAGGGCTGAAGGCTCACAGCTGACCCAGCTGAGGCCCTCAGGTGTCACCTGGGACTGTCCCAAGCCTCCCTGCCATCACTGCCCAGCTGGGGCTGTGCCAGGACTTTATCAGAGCTGTCCAGCTCAATTCTGATGGTGACTGGTAATGACAAAGAGCAGGAGGTCTCTGTTCCCTGAAGTTTTCATGTCCCCAAGCACACCTGATCTCACAAACTGTGTGATCCAGCCCCCACGACTGCAGAGCCCTGGGAACATGCAGGTTCCTCTGTTCCTCCTGCACTACCCAAAGCCTCCAACCCTGCCTGCCCCTGGCCCTGCCCTGAGCCTCCTCAGCCCCTGCCCCTCTCCCTCTGCAGCAGCAAAGCCCAGGGGACGTGGCCCTGGCACACAGGGCACCTCCTCAGCACACGGTGCCAGCCCTGAGAGTCTTCTGCTCATCCCTCCTGCTCCCCCAAACAGCCTTGGCTTGGATTTAATCATCCAGAGTAGCCCAGAGCAGCTGTGACTGCCCTTGGATGCCTGGAAGTGTCCAAGGTCAGGGGCTTGGAGCAGCCCGGGACAGTGGAAGGTGTCCCTGCCCACAGCAGGGGGTGGAAGTGGGTGAGCTTTAAGGTCCTTCCACCCCAATGCACTCTTGTGATTCCCTGATTCCATGGAAGTGCCTGGATCAGGGTGCTGTGCCCTGGCCAGGTGCTGCTCCTGTGCCCCCATGCCCCTGTCACTGCTCTTCAGCTCTTTCAGTCTCTCGTGCAGTACCCAGTGGGAAACTATTTGGAAAATGCCCCTTTGGGAGAAGCAAGGCAGGATCTGGGCCAGCTAAAGGCAGGATCAGCAGCCAGGGCTGACTGCCAGCTGCTGCACAGGAGGTGACAGTGTCACCAGCCCAGGAGCTCAGCAGCTGGGGCTCACAGGCACAGGGTGATCCATGCTCAGCCCTCCCTCCGTGGGATCTGGGCTTGGCAGAGCAGAAACAGCCACGCTGGGAGCTGATGCACTTTGTCACCAACAAAGAGGGACAAGAGGTCCCCGTGGGTGGCCCCAAGCCCTGCACAGAGCTGGGGAGCTGGAGATCCAGCCTGTGCTCCAGGGAACGTTTAACAGGTCCCCAGGCTGGCAGACTGCTGCTCCCACCTGGAATGGTGCAGGATGCAGCTCCAGCTGTGCCTCAGGAGGGGGCAGCTTTGAGTCCTTCAAATCCCAAAAAAGTGCTCAGGCCAAGGGGAACTCGGGATAATCCCTTTTCCTGTCTCACTGCCGTGTCTACCCATGCCTTTGGCTGGAGTTTTTTGGTAAATGCTTAAATCACTGAGTTGACCAGAACAGCACAGATAGAATGAAACTATGATTAACCATTTCTAAATCACCAGTTCTGCTGGCATTAACAGGCTCCAAACAACCCCAGCAGTGGGGCCTGGCCCGTTAGAGATGCTCCTGATCCTGATGGACCAACTGTGGTCTTTGGGCATGGAAATCCTGACTTGGATCAATTAACCCTCCTGCTGCAGGTGAGCTACAGATCCAGGTCTGCTCTGTGTCACAGCCACCAACCCCAGCAGCCACAGGCCCTGTTCCCAGGGAGCCTCTGAGGCCTCAGTCCCCAGCGAGCCTCACAGAGCCCCCATTCCCAGGGATCCCCTATTCCCAGGGAGCCTCACAGAGCCCCCATTCCCAGGGATCCCTCATTCCCAGGGATCAGCCCCCCATTCCCAAGGATCCCCCATTCCCAGAGCCCCCCATTCCCAGGGAGCCGTACATTGGATGGACATGGGTGACACCAGCTCCTCGTCCAGGTCATCCACGTCGTCAGTCATGATGAAGTGGGAGGGGTTGGGCCGGGGCGTGCCCATCCAGCCCGGGTCGATGTTGAGGGCCGAGGCCAGCGAGTGGATGCCGGGGTTGTTGACGATCTGGAAGCCGCACAGGAGCTCGATCTGCTGCCAGCGGTGCAGCCGCTCCCGCAGCGCCGCCGTCACCTCGCTCAGGGCTTGTCTGGGGACAGGGACAGACAGGGACAATGGAGGCACTGAAGGGAAAACACCCCCTAAATCACCTGCAACAGAGTCCATGGGGTCAGCTGTGTGTGCTGGAATTTGGGACACTTTTCATTCCAATTCCAGGAATACAGAAATTAAAAAATGCGGTGGCAGCTGAAGTATCTGGGGTTAATAACAAGGAGGAATGGCTTCCCAGTGCCAGAGGGCAGGGCTGGATGGGATCTTGGGAATCAGGAATTGTTCCCTGGCAGGGTGGGCAGGCCCTGGCACAGGGTGCCCAGAGCAGCTGTGGCTGCCCCTGGATCCCTGGCAGTGCCCAAGGCCAGCTTGGACAGTGGGGACAGTGGAAGGTGTCCCTGCCATGGCAGGGGTGGCATTGTGGGGGATTTAAGGTCCCTTCCAACTCAAGCCATTCCACGACAATCCCTTAAGCATCCTGCAGCCTCCTGGAACCTCGTTTTGGCAGGACTTTTAATTGCTCCAGGTAACTGTGATCCCTTGTTTCTCACAGGTAAAATCAGACGGTTATTGATGAAGAGGAGCAAGTCCAACTCCAGGTCATTGAGGACAAGAGGAGTTCAGTGAAACGAGCCCCAAAGCCCCTGTGGAGCTGAGGTCACTCCTGCCTGGGACAGGGCAGGGATGAAGAGGGAGGCAGGGAGGGGTGGAGCAGATACTCACTTTGCAGTTAAGATTTTATGATCAACATCGTCCAGAGAGGAACTATGAGCAACATGGAACGTCCCAAAAAGGGTGTTTCGCTTCTTTTTGATCTTTTCAGCCTGGAATATCAATGGAGAAAAGTCACAGGAGGAAGACAACCTGGTATTTCCTCCAGGCCACAGGCATCCTGGATGGGCTGAGACAGGGACAGTCCAGGCAGCTGCCTGCACACGTAGGAATAGTGGGAATGGTGTTGTTGCTGAGGAATGTTGCTCTCCCTGACACTGGGGTGAGGAATTCACCAGCAGCAAGTAGCAGGTTGGGGATTTCATGCTCCCTTCTCCCAGTTTCCCAAAAATCAGAGGGAACTGAACTGAAAAGGCTGAACTTACAGGGCAGAGTTGGAGTCCCCATCCCTGGAGGGATTTCACAGCCCTGTGGATGTGGCACCGGGGGACATGGAGCAGTGGTGGCCTTGGCACTGCTTGGGGAATAGGTGGACTTGAAGGTCTCCAACCCAAGCCATCCCATGATTCCATGAACCAGGTACCTCACTCAGTGAAGGGCTCTCACACATTGGCTCATCTCCCCCATGAATAACAACCAAACACACCCCAGTAATGCCCAAGTGATGCTGGGCTGGGGAAGATTTTTGGTTTGAGGTTGAATTTGTGTTGTTGTATCAAAAATTAAAGTCTCCTCTCACAGCTCTTCCATTCCCATCTCCAGAGGCATGAACCTGGGACTTAGGAAAGCCAAGGATTTGGATGACAGAACTGACACAGCCAAAGGAAAACTGCTGGAACGTTAAATGTTCCAAATCAAAGCAGATTAAGGCAGACAGAGTTTTCCCTCCTGCCAGCTCTGCTGGCTCTGTATGGCCATAGGGACAAGGACAAGTCCCAACAGCTCCCTGGGCTCATCCCTCAGGGCTGGCACACAAAATCCCAGATGGGGAATGCAGCGATGATTCAGTCTGGGGATTCCACTGCATGTGCAGCTCCTCACCTGGAGCAGGGATTGTGCTCAGAGGTGCAAATCATCCTGCCCACCCAGCAACCAGGGCAGCAATCCCTGCTCACATTCCCAGGGCTCCCACACACCCAGGCTGGGACCTGCCCACCCTGAGAGCCCATGGCTCGGGAGCATCATCCTCATCCTCATGCTGAACCCCTGCTCACACCTTGCTTGTGCTGCACTTTTACAAGATGTAAATTTAAGGCATAAAGAGAGAAACTGCCCTTGAGCTGAGAAAGGGCAGGGCTGGATGGGATCTTGGGAATCAGGAATTGTTCCCTGGCAGGGTGGGCAGGCCCTGGCACAGGGTGCCCAGAGCAGCTGTGGCTGCCCCTGGATCCCTGGCAGTGCCCAAGGCCGGGTTGGACACTGGGGCTTGGAGGAGCCTGGGGTAATCAAAGGTGTCTCTGCCCACAGAATGAGATGAACTTTAAGGTCCCTCCCGACCCAATCCATTCTGGGATTCCACAATTCCACAAGACAAAGAAGATGCAGAGAAATGAGCTCTGCAGGCTTCAGTCCCCAAACCTCCCCCATGGACCCAGCACGAGGCCGCTCCAGCTCTCACCCCTTCCTTGGCCACCAGCAGCTGCTTCTCTGCATTCTGCTTCTTGATGTTGTAGTACTGCACCTCCACCTCGTGGGTCAGCTGCAGCCACTTCTGCAGGGCCTCAGGGGCTGCCCAGCTGCAGTGGGACTCCAGCTCCTTCTCGGCGTTCTTCAGTGCCATCCGCACCTGCAGAGAAGTGCCAGGGACACCGTGGAGCAGCCATGAGGACACAGACACAGCCCTCCCGCAGCTCATCCCCCTCTGCTGCCAACCACGCTTCCCAGGCACCAGGAAAAACTTCCCAGGCTGCTTCATCTTAGTCCTGGCAGCAGGAAAAGTCCTCTGGAGGAGCAGTGGCATCCTGGGGACCGCAGAAGAGGAGCCACCCACATGCCAAGCTGCTGCTCCAAGCACCAGAACCTCCCACAGATGATTCCTGCCATCCTACAATTGAGCTCCTTCCTCAGAAATTCCCAGCCAGCACCATGCTGTGCTCCCTCTCAACCCCTCCACGTCAGCTCCTCTGCCACAAGTCACAGGAAAACCCTCTGGAGCCAATGGCACAGTGCACAAGGTTGTTAAAAGGGAATTAGGCTCTCAGAGAGGATGCTCTGGGGGTTTTCTGCAGCCTCTAGAAACCTCTGCAGAGCTGCCTGCCTGTCTGTAAATCCCCCAGATCCTCCTGCGGAGGCAGAATCCCTGACAGGACTGTGCAGGCAATCCCTGTCTCACCACAGCCCCCAGCCAAGCCCAGGGAGCTCGTCAGGAGACAACTTCCACACTGGAGAAAGAAAAATATTTAGACACAAAACATGTGCTGGTGGTCAGGGAAAGAAACAGCCTGGCTAGATCAGCCATTCCTGGGGTCTCTCCTTCCACCTCAGCCCGGACTCCTGCACACCCTGACACCCCACAGAGATACAGGATTAGAAGGGAGTGGGTGAGAAGGCAGCTGGGGACACCCCAGGCTCACAGAAAAGCCTTTAGTGGTGGAGACCACCAAGAATGAACTCGTCTCTTGCAGTGCCCACCCTGTGAGAGGCTCCCACAGCCCCAGAGCCTGACAAGCCCTGCTGCAAGGGAAGGTGTCCCACACTGGAGCAGCAGCAGGACAGCACACACAACCCTGGGACACGCTGCAGGGACGGGGCACTGTGCCACCATGGCACCCCAAAGCTCGGGGGGTGCTGTGGCTTCACACTGCACAACAGCTTTGCCTCCCACCCAGAGCAGCTCCCAGAGCTTTCCCTGCTGCTGCACATCCCAGCCCACGGACACAGCCCTTTCCCTCACGGCAGTGGGCGGATGCAGAGCAGCGTTTTTGTCAAGGATTGCTCACTCTTGGAGCTTTTCCCTGAGTGTGTTCTTTCACTTCGTCACGTCTCACCGAGCCCAGCCCAGGGAGGGTTTTAGGGAGCCAAGAGCCCTGGGGTACAGGCAGATACTCTGAAATTCTGTATTTTATCCATCCATCCAGGAGCAGCCCTGAGGCACCACACACAAGAGGTCAAACACTTCTACCACTCGTGTGTGATTCAGGGTTGTTCAGTATAAAATCGCCTAAATCAGTCCCAGAGTGCCAAATTCAGTCACAGAGCCCAGGTTTTTCCTGGCTTTTCCCGTCAGACACCAGCAGTGTCAGGTGCTGCTCCCACCTCCCATCAGAGCAGAGCTCTGACCATCACCCACAGGCATCTGGGATTTGGAATACAGAGAAAACACAGGTAGGAAATGTGTCACTGGTTGGTTGGGGTAGAGGAGTGCTCGTAACACTCATAGGAACAACGTTTTTAGGGAATGGTGGGAAAGGGAAGTGCTGTGGAACAGGCAAGGACCAGTGGCTAAATTGAGTGTCCACAACCCAAACCCTTGTGGTTCTGCAGGGAATCCATGCAAACAGGAGTTATTTTGTGTGTCTCCATTCTCCTAGGAAGATCTTTAGGATCTCATTTGGATAATTAAGAGCAACAATTAATAAGGAAGTTTATAAAAAAGTTGTACTCTGCCCTAGTGAGATCCCCCAGTGTGCTGCCTCCAGCCCTGGGGCCCAACAGCAGAAAGGGGCTGGAGCTGCTGGAGAGAGCCAAGAGGAAGCCATGGAGATGTTCCAGGGCTGGAGCTCCTCTGCTCTGGAGCCAGGCTGGGAGAGCTGGGGGTGCTCACCTGGAGAGGAGAAGCTCCAGAGAAAGCTCAGAGCCCCTGGCAGGGCCTAAAGGGGCTCCAGGAGAGCTGGAGAGGGACTGGGGACAAGGACTGGAGGGACAGGACACAGGGAATGGCTTCCAGTGCCAGAGGGCAGGGCTGGATGGGATCTTGGGAATCAGGAATTGTTCCCTGGCAGGGTGGGCAGGCCCTGGCACAGGGTGCCCAGAGCAGCTGTGGCTGCCCCTGGATCCCTGGCAGTGCCCAAGGCCAGTTTGGACACTGGGGCTTGGAGCAGCCTGGGACAGTGGAAGGTGTCCCTGCTATGGCAGGGGGGTGGGATGGGATGATATTTACAGTCTCTCCAACCCAAACCAGTCTGGGATTCTATTCCACAATTCTCTCAGTGTTCTCTGGGTCCGTGATCTGTGGAGGGTGACCCAGTGAGGAGAGAGGGATGGATGAAGATCCTGGGAACAGGACCCTTCTCCATTCCACACACCCAGCTCCAGCAGGACCATCCAAACCCTCCAGTGTGGCTTTGGTGATAAGAATCAACTGGTGCAGAAGGAGGACTTGGTTAATATTCCCTGGGAGCAGGGAATATGTTGAACTGGGAGGAGCTGTGGGGTCAGAGGGGGTGACTGGTTAATGTCACGAGTGTCCTCGAGCTGCTGGCACGGTGCTGGGGTTATGGTCACACAGTGGTCAGGTGGGACACTCCAGTACTCACCTCCTGCAGGACTGAGGAACACAGAGGTCACGTCAGCGCTGGCTTCCCGGGCTCCTTACAAATGGGAATGCAGGGGGAAGTGGAAGGGGTGAGAGCTGGGCTGCTCTGGAGCCAGGAGCCAGCTGGGTGTGAGGGCCGGGGCACCTGAGGCCCCCCAGCCCTACCTGGTGCCCACAGCACATGGCCTCAGTGTCTGTGTGTGTCAGGATGGACACACAGGGAAAGGAGGCTCAGTGCCCCATGGAAAGGCTGCATGGCCCCAGGAGAGAGGCTGGATAAAACAGGCACCGTGGGGCTGGGGGCTGCTGCTGCCCCAGCTGTTTGCACCCCTGAACCGTCCTGGGATCCCAGGACACTTGGTCCTGCCTTGCCAGGGGAAGCCCTGGATTCCTGCCTTGTCTTCTTCCCTGTCCTTCACAGTGGCAAAAAAGACTGGACACAGCTGGGAGGATACACACATGGCCTTGGAATATCCAAGGAGATGCCTGGCCCATGCAGGTCTGGCTCCCAGTTTCAGTTTAAACTTATCTTTAACTTAGAGCCAGGTGAGACTCGTCCCTCAGGTGGGATAGGAAGCAGCTACTGGGATTCTGGGCTTGGACTTTCTTGTAGGTTTGGGGAGGTAAAGGTTGGATACTGGGAAAACTTCCTTTATTGTCCAGCCCTGGCACAGGCTGCCCAGGAAAATGCTGGAGTCACATCCATGGAGGGATTTAACAGGATTTGGCAATTGGGGACACAGGTCAGTGGTGGCCTTGGCAGTGCTGGGGAATGGCTGGACTTGATGGTCTTGAGAGGGCTTTCCCAACCCAACCCTTACACACCCCACTGATCATGAAAAACCATGAAAAGCATAACTGAAGTCATTCCAAATCTGTTCTAAAACCATGAACACACATAAAGAGAGAGTGTATGGATTGGGGAAGGAGTCAGAAATCCCAGAGGGTGCAGCTCCAGGGCAAGTCCAACCCCTCTGCTCCTGCTGGGATGTCACAAGGTGCCAGCACCTGCCCTGCCTGGCACTGCAGTGACTGGGACAGCTAATGGACACTATGGAAAAGAGACTTGGGGCTTTTCCTCCACAAAGGGGAGTGGGAAAGCAAAGGCAGAAAAGCACTGGATTCAGGGGTGGTGGAGAACAATGAGAACTGAATGAACATCCAGTTGGATGTTGGATGATCCAGAACATCCCTTGGATGTCCAAGACAGGTACTGGATGTAGGAAATGTCTTTGTTGGTAACAGGGACATGAATCCAGGGCAGCCCCACACACTGGCAGTGACACAGAGCTGGGTGCTGTGGTCACACTGCAGGGAAGGGATCCAGAGGGCATCCAGAGGCACCTGGACAGGCTGGAGCGCTGGGACCGTGCCAGCCTCATGGAGCTCAGGCAGAAGCAAGGTAAAGGTCCTGCACCTGGGTGGGGGCAATGCCAGCACAAACACAGCCTGGGGAGAAGGAGCTGGGGATTGCTGAGAGAAGCTCCACAGGCCCTGGCCAGGAGCACTGGGACCTTAAATCCCTGTGCCCTGGGCTGATCCCACAGGGCAGCAGGGAAGGGATTGGGATTGTGCCCCTCTGCCCCGCTCAGGTGAGAGCAGAGCAGCTGTGGCTGCCCCTGGATCCCTGGCAGTGTCCCAGGCCAGGCTGGACATTGGGGCTTGGAGCAGTGGAAGGTGTCCCTGCCCGTGGCACTGGCTGGGCTTTAAGGTGCCTCCCAACGCAGACATTGGTGTTTCTGTGATTTCCCAGAGGGATGAAGCAGCACTGCCCTCAGTGCCCTGTGTCTGTGGAGGTGCAATCCCCCCAGGTGAGCCCTCACCTGCTCCAGCTCCTGCTCCGCGTATTTCTGCCGGCTGAGCTCGTTCTCGGTGCCCTCGCGCAGCTCCCGCAGCCTGTGAGCCTCCTGCTTGGCAATGCTGATCTCGTCCTGCAGCTTCTTCTCCAGGTGCACCTTCTCCACCTCCACAGAGCGATGCTCCTCCTGCGCCTTCTGCAGCCTGGAACACGCAGAGAGCCAGAGCCAGTGCTGGGATGGTTCTCTGGACACCGCAGGAGCCAGGGACCGGGGCTGCCCACCACACCCAGCACTGCTCTGCTCTGCCCATGGGGATGGCAGGGAGAAAGTTCACCATGGATGGGAAGAAAGGAAACTGTCAACTGTTCTGTCCCAGCTTTATTAGTTTATCAAACACTCACGATGCGTTTTCTTCATTTCCCAAAGAATATCTGGATTTCCTCGAATGAGTCTCAAATTAAGCTCAATTTTCGGTATTTTCACCATAGTGAAGACTTGGATAAAACAAAGCAGAGGAAGATCTGCCAGAGCACATTAGACCACCCACATGGGATGGCTCCATGTTCCTCCTGCAAAATCCTGCAAATTCAGACATGTCTTAACCTTGTCTGGACATTCTTATTCTTCCCCATGACAGAAGTGAATCAGTAGTAAAATTTGGCAACAACTCGGAAATGGTGGTGGCAATGAAAGCCTGGATCTCCATGGATCAGTGGGATTTCCCTGAAGAGCTGGCCTGTGCTAAGGCTCCCAGCAAGGCTGTGAGCTTGGCAGGGCAGAGCTGGGCAGTGACCCTCAGAGAGGATCCCAGTGTCACCTGTCCCAGGGGAGACTGCACCCACCTGGAGCTGTCACAAGGGCAAGAGGAGAGAGACCAAGAGCTGACCCAAGGGGAATTCAACAGACACCAAAAGCTGTCACAAGGGGAAGACACCGTAGGCCAAAAGCACTACCAAGGGGAATTGAACAGAGACATGGAGCTGTCCCAAAGTGAAGATGACAGTGACAAAGAGCTGCTGCAGAACTGAAAACACGTTTGGCACCAGCTGGGAGAGGCCCTGCACAGGCTGGCACAGCCCTGCAGTCAGCAGGACACCCCTCGCGCCCTGCTGGCACAGCCCTGGGTCCTGCCATGCCCCACTCACACAAGTGACACACTGATGACGTGTCCCCCTCCTGTCTGGCCACGAGGATGAACATGGAATTTGGGGACACAATTGAGGGTGGTCATTATTAGCTGAGCAGGGCAGGGCCACCACACAGGGATGGGGCCATCGACGGGCACCTGCACAGGCTGGACAAGCGGCACTGGGAGAGCCTCGGGCACTTCCACAGGGCCAGGGGCCGGCTGCTGCACCCGGGCCGGGGCAGTGCCCGAGGCACCCACCCTTGCAGGTCAGAAGAGACCACCTCCAGCACCAGTAAACAGCAGGCTGTTGGTTCCTGGTGCTGGGGGTGGTCTCTTCCACTGTCCCAGGCTGCTCCAAGCCCTGTCCAAGCTGCCCGTGGACACCTCCAGGGATCCAGGGCAGCCACAGCTCCTCTGGGCAACCTGGGGGCTCACAGTCCAGGAGCCTCCGCACAGTCGGCTCTTCCATACAATCCATACATCTCCAAAACAGACCTGCCCACTCCTTTCAGGCTTCAGTAGGATGTGCCAAGACTTGATGATCTTGATGAGTCACTTAATGGACTGGGGAAGTGTCACTGCTGCAGGATGTTCTCAAAGAAGATGAATAAAGACAAGGATGAATAAAGACTGGGGTTTGGTATGAACCTTCCCAACTGCTCAGGAGCATGTCTGAGCTGCTCAGCAAATTCCAGCAGCAGTGGCACTGGAGAGTCATCTCGTGTCTTCCAGAGGTCTGCTTAGCACTGAGCTTCACCTAGCCAGCACAGCAGAACCCTTAAATCTCTGGAAAAGAAGTTTCTGAGCACAACTCCTGAAGTTTCTGAGCACAACTCCTCCACAAGTTCAGCACCATTGGGGCTGTCCGGAGTTTTTGCTGTTCCTGTGGCAGCTGAAGACCCCAGCTGAACCCTGCTGGGCAAAGATGAGGAAGTGATGGAATATTTCCCCTCAAGAGGCCTCCCAAGGTCCCCCATTCACCTCCCAGTCCCTGAGCTCCTGCTCAGTGCCCTCTGTGGAGGCTGAGCCCTCCCGAGCTGCTCCGGCTTAAGGCTGTGCCGAGCAGCAGCGGTTTTGTGTTTCTTCCTGAGGGGCTTTAGAGCATTAGCTGAACTTCCCAGGAACATCCACTTGTTTACATGGCTCTGCCCTCGGTAGCAGGGCCCAAGGTCATTCCCCACAAGCACATTCCCAGTTTGGAGCTCAGAGGTGACACCCAGCCCTGCTCCCCTGCCCTGGACACTGCTGCTCAAGGGATGGACACAGAGAGGAGATTCCTGTCTCCTTCCAGATGCACAAATAATAAATCAAACTTTCTTTGGGAGTATTTCCAAGCTGTAAGATAAACAAGGCTGTGTGGAACCAGCTGTGGACTGGAGCCACAGAGGGGAGGGGACTTTGTGCCAAGGGAACGTGCCCAGTGTGGCTCCAGCAGCTGGGAGCTCCCCCAGGGGCTCGCTCTCCTCATGGACACCAGCTGGTCTCATCTCACTGTGGAGCCTTTCCAGCAACACTCACAGCCAGGATGAACCCCTGAAGGCTGTAATGGGCTCGTAGGCAAGAAATGGGGCTGCAGACCTGGGCATACACTGCACAGATTGCCAAAACCTGGCTGGCTGCACGTCTCCAGGGCAGCCTGACGTCCTCAGGATCCTGGTATTGACACAGGGCACTCGCCACACCCCGTGACTGGCCAGGATAAGTGCCTGGGATCAAACTCCATGTTCAGAGAAGTCACTGCAAATGCAGCCAGCAGCTCACCTGGCAGCCTAGTTAAGGTTTATCCTCCCAAACACCACTGAAACCTCACAGAAAATCATTCCAGCCCCAGACTATCCTGCTCTGTTATTTGCTGAATCTGCCCTTAAAATATTCCATTTTGCCAGAGCACCCCACGGGTTTGTCATCACCCGGGCTGAACGCTCTTCCCTGTCCCACAAGACCTCTATGTCCAGAGAGTCTCTTATAGCACATTCTCCTGTCAGGAGCTTTACTGGAACCACTGCAGTGATTCCTGGGAGTAAGGACCCCATTCCTGAGGCTGCAGGATTTGATTCATATGCCAACAGCCCCCGTATTCCTATTTAATACTTCAAAATCATGTATTTTTTTCATTTTCCAAGCAACACCCTTTGGTTCAGGCATTGCTTTCCCACACAGCTCCAAGAATTCAAGAGGGCATGTGCAAATCCTCTGATTGCTCCCACTGTTCCAACACGTTTTTTCCCCATCAAAAGCCAAAGGTGAAACAACCTTGGATGACAAATTCCACATGAGCTGGATTGCATGGCAGGGGGTGGTACCAGATAAACTCAAAAGTCCCTTCAAACCCAAAGCATTCCCTGGTTCTGTGACTGTGACAGAACACACTGATCTTTACACACAGTCTGGTCCATGAGTCCCTGCAGGAGGAGCCAGGCCCCCATCCAAGCTCCAGAGGCTGCTGGTGGCTTTGCCAGGTCCCTGAGGAAGGGGCTGACTGTGGTGTGAGGCACTAGGACAGCTAAAAACAACCATTTCCTGCAACCCAGAGGAATAAGGACCGTGCAGGAAGAACTGAGGGCTCCAGCTGGATGCACAATGGGAACTCACCTCTCCTGTAGGTCATGGAGAGACTGCTCAGCCCTGTGGAGACCCTCCAGGTCCTTCATCATCTTCTTCATGTGCTCCTTGGAGTAGCGGTTCTGGATGTAGGCAAACCAGCAGCCGCCCACGCCGATGACAATGGACACCACCAGCATGAAGTCCTTGAGGTGGTTGTGACGAGTCACTGCAAGAGACCACAGACACTGCTGGAGTCAAAGCATCACAGTGAGTGGGACAGGAGAACTCAGGAGAGTCTCACAAGGAATTGTGGCACAGGATTCACCAAGGGAAAAGTTGAGCTGTGTCAATATTTAAGGGTAAAACCAGAAGCTTGGCAACATTTATTCAATTTGGAGACACAACAACAAAAACAAAAGATGAAATTCCAAATCTTCCAGCTCTAATTTGCCTGGCAATAACTGGTACAGGGAAAACTGCACATAGGAACCCCTCCAGAATGGCTGTGATCTCACAGGGCAGCACAGGTAACGAAGAACAAAATAATTACTTGAAAAAACACTGCTGAGATCAGAGCTGGGGCAGCTCAAGTGTCCAACTGTCAAGTTGCCAAATTTTCCATTAGAATCACAACTCAGTGTGGAAACTCCCTTTTTCAACAGTTAATTTTAAAAAAGGTGTTGGTGCCTGTGAGAGGATGAAAGTAATTAAGTGGGGGCTCAAGTGCTAAGCAGAGCCCAAAAAGATGAGTCAAGCAGAATTTTTTTCCTGTAACTCAACCAAGTGTGTGCTGGAAAAGCCCCAAATGAAAGAGCACCTCAGGTTCAGTGAGCTGGGACTTAATGATCAGTATCCAAAACCATCTCAGTATGGTTTTGAATCAAAAACCAGGCAATTGACACCAGATACAGGGAAAAAATATCGAAACTGAGGGGTGCCCAGAGCAGCTGTGGCTGCCCCTGGATCCCTGGCAGTGCCCAAGGCCAGCTTGCACACTGGGGCTTGGAGCAGCCTGGGACAGGGGAAGGTGGCCCTGCCAAGGGTGGATTAGACAGAATTGAAGCCCCTCCCAAGCCAAGCTGTTCTCTCATCACAGCTAAACCACATCTGTCACACTGGCAGAGCTGGGAGGATACAGGATGGGAACTGGGAAGTGGAAACCCGAATTGGAAAGGCAGAGCACAGCAGGGACTGACCTGGCTCGAGGGCTGCCCAGCAGCCCCACACCAGATGGACACGTGGGGCAGTGCTGCTGCTCCCCTGCCCACCATGCAGAGACTTTCCCTGCGGAGGAAGAGGGACAGGATTCCTCCCCAAAGGCCCAGCAGACACCCAAGCAGCATCTCCTCCAGCACATGTGATCCATCACTCCCTGAAAACACCCAGTGTAAATTCAGCACTCAGAATTAAACAAGGTGAGCGCTGGCCGTGCTCCCCCCCGGATGGATTATCACAACATCCTCTTCCGATGGAGCACATCCTGGCAGGTGGCTGCATTCCCCTCAGCCTCAATCCTTTCAGTTCCCATCTGGACAGCAGCAGGGCTGACGTGTTCAGGTGCTTTGTGAGCCACCACAGCTCTGTTCTCGTGCCCTGCTGCCCCTGTCAGGGCCATTCCCTGCCTGCAGAGCTCAGCACGTCCAGGAGCTGCCTGGAGCAATCCCTGCCAGCCCCACCCCAGCCTGATTCCTCTCCTGCCCCTGTGCCAGCTGTGCCCGGCTACAGCCAGGCAGATCTTGCACGCATCCTTCCTCTTCACCAGCACTGGCCAAAGACACAGGGATGAGGAAACTCTAAGGAAAACACAGCTTGGATAGAAATGTAGAGCCCTGCTGCCATGAAATGGTTTGGGTTGGAGGAACTTTAAATACCACCCAGTGCCACCCCTGCCATGGCAGGGACACCTTCCACTGTCCCCAATGTCCAAGCTGGCCTTGGGCACTGCCAGGGATCCAGGGGCAGCCACAGCTGCTCTGGGCACCCTGTGCCAGGGCCTGCCCACCCTGCCAGGGAACAATTCCTGATTCCCAAGATCCCATCCAGCCCTGCCCTCTGGCACTGGGAAGCCATTCCACCTTGGCCTGGCACACCAGAGCAGAGGGGCTCCAGTCCTGGGAGCATCTCCATTTTCTCATCTTCACTGTAGATGCTTTTTTCTGTTATCTAATCCAAATCAACCCTCCTGCAGTTCCAGACCTTCCCCCCTCATTCCATCATTTCACCCAGGCAGAGCTGCAGACCCAGCAAGACATCAAGTCCTGCAGTTGAGGAGAACAATCAGTCTGTGATAAAACTGTGCCTGTCCTCCCTCCTTTCCCAAACAAAAGGAAATGAGAAGGGTAGAGAAGTCTGTTTTCCGTGGTGTACATGGCTTTTCCTGCAGCCTTTGCAGGGGTAAGGTGTGCTCAGGTCTGCCTGGTGCTGGGAGCAGCCACATGGGTGCCTGCCCTGCTGCGGGCCAGGGACAAATCCAGAGGGATTTAAATCACAATTAACTGCACAGCAACAATTTGAGGCTCCCCTGGCACCCTCGACTCTGACCCAGGGCAGAGGAGCAACAGAGAAACAGCTGAAACTACACCAAGTTCTGTCCCAAGTTCAAAAGCAGCAAAGCTGCACCTGCAGAGCCTCCAGCCCTGAGATCCAACAGCAGGAGGAGCTGGAGCTGCTGGAGAGAGCCCAGAGCAGCCACGGGGCTGGAGCCAGGCTGGGAGAGCTGGGGGTGCTCACCTGGAGAGGAGAAGGGAAAACTCCAGGGAGAGCTCAGAGCCCCTGGCAGGGCCTGAAGGGGCTCCAGGAGAGCTGGAGAGGGACTGGGGACAAGGGCTGGAGGGACAGGACACAGGGAATGGCTTCCAGTGCCAGAGGGCAGGGCTGGATGGGATCTTGGGAATCAGGAATTGTTCCCTGGCAGGGTGGGCAGGCCCTGGCACAGGGTGCCCAGAGCAGCTGTGGCTGCCCCTGGATCCCTGGCAGTGCCCAAGGCCGGGTTGGACATTGGGGACAGTGGAAGGTGTCCCTGCCATGGCAGGGGTGGCACTGGGTGGGCTCTGAGGTCCTTCCAACCCAAATCAGTGTGGAATTCTTTGTTTCACCTGAAGTTTTGCTATTTTGTGCCAGATAAATTCCTGCACCACAGGAACAGGACCCCAAAGGGACAGACACAGAAGAAGGAATCACCTTTGCTTGGATTATAATTGTACCATGCTCCCTTGCACTTGGATTAATTACAGAGCTGAAGTGGTCAGACCTGTTTGCTGTAGGAAATGGCAGGGCTGGAGTCTGGCAGCAGGAACCAGCCCTGGAGGGACAGCAGGAGCCTGCAGATTTACATGAAAACTGGCCAGGGAAACTGCCTGAAACTTCTGCCACGAGCCAGACATGCACCCCTGGAGCCCTGGCTTGGAAAAAGCTTCACCCAGCAGCAGGAACAGCACTGTGTCCACCTGCTGTGACCCCCAGGAAGAGCAGGGTGTCTCTGGATTTAGGAGCCTGCAGGAGGACTGGGGCTCCAATTGAGGCTGCTTTTATTCAATGCTTTTACACCTACGGTGAACAAAGCTTCAAGACAGAGACAAACCCTTGAAACTCTGTACTTATGCACCACATGCCACTGCCAGCAGCTCAGAGAGCCCCAGAGCCCAGCTCCCCTCCAGAGCCACCTCCCCTGGCCATGGGAAGGGAGCTGTAAAGTGTCTGCAGCTTAAAAGGTCACCGAGTACTTCTCAAAGCTGCCAGTTGCTGGTGGCTCCTGAAAGGTGTTTTGCAATCCATTCTTGAGGGAATTGGTTTAGATAAACAACCTCTCCCCATGACTCCACACAAAGCCATTCAGAGGACCAGAAATCAGCAAATTTTACCTTCTGAAAAGGGATAAATCTCTCCTTCAGCTGCAGATTTGAAGTGTATTTCCTCTTCTCACATGTATATACAGTCAAAGAACCATGGAACGGTTTGGGTTGGGAGGGACCTTAAAGCTCATCCCATTCCACGTGGTGCTGTGAGCAGGGACACCTTCCACCAGCCCAGGCTGCTCCAAGGCCAGTGCAGGCCAGCCTGGAAAGCTCCCAGGAGCAGAGGAGAGGGGTGTGAGCAGCCCTGCATGGAGCAGCCCGGGCGCCGTGGTTCCCTGCACACTTTGATCTCTGTGACCCTGGCTGGCTCAGACTGCAGGGCCAAGGGAGCTGCAGGGCAGAACAAACAGCTCCAGCCTGAGGAACAGACATTAATTGAGCCAGTACAAGCCATTCACTTGGCCATTTACACAGCACACAACAACCCTGCAAAAATTCTGCCCCAACACAGGAGTCACTGAGCTGGAGCCACTGTTGGAGGAGCTCACCCAGGGCTCTCCAGCAGCCCTGGCCAGGCCACCAACTCACCAAAAAGCTTCCTATCTAACATAGGCAATGAATAAAAACCAAACTGTGCCTGTACAAAGAGAGGCTTTTTGATAACTTTGAGCAAAAATGGCTGATTGTACAACCCAGGCCTGTGATTTCCCTCCTATGGCTCTGCCAAGCCTCCCACTGTGGCTCACACTGTGCAGGCAGTTTTCCCAGGATTGGGTGGGAATGGCTGGACAGCAGCCCTGGGGAGAAGGGCTTGGGGGTGCTGGAGTGGGAGAGGCCAGACATGGCCCAGCCACAAGCAATGGGACCCCAAAATTGCCGTGGTGATCCCCCAGCATGGGCAGCAGGGAAGGGGGGATTCCACCCCTGTGCACCCAAAGCCCAGCAGAAAGCCATGCCAGAGAAGGAGAGACAAAAGCACCTTAACAGGGAGCAGACAGGAGCCAGAGGGAACAAAGGGATGCAAAGGGAGCACCTGGAGCATGGAGATACACATCAGAGAGCTTGAGATCCTGATAAAGCATCAAAGGAGCCCAGGGCCTCACATCAGCCATCCTAAACTCCTTCTCATGCAGCCTGCTGCTCCTTCCCTGCTCCAGAGGCAGGTAATTCACAGCCTGAGTCACCAGCAGAGCCTCAGGACATGGCAGTGGAGCCCCAGGAAAGCCCAGGACAGGATGACAGAGCTCCAGGACAGGATGACAGAGCTCCTGGACACGGCAGCAGCTTCCCTGGGAGCAGGCAGGATCACTGCCCTCACCATCAGCACCACAGCAGGGCTGCAGGTTTTACCCTGTGCACACAGGAGATGCCAGCAGGACAGTGGGAGATGCCAGCTGCACCTCTGGGAGCAGCCCTCCAGACGGGAATGCCAGCCCAGGGTGCCTCCAGGGCTGCTCCCACAAATCCAGAGCCAGCCTGTTCCTGCTCCAGGGGAGCTGTGCTGGGATGAGCTCCCTGTGTGAGGCTGTGCTGAGCAGTTTGGGTGGCCCAGGCCTGGCTCTGGTGCCCAATGTGAGCAGATACAGATCCTCATGTCCAAGGACTTGGTGGCCTTGGGGGTCTCTCCCAACCCTGGTGTGGGAAATCAAGGCATAGAGATTTCTCTGAACCTCGTGCATGCAGACCCAAACACAGAACTGAACACAGGGTTCAACCTGAGACCTTGGAAAAGGCTTCCAAGTTTAGAGACCATATGCAAAACCGTGGGTTTGTAGCTTAGATAGAAACACATAAAACTTTCTACTACCTAGCTTAATGGTTTAAAAGTTTGGATATAAAAGTAGTTATAGAAATAGTAAAAAGTTTTAAGGTGCAGCAAGCAGTTTGTGTGCCACTATAGGATTGGATAAGAAAGCCCACACTGCAACAGGACATGTGATACAGTTTAATTAGCCATTGGTGTGGAAGTTAAAACCATCTGTGTAGCAGCAGTTTATTGGCTAATAAACCTTTAAAACCCCTGTAACCTGTGCTCTTGTGCCCACTGACCACGAACTCCTGGTGTATGTGGTGAATACGTTCCAGCCTTGAGACTGAGGCAATAAATCATGTTTTAAACATCTCCCAGTGATCCTATCTCTCAATATCCCAATGAGACAAAAGTTTGAAAATTCTAGCTAATTTTTATAGTAAACTTAAGATCATACACTGTATTTTAGAATGTATTTTAAATACTGCTTTAGAACACATTTTAAACTACATTTCAAAAAGCACTGAGTGAATATCGAGCACTGTGTCTGTTACCTTCTACATATTTTAAAGCAGTACAAGCATCTGAGACCCCTCAGTAATAAAAAGGGCTAGCCTAAACACAACAAAACAACTAAAAATGCAGATAAAGAAAGAAACACAGACTCTTAACCCGCAGAAACTAACTTCTTGCCTTCAAAAAGTGCCAAAAAAGCCAAAGCGCACACACACAAAAAAATAAGAGCAAAAAGTTCGCTGAGGAGGACTGTTTCCTTCATCTTCTAAAGACCCCCAAAGACCAGCACAATGAACTGAGCATGGCCCAGAAGGGTGTGGAGTTAATTACCACACAAAGAGAAGAAGAGTAGTGCCAAAGAATGAATATGTATGAAGCAGATTGTGCAATACCATCCATATGTAAAACCCCAAAGAATAATGGGGGGGCAAGCTCTCTGGTATTCGTGGGTATCTTTAGTGAAACCATTCCCCAGCATCTCAACATCAATTAAAAATCCACACTGCTCTAACAACTATCAGTGTTATAAAATCCTTATTCCACCCTGTTTCACTGCTTCCCTGGCAGCTGGGATTGGGGTACTCACACACAGGGGTACACACTGTTTTAACAACTATCACAGTCATAAATTCCCTATTCCACCCCATTTCACTGTTCCCCAGCAGCTGGGATTGGGGTACTCACACAGGGGTACACACTGCTCTACCAACTATCACAGTTATAAAATCCTAATTCCACCCCGTTTCACTGTTCCCCAGCAGCTGGGATTGGGGTACTCACACAGGGGTACACACTGCTCTACCAACTATCACAGTTATAAAATCCTAATTCCACCCCGTTTCACTGTTCCCCAGCAGCTGGGATTGGGGTACTCACACAGGGGTACACACTGCTCTACCAACTATCACAGTTATAAAATCCCTATTCTGCCCCATTTCACTGTTCCCCTGGCAGCTGGGATTGGGGTACTCATACAGGGGTACACACTGCTCTAACGACTATCACAGTTATAAAATCCTAATTCCACCCCGTTTCACTGCTCCCCAGCAGCTGGGATTGGGGTACTCATACAGGGGTACACACTGCTCTAACGACTATCACAGTTATAAAATCCTAATTCCACCCCGTTTCACTGCTCCCCAGCAGCTGGGATTGGGGTACTCATACAGGGGTACACACTGCTCTAACGACTATCACAGTTATAAAATCCTAATTCCACCCCGTTTCACTGCTCCCCAGCAGCTGGGATTGGGGTACTCACACAGGGGTACACACTGCTCTAACAACTATCACAGTTATAAAATCCCTATTCTGCCCCATTTCACTGTTCCCCTGGCAGCTGGGATTGGGGTACTCACACAGGGGTACACACTGCTCTAACAACTATCACAGTTATAAAATCCCTATTCTGCCCCATTTCACTGTTCCCCTGGCAGCTGGGATTGGGGTACTCACACAGGGGTACACACTGCTCTAACAACTATCACAGTTATAAAATCCCTATTC
>VWYP01028019.1:49934-63933 GCA_013400435.1 Pycnonotus jocosus | reverse complement strand
CTATCACAGTTATAAATATCAAATCCCTATTCCTTTCACTGCTCCCCTGGCAGCTGGGATTGGGGTACTCACACAGGGGGGGCCCGAAGAGCACCGTGTCCAGAGCCTTGAGCTGCAGTTTCTGCCGGTGGCTGCGGTCTGTCATCTTCAGCACAGTGCCCATCATGGTGACGGTGTTCACTGCCAGCCTGCACAACGAGGGGGGAAAAAGAGCTGTGGGCACATCCACCAGGATCAGAAACACACCAGGGGTTGGGGACACGCAGGAGCAGGGCTGGGAGCTCCCTGCTACCAGGACAGACACATCACTGTTGGTGCCTCTGATCCAGGGTGTCTCTAGGACACTTTGCAGCAGCATTTTTAGGACTGGGAGAGAGCAGGAAAAACCAGGGCCAGGCCTAACTCATTAAGCTGACAGCATGAGGGACTGACTTCCCATCAAAACCCATCTTTTGGTGTCCTGCTAATAACTACCTTTTAACCAAATCTCCATTGCCTTTACATCCTGTGTCACAGACCATAAACCACAGTTGTCTCTTGGAAAGAATGTGACACACATTGTGCTGCCCCAAAAACATCCTCATTTTATCCCCACATAATCCCTCCTTCATGGTCAGTTGAAAAGCTCCTTTTTCAGTGACAGGAACCTTTATCCAAAAAAGCTGCACTGAGGTTTTTTAGACCTGTTACAAGTTTAGGCTGACTCCCAGCCAGTGTTTCTTGACATGGAATCATGGAATGGGTTGGGAGGGATCTCAAATCCCACCCAGTGCCACCCCTGCCATGGCAGGGACACCTCCCACTGTCCCCAATGTCCAGGCTGGCCTTGGGCACTGCCAGGGATCCAGGGGCAGCCACAGCTGCTCTGGGCACCCTGTGCCAGGGCCTGCCCATCCTGCCAGGGAACAATTCCTGCCCTGTGTCTAACCCAAATTTCCCCTCTTTTCACTCACAACTGGATCAGAACAGGAATCAGATTGGGCAGGGCACAGGCCAAGGAACTTCAGGTGATGAGAGGAGCTGACTCCTGCCAGGCCCTGATTCTTTCCCTGCACACAAACCAAGGGGACACTGTGGGCACTGACCCGGGCATGGCACTGACCCATACACGGCACTGACCCATCCATGGCACTGACCTGGGCACGGCACTGACCCATCCATGGCACTGACCTGGGCATGGCGTGGCCGCTCAGCTGCAGTTTCCTGAAGGTCTCCTCATACTGGGGCAGCTCCACGTAGGAAATGAGCCACTGAACCACCTCATCCACTGTCCAGTTGTACACTGCAGAGAGCAAAACAGGCCAACAGCTCGTTGTGGGCACAGGAAACATCAGCCACTCACAGGTTTGGGGTGGGAGGGACCCCAAATCCCACCCAGTGCCACCCCTGCCATGGCAGGGACACCTCCCACTGTCCCCAATGTCCAAGCTGGCCTTGAGCACTGCCAGGGATCCAGGGGCAGCCACAGCTGCTCTGGGCACCCTGTGCCAGGGCCTGCCCACCCTGCCAGGGAACAATTCCTGCCCAACCTCCCACCAATCCCTGCCCTCTGGCAGTGTGACACTCCAGGCAGTCCTGCAGGATCTCAGCCTCCCCCTCACGGGTCTATCTCTGCCCAGTCTCCAGGAACTCCTGAGGTTCTGCTGCACCTGAGCCCCCACAGACCACACACAGCCGTGGGAAGAGCTGCCAGGAGCTTTCCCTGTGACAACACACCTTTCCCAGGGCTGGTTTTCCCCTGTGCTCCCAGCTCCCAAAATTAAAACATGCAACGAGGCCATCAGATAGAGGAGCAGCAGAGGCTCCACCTCCTGCCACAGCACCAGCCCAGCCCTGGCACCCTGGCAGAGCCAACACCCAAAGAGCTGGCAGGGGACAGCTGGGATCCCTTGGATTTCCATCAGCCAGGTGATCCTGCTGCCAAACTCCCAACAGGAGATGTTCATCCTCATCACATGCCCAAAGCCCCTGAATTTTGAGGTCAGCTCCAAAAGCCTCATCCCTGCTCCAGATCCATGGACAGAGTGCCCAGAGCAGCTGGGGCTGCCCCTGGATCCCTGGCAGTGCCAGCTTGGACATTGGGGCTTGGAGCAGCCTGGAACAGTGGGAGGTGTTCCTGCCATGGCAGGGGTGAGATTTAAGGTCCTTCCCAATCCAAACCATTCTGGGATTCCCTCTGAGTTTTGACCAAACCAGCACATATGGAGTGATGCCAGCAAAAAAAGGATTGGAAGCAGCTTGAGGAAGGATCTGTGGGAGGAGGTGGAGCAGGTGCTGCAGCCCACGTGAACCAGGTGAACTTTGCTCCTTAACCTCCTCCCCAGGCCATCTGTGGGTTATTTTTGGAGCTGTCATGCTGCTCCATAAGCCACCTCAGGAAACCAAGCTCCTGCCTTTGCCACTTTGCTGTGTTGTACTGACAGCAATGCTCTGAAGGCAAAGACCATCCCAGAATGCCACATTAGTTTGGATTAGGAGGGACCTTAAAGTTTATCCAGTGCCACCCCTGCCATGGCAGGGACACCTTCCACTGTCCCAGGCTGCTCCAAGCCCCATCCAACCTGGCCTGGGACACAGATGATGTTTTTATTGGACAGAGGGGGCTTTGTTAATTTGTCATCCTCTGTCCCTGCCCATGGCAGAGCTGCAGGACTCTGCTGCAATATCAGCACTGGCTGTTCCCAGGGCATGAGAACCATCTTCCCAAGCTCCAGAGAGCCCAACACCTCCCACAGGGAGCTGAGGGGTGAGGGAGAGGAGGGACAAACGACCTGGGAGAGATGAGGGAGCTGGGGGACGTGGGGGAGCTGAGAGAGATGAGGGAGCTCAGAGCCGATCGAGCTGATGAAGCAGAGAAAGATGAGGGAGATGGAGCTCAGGGAAATGAGATGAGGGATGTGGAAGATGAAGGATCCAAAGCAGAGAAGAGGGCTCAGAGATGGAGCTCAGGGAGCTGATGGAGCTGAGGGAGCAGAGGCAGAGCCCAGTGCTGAGCGAGGACAGGGGGGCTCCAAAGGAAGGTGCCATCCATTCCCATGGACACTGGCATGGTGCCTCAGCTGAGGGGTGACACAGACAAGGCCACCAACCCACCCTGGCTGCAGGGAGCTCTCTCCAGCTCCTGGTCACTGTCCCACACGCTGGGGGACACCTGTGCTGTGGGCACAGGCAGGATGTTAATGATGGAAGGTGTGGGAGAAGCCACAGTCCCTGCAGGGTGACACAACCAGTGCCTGCCACGGGGCATGAGGCCACATCCCAGCCATCAGCACTGCCACCCTGGGCTCCTCCAGAGCCTCTGGCTTCTCTCACTTCCACATCCAGAGGTGTTTATTTTGGGAGGAAGAGAACCAAGCACCACGATGAGCAGGACCCTGCCCTGCCTCCTCACCCCCAGGGGCTGATCTGGTATCACTTCCATGGCTTTGGCAGAGCCAGGCTCACCCATGGTGCCATCCATCACACCCAGCACCTCCTGAGGCCATCACAACCTTTACCTTCTGCCATCATTAAGGGACAGAAATATCGTTTTACTTTCCACATATGACCAGAAACAGCAGCAATGGATGGGAGGAAAAGCAATGGCTTGAAAGCAAATGCAACAGGCCCAGGCAGCCCATCCCTGCAGGATGTCAGTGCCCTTCACACCCACAGCAAGGAGCAGACCTTTCCTACAAGCCTGAGCTCACTTTCATCCCTTCAGTTCAAACTCCCAAATCAGGCTTCAAATTTCCCTGGCAGTGTTCCAGGCAAGGTTGGACAGGGCTTGGAGCAGCCTGGGACAGTGGAAGGTTCCTCGCCTGGCACAGGTGGCACCAGATGGGCTTTGAGGTCCCTCCCATCCCAAACTCTCTGTGATTCCATGACATCAGACCACCCTTCAGAAACCAGGCACTTACTCTATCAGCCAGATCTACAAGATGATGAAAGGGAAAATGAGAGCAGGAACTAAATGCAACCCTGGGACAGCCACGGTGCCAGGGCAGCTCTGCCAGCCATGTGGCAGGCACCCTGTGTGCCAGAGGCAGGACAGAGCCAAGGCAGCTCAGTCATAAAGGGGCCTGGAGAGTATCAAGGGATGTTCTCCTCCATCCCTTAATGATTTCCACTCTTTCCCAGCTGACAGCAAAATACACTCCAGGCAAAGCCATCTGTAAACAGCCCTGTAATGGGATGAATATTTCTTACACCAGGCACTCCTTGGACACAGGAGATGCAGAGACTCCAAGTCATGGAATCACAGGCTGGAAAATCCCTCTGAGCCCACAGAGCCCACCCATCCCCAGCACTGCCAAAGCCCCACTGACCATGTTCCCAAGTGCCACATCACAGGGCTGTGAAACCCCCCACAATGTGATTCCATCCCTGTCCTGGGCAATTGTGCCACTCCTAAGAATTTTCAACACATCCCTGCCCAACTCCATGGGAGAGAGTCTGGTCTGGGATACACAGCTCTGGAATCATCCCACAGATATCACAGAGTGCTTTGGACTGGGAGGGACCTTAAATCCCACCCAGTGCCACCCCTGCCATGGCAGGGACACCTCCCACTGTCCCCAATGTCCATCCTGGCCTTGGGCACTGCCAGGGATCCAGGGGCAGCCACAGCTGCTCTGGGCACCCTGTGCCAGGGCCTGCCCACCCTGCCAGGGAACAATTCCTGATTCCCAAGATCCCATCCAGCCCTGCCCTCTGGCAGTGGAAGCCATTCCCTGGGTCCTGTCCCTCCATCCCTTGTCCCCAGTCCCTCTCCAGCTCTCCTGGAGCCCCTTTAGGCCCTGCCAGGGGCTCTGAGCTCTCCCTGGAGCTTCTCCTCACATGCACAGCCCCACTGTGTTTTCAACCCACACTGCAAATGCTGCACCTCAGCGTCCCTTTAGTGCTCTGGGAGTGGGAGGGAGCTGCACTCCCTACAGCTGCATCCACAGCTCTGGAAGCACAGAGTACATCCCACCCAGAGCAATCTCAGAGCTAATGCAGAAAAGTGAAATACAAACAGCACACAAATGAGAAACTGAAATTTCTATGGCCGATGAACTGATTAGAAGTTTAAAATCCAGTATTTCAAGGAATGGACATAGATGTCCTCTTTTAGAGATGACGAGCACTGAAAAAAATTGGATTACTAAAACCTGTGGAATTCTATGTGAAACCACTGGGGAAGCACTTGCCAATCTTAAAAGTTTGTTCCAAGATTCCCAGATTTCTGGAAGTTTCTCACCAGAGGCTGAACTCCCATCACCTCCCTGGGTGCTGGGATGAATAACAGCATTTTGGAGCAGCTAAAGGTTATTTCTACATGGACTGTACTTATGACATTTCCTAGGTTTTATTCTCTCTTCTTTTCACTGTGAAGGAGCTTTCAGGTTCAAAAAGTTTCTCCTAAGGAAAACACAACCTGCAGGAAAGCTCCCAAGCAGCTCTACTGAATTTTCAGGATGTTATCACCCCATTAAAATTCCATCTGAAACTGGGTGTTTGAAGGAGAGCATGGAATTGGAGAGCATTTGGCTCTATGTAACACACATTTCTGGGACAGGGGAACAAAATGACAACTGATACTTCAGTGGCCAGGCTCAGGTGCAGCATTAACAGCTTGGAAATGCCAAGCCCAAGGAAATCCTGGGAATCCACACCTCAGAAAGGGAGTTGGAAGAGTACAAGGGAGGAAAAGCAGCACGTTCCTCCTGAGAGCTGCACGCTCTGCCCAGGGCATCTGAAATCCAAACTCTTTGGCACTCTTGGGAAAGGATTTCTTGCCTTTTTGCCCTTTTTTTACCTTCAGATGTTTTCCAGGCCTTCCAGAGATCCTCCACACTGATGAGTTTGTCTTCTCCATGGAAAGTGCTGTGCTTGACTGCTGGGTCATGGTAATTCAAGTCTTCCCTCAAGAACTAGGAGAGGAATTAACAGCAGGATTAGCCTTTGCTTCATCTTTTAGGGAGATGAGGGGCATAAAAAATTTTTTGAGTAGTACTCATCTTGACGGGAAATCAAGATAAATCTGAATAATTTAAAATTCTGATATATTAGATATATAATATATACAAATCTATCTTTTGTACAGATGTAAGTATATTCCCTGCAGTACCCCTGAATATTTCTGTCCCTGGGAAGACCAGCCAGGAAATATTCAGTAAGTAAATATTTTAAATTCATTTTAACACAGAGAAGGCATAATTAATCAGAACCTTGGGTCCTTGGGATTCCAGAATTTTCTTTGAATTATAGTATCACCAAAAATCACCTGGCACAATGGAACCAGCTTTATGTCAATGGAGTAAAAATCCAAAAATTATTACTGGATTTGATCTGCACCTTCAAATCCAAACTGGAACAAATGCCACAGGCAGGAGGGGAAGCAGTTCCACAGAAAACTAGAGATAAATATTTGTATCCTGAGTGGGTGCCCAGAGCAGCTGGGGCTGCCTCTGGATCCCCGGCAGTGCCCAAGGCCAGCTTGGACACTGGGGACAGTGGAAGGTGTCCCTGCCATGGCAGGGGTGGCACTGGGTGAGCTGTGAGGTCCCTTCAACCCAAACCAGAGTCTGTGAAATCCACCAGCACACAGAGAACCACTGACATTGCAGTGCCCAACAGAGGGAACCAAGTTAAAGGATAATTCAAAATCAGGACACGATCCCCACACAGGCAGCTTCATCTCTGGGCTCTTCCACGTGCAACAGGATTATATCCACACCCAGTAAACCTCCTTAGATGTGGAGATGGTGTTCTAACATCAGACAGAGCACGGGAAAGCTCGGGGCAGCTTCCCTGCACATCAAATCCCCTGCAGGTGCAGCCTGGGGCTCCCTGCTCTGCTGCCCCAAAGCTGCCACAGCCCGCCCCACCTGGCACAAAACATGGAAAATGGGAGAACAGGGGAAAATCTGTGGTTTCAGCAGGGGCTGGGCCTCGGGGCTCTCTCCAGCTGTGCCATCCCTGGCTGAGAGGCGCCGTGTCCCCCCGGTGGGTGCCGCCGTGACCGCAGCAATGTCAGCAGTGTCACCGGCCCCGCTCCAGCTCCCGCGGCAGCAGGATCAGCTGCTGCTCTGTATATTTAGCTCGGGGAGCACAGAAAGGAAAAGTGATCCCTCAGCTTCCCTCGGGCTCACCATGGCCAAAACAAACCCCAAGGACTCGGCAGAGGGGACGGAGCTGGGCTGGGGGGATGTCCCCATAAATGAGCAGCGAGGGGATGCAGGATGGGGCTGGGCTGAGCCCATCAGAGCCCAAAGAGACCCTAAAGCACATTTTCCACCAGTACCTTCTGGGGAAAAGACAAAGCCATGGAATCTCAGACTGCTTTGGGTTGGGAAAGACCCTAGAGTCCACCCAGTGCCACCCCTGCCATAGACAGGGACATCTTCCACTATCCCAGATATTCCAAACTCCAGGAACAAGAACCACTGCACAGAGTACTGACCTACTTGGAAACCACTAAAAAAGCAGCACTGCCAAGTGTTAAAGATCCCACTGATCCCAGGCCTGGAGACACTCAAAGCTCTGAGTCCTGGACAGCGATGGACCAGACCCACCTGAACCATCTCCAAGATGCCATCCAGACCACCCCAGCCTCAGCCAGGCTGTGAATCCACAAGGACAGAAGGAAACTGAGTCAATCCCAAGCCTCCCCACCAAGTTCAGGGAAAGACAAACCATGGTCAAACCAGCCAAAAGCAACAGGACCAGAACCACTGCTACAAGCACAGGATAAGCTGGGATCACAGTGGGAAGACTCAGCCTGGGTGGGAATGCTGATCTTTGTGCTCTGGGACCTCCAACAGCAGGAGAAGCTGGAGCTGCTGGAGGGAGCCCAGAGGAGCCATGGAGCTGCTGCAGGGCTGGAGCTCTTTTGGAGCCAGCCTGGGGTGCTCACCTGGACAGGAGAAGCTCCAGGGAGAGCTCAGAGCCCCTGGCAGGGCCTAAAGGGGCTCCAGGAGAGCTGGAGAGGGACTGGGGATGAACTTGCTGGCTGAAGGCACACTCAGAAATGAGCAGATCCATAAAATGGGATTTTCTGGAGTTGGTTTTTTTTTTTTTCACAGAATCACAGAATCTCCTGAGTTGGAAGGGACCCAAAAGGATCATCAAGTTCAAGTCCTGGCTCTGCACAGCCCCAACAATCCCACCCTGTGCCTGAGAGCATTGTCCAAACTCTCCTTGAACTCTCTTTTGTGGCTTTTTTATCTGCAGAAACTGCAGCTACTGAAGTGATTTTTCAAGGCTTGCCATCCCTCCCACAGCCCTGGATGTGTGCCACCCTCCCTCCCCAGCACCAGCTCCGGCTGTGCCGCAGCCAAGGGCCAGAGCTGGCCACGAGCCGGGAGCTCACTGCTCCCCAAATCAACGGCTTTCCTGAGCCACCAATTCCACCACAGCCACAGGGAACTCCTGTCCCCAAGGCCTCTCCCCACTGAGCGACCCCAGGCAGCAGCAGCAGGGCCTGGGAGGAGCCAGAGGAAGATTGAGCAGCAACACAAACCTTGTTTCCTGAGGAAACCAGGCTGGCAGCATCCGAGAGCACCGGGAACCCACATCCCAAAGAGCCAGAGCTGCCTTGGCTGTGAGTGTGCAGCCAGGAATAGATCCCTCATTAGAAGATTTCCCCATGAGGGACAGTTCTTTCACTTTAATCGAGGCCATTGATGTCATCTGGAACTCCATTGAAAACTCACTTCCCAGCAGGAAAACTGCAAGGATGGCTTATGGATAGCATGAAGCTGTGGGACAAAACTCCACCCATCGTTTATTTTAAAAATATCATTGTCTGTGTGTCCTCTTCTGCCCAGGCAGGGGGTTCAGTTGAAACAAAACACTCCCATCACTTACCCCCAAAGGGTAACATAATAAATGAAAATATAAAGTTCTCAACCAAGCAGGAAAATTCCCATCCCTGGAAGTGTTCCAATCCAGGATGGACCTGGCTTAGAGCAACTTGGGCTAATGGAAGGTGTCTCTGCCCATGGCAGGTGGTGGAATTGGATGAGGTTTAAAGTCCCTCCCAACCCAGACCATCCTGGAAGCCCATGAACCCCGTAAAAGGTTTCAATTTGAGCCTCCTGCATTCTTCCCAATAATCCCCCGGCAGCTGTCCCACCACAGCCCGGAGTTCAACCTGACTGCAGGGTCCATGTGGGGGACAGCCATAACCTTGACAGGGAGAACCCAGCAGGAGCTGGCTCAGACAGGGAAATTCCTGGAATACCTCATCCAGTGGCTCCAGAGCTCACTGACAGGTGAACTTAATGCAGCTTCAATAAAAGCTTAGCAGAGGTAAAGCAGCATGTATGGGATCCCAGGGACAGGGAATCGCTGAGGTTGGAAAAGACTTCCAAAATTATTGAGTCCAACTGGAAATGCAACAAGCCAAACACAGGGGCCTCTGGGTGGGGGCAATGCCAGCACAAACACAGCCTGGGGAGAATGGACTGGGAGCAGCCCTAGGGAGAAGGAGCTGGGGATTGCTGGGAGAAGCTCCACAGGCCCTGGCCAGGAGCACTGGGACCTTAAATCCCTGTGCCCTGGGCTGATCCCACAGGGCAGCAGGGAAGGGATTGGGATTGTGCCCCTCTGCCCCGCTCAGGCTGGACAGCCCTTTCCAGGAGCAATTTTCTCAACATCCAACCTGAACTTTTCCTGGTTCAATCAAGGCTGCTCCCTCTCCTCCTGTCCCTGTTCCCTGCCAGCACAGCCCCACCCCCCCGGCTGTCCCCTCCTGGCAGGGACTTGTGCAGAGCCACAAGGTCCCCCCTTTTCTCCAGGCTCAGCCCCTTCCCAGCTCCCTCAGCCCCTCCTGGGGCTCCAGACCCCATTCCAGCCCCTGTTGCCCTCCTAAAAGCAGAGCAGAGGTGCTGGGAGCAGGAGCAGCCCTGCCAGGGCTCAGCACTGCTCAGATCCACCTCAGAGAGGTTTGAGGAGCACCTCTAAGAGCACCAAGGCAGTGATTCTGGAGTCTCTTAGAAAAACCCACTGAATTCCTCCCAGCCTGGCAGTGTCTCAGTGCCAAGGCTCTGAGCACACATTCCCAGCACTGTTTTGTACCAGGAGCTCCCCATGACTCCAGTGGGAGTGGGGGGCAAGACTTGCTGAGAGACATAAAAATGCCAGGTCTGCCCAACCCTAAGGAAAGGAGACTTATTCCTAATTCAATGGCAAGGAGCAGCACACATGGGCTGAAATGGGCTGCCCAAGGCTGCCCCAGCCCCTGGGAGAGGCTGAGCTGCAGCTCCAGCCACTCAGTGCAGGGAGCTGCCTCCAGGGAAACACCTCGTGTGGTGGAGGAAATGCAACTGGAAGCTTTTCAATTGTTTTCATGACTCACTCAAGTGGGATTGAGGCAGAGGGAACAGCCCTGCAAGCTGGGAACAGCCACCCCAAACCAGCAGCTCCTGGCACCAGGGGCCTGTGCCATGTCCCTGGGGACTGTCACTGTTCCAGAGGGACATTGCGATGGCTGCATTGCAAGAGCAGCTGTGGCTGCCCCTGGATCCCTGGCAGTGCCCAAGGCCAGGCTGGACACTGGGGCTGGGAGCAGCCTGGGACAGTGGGAGGTGTCCCTGCCGTGACAGGGGTGGCACTGGATGGGATTTAAGGTCTCTTCCAGCCCAAACCAGTCTGGGATTCTGTAACCTGTGTCTGCAGAGCTACCTGTGAGTGGCAACAGATCCCTGCACCCACGTGCTTCCTCTCAGCTTCCAACACTCTGATTGTCCTGTTGAGCTGCCAGTTCTCCCTAGAAGACAGAATTCCTCACCTCCAACGAGCACCCACCACATCTGAGGCAGCACCACAAAGAGCTTTCCTTTTCCAGCAGACTCTTATTTCCAACAGTGCTTGTGTAAACAAAGAACAACAACTTTCATTCTCTTCAATCCTTTATCAGCTAAAATGTCCAAGGCTGACACAACAAAAAGCTGCTCCTTTTTTTGCAGCGAGCACACACAGACTGAAACTGTTTTAGTTGGCTACTGGAGGAACACAGTAAACATAAAATCATGTAATGGTTTGGCTTGGGAGGGACATTAAAACTCATTTAATTAAAGTGCATGGCCACCCCCTCCCATGGCAGGGACACCTTCCACTGTCCCCAATGTCCAACCTGGCCTTGGGCACTGCCAGGGATCCAGGGGCAGCCACAGCTGCTCTGGGCACCCTGTGCCAGGGCCTGCCCACCCTGCCAGGGAACAATTCCTGATTCCCAAGATCCCATCCAGCCCTGCCCTCTGGCACTGGGAAGCCATTCCCTGTGTCCTGTCCCTCCGGGCCATGTCCCCAGTCCCTCTCCAGCTTCTCTGGACAACAATAAAGTGGCTACAAAGCCCCAGGCAGCCCTGATGAAATGCTGAGACAGCACTTGGATAATCTCAAGGTGACACGTGGCTCCTCCTGTGATGAGGAGGAGGCTCCAAGCCCATTGCAGGCCCTGGCCAGGGCAGCCTGGCTGTGAGAGCAGCCCCCAGCAGTGGCCTGCAGCAGGCCCTGGCCCAGCCCTGCCCACACTGACCTCGTCACTCTCCTCCACGTCCACGTTGCCGTTGGCGTCGTCGTCCATCTGTTTGTGGATGTTGCGCACGGCCTCGAAGCTGAGCTGCTCGTCCTCGTCGTGGCACAGCGCCTTGTCAATGCGGCAGAACTCTGCTGGGGCAAACCACAGGGCACCTCAGGCAGCTGCACCAGAGCCCCCAGCCATTCCCTGGGAGCTGGGCCGGGGGAGCTCCTGGAGCGGGCTGGGCACAGCCTGGGCCCCTGGGCACAGCAGGGCAGAGCTGCTCCCCTCGACCCCATCCCCTCCACATCCCACCAGGGGCTGCCTCCTGCCCACGGCCCCAGCTCCACGTCTCCCTTGGAGGCTGTTGGTGTTGGCACCGCCTGCAGCCGGGGTGTTTGGAGAGGAAAAGCTGTGTGTTTATAAAACACATCAATTAAAGCCCTTCCCTCCTTCCTGGTTATGGAACGGGCTCTTCTGGCTGCTTTTCATGTAATCTTCTACCTTCCAAGACCAACACTTTACATTTTGCTGCGTGCCTGAGTCCATGCAGGCACCAAATGGGGCTGATCCCATGGCACTGCCAGGTGGTGACACAAGACCCAGGGATGGGGAATCCTGAGGGACCTGGGCAGGATGGAGAGCTGTGACCATGGAGTGCAGCAGGGCCAAGTGCAAGGTGCTGCACTGGCTGGGAGAGCTGGGGGTGATCACCTGGAGAAGAGACACCTGAGAGCCCCTTCCAGTGCCTAAAGGGGCTCCAGGAGAGCTGGAGAGGGACTGGGGACAAGGGAATGGCCTCCCAGTGACAAGAGGACCTGGACAATGATGGAGCCTCCTGCAGAGGCAGGGCTGGTGTCCTGCTGCTTCCCAAACCTTGCCAAGTTTATTCCATGCTGACTCATGTCTGTCCATGTGGCCAGGGGAGTCCAGCAGCGCTGTGAACTGGTGCCCAAACCAGTGAGTGAACTGGGAGCCTTCCCCAGGGCTCTCCTGGGCAGCTGCTGGAGGGTGCTGGCAGTGATAATGGGCACCCCGAATCACACGGACCTCAGAAGAACATTGGGTACCCTGAGGGTGATTTGCAGAGATTTGGGGTTCCTCTCCTACCCCGCAGGAGTGTTCTGGTGGCTCAGAACTCTGGGCCTTTCTGTGCTGGCTGCTCCTGTTATCTCTGAGGCAGCCGGCACGGACACGAGATGGTCTCTGTGTTTATGCTGTCCTTGGACCCAACCCCAGAAGGAAAAATGAAGCCAGGCTGAAAGATATCTCCCAAAATATTCCATGTTGTCTTGTTCCGAGCCTGTGCTTGTTGTTGCAGGGGAGAACGTGGCAACGCTGTAGCAAAGTTTGGATTCTAGGGAGGGAAGGTCGTGCTTTTGTAAAAGTGGGTTTATTCAGATTAACCCCCTCGTGGCCACCGAAATCCTGAGCCCTGGCTCACGTCTGTCCAAGGGGCGCAACCAGGGAAAGAGACCTGAAGGGATGAAGTATGGAAGGGATAAAGGACTGGGGGTGTCAAGGACTCAGATTTCCTGCCACCCCAAGGACAGGCCCTGCGTATTTCCAGCACAAATGCCAAGAATGAAGAGCAAGAGCAATAAAACAAGAGCTTCAGGAGCTGCCAGGTGCTGATAACCAACTACACCATCAACAGCAATCAAACCAAATCCAGGGAGGAATCTGCTGCTTTCATCACCACCACAAAGAGCCTGAATACGGTGCACAAGTGATTTAATCAGCAGACAACCCTGAACTGATAACAGAATGGTCCCAAAATTCCAGCAGCCAGGATGGGCTATTCATTCCCCTCCCTGTTATCTCCATGGGCTGCAGCTGCAGGAATACCCAAATGAAGGAACAAAGACCAGCACCAGCCACTTTACCTAAGACTGATGGAAGATTAAGCCTAAAGATCTTAACACAAAGCATCCTTTGCGTGGGAAGGGACCACAAAGCTCATCCACACCTTCCACGTCGCAGGTTGCTCCAAGCCCTGTCGAAGCAAGCCTGGAACACTGCAGTCAGGCTGTTCCAACACACCTTCAGCGAACAAAAGCCTCAAAATGAGTGCAAATTTGGCTTTTTGTCTAAGTCAATCTCCCTCTCCAGAACGTCCAGCCCTGACTTTTGCCCCAGGAGCTTCCCCAAAGGACACTTGCTGCCCGGTCCTCACCAGGGCTGTGACTCCTGGAGTCCTGAGGAACAACACCAGCACCTCCACTCCCNCCCTCCTGCCTGCCTCCCACCCACCGCCCCTCGGGGCTCACTGTCCCCACCAAAGGCACTTTGCAGCCTGTGCTCGGGGTCCTGCTGCCCCCCAAGGTGCCACCACCCAGATCATCAAAGGACACTGAGGCCCGAGTGCTAAAGCAGAGCTGGAATTTCACTGAGACATCGAGGCTGGAAAAGCCCTTGGACACCATCGAGTCCAACCACCCCCAGCACTGCCAAGGCCACCACTGACCACGTCCCCAAGGCCACCACTGACCATGTCCCCAAGTGCCACAT
>VWYP01028019.1:28291-49618 GCA_013400435.1 Pycnonotus jocosus | reverse complement strand
CCTCCCACCCACCGCCCCTCGGGGCTCACTGTCCCCACCAAAGGCACTTTGCAGCCTGTGCTCGGGGTCCTGCTGCCCCCCAAGGTGCCACCACCCAGATCATCAAAGGACACTGAGGCCCGAGTGCTAAAGCAGAGCTGGAATTTCACTGAGACATCGAGGCTGGAAAAGCCCTTGGACACCATCGAGTCCAACCACCCCCAGCACTGCCAAGGCCACCACTGACCACGTCCCCAAGGCCACCACTGACCATGTCCCCAAGTGCCACATCTGCAGGACTGTGAAATCCATCCAGGGATGGGACTCCACTGCGCCAGGGTGGACAACATTTTCCATCAAGGAATTCTTCCCAATACCCAAGCGGAACCTCCCCGGTGCGATCTGAAGCCATTTTCAGCCACCATGGAAGGCAGTTTGGGGTGGTTTTATAACAGATGATAAAGATGTGCCTTATGGCGGTCCTGGCTGGCACAAGTTGCCCAGAGAAGCTGTGGAGGCTCCAGCCATGGGGACACCCAGAACTCAACAGGACATGGCCCTGGACCAGCAGCTCTGGGCAGCTCTGCCTGAGCAGGGCTGGACAGAACCACCCCCAGAGCTCCCCTGTAACATCATTTCATTCCAGACCTTCCCTTTCTCATTGAGATTCTCTCTGCCGAGGATTTTGTTTGTTTAATTCCCCTTGGTTTCCTTCTGCGAGGTGCCATTATCTTCAATAATGCCCCGAGCTCGTTACCAGCCCCCGCAGCTCCGAGCTCTGCAGCAGCAGCAGCCGTGGGGACAGCTCTAAACAGCAGCTTAATTATTACAATTGTCATTTACATAACTGTCTTTTATAAACATCGGGAGGGCAGCCAAGGAAAAAAAGCCCTATATTTAGGGAAAAAGAACTGTTTACATATTTCACCCGTGTAAACAAGGGTTCGGTTGAACTTCCGTGCTCAGGGTTCCTCCCCTGGAACTCTGGGTTTCAATTAAAAAATGCCAAGGACAACTTCAGGAATTTTAACGAAGGCATTAAACTGTGAGGGATGTATCCAAAGATTTCCATTCCCTCTGGAGGGGTAAGGAATAGCAAGGGGAACCCAGGGAACCCTGACATCCTGCAAGGCTGCAGAGCACAGCGAGCAAGGGTAAAAGGGCACAGTAACAATCCTGGCTTTCCAGCTCTGATTTCCAAACATCGGAGCCTGATGGAGCTATGAGAGTATCCAGCCATTCCCACTGTCAGGAAAGTACTCAGAGTGTTTTCATACCTCAGACTAACACTGTACAGCTTGTTTACTACAGACAGAACTGGCAGACTCCTGGTCTAACCTGCCACAAGCACATGAGTCACATATAAACCCTTTTTTTAAAAAAAAATTATATTGATTTATCAATCAGAATTTGGATTTTAGCACATGCTTGTTCTCCTATTCCTTTTGATCTACTTTCCCTGGCAAACTCCTTCCCTAGGAGGTGCAGAGCCAGGGCACCAAGTCTTGCTCTGGGCAGGCAGGATCCCAGAGGGCAGGGCTGGATGGGATCTTGGGAATCAGGAATTGTTCCCTGGCAGGGTGGGCAGGCCCTGGCACAGGGTGCCCAGAGCAGCTGTGGCTGCCCCTGGATCCCTGGCAGTGCCCAAGGGCAGCTTGGACACTGGGGACAGTGGGAGGTGTCCCTGCCATGGCAGGGGGGGCACTGGAGCGGCTGTGAGGTCCCTCCCAACCCAAATCAGGCTCGGATTCCATGACCAACACAGATCTCATCCATGTTCTCACTTCCCTCTCCCCGTGGAAACTCCAAGAGCAATTCTCCCAGCAGGTTTGGGATGCAGAACCCAGCAGCTGCTGGGAGTTTGCTCACAGCAGACAAAGGAGAGCATTCAAGTATCTGCTCAACAAGGAATTACTCCCTGCCCTTGCTCCTGTGTTCCCATCACCCTTGGGACAGCAGGATCTGCAGCAGCTCAACAGGGATTCCCTGCACTCAGCCAGTTCTCCACTCCATGGAATCCCACACTGGTTTGGCTTTAAGGGACCTTAAAGCCCATCCAGTGCCACCCCCAGGTCGCTCCAACCTTCAATGACTACTGAAGTTTCAGCAGGAGTTCAAAGAGACTTTCTTTCTCTAAGGGAGCGCCTTGCACCATGCCAAAACCCAAATCCTTTTACCCAACTCAGATTAAACAGTCTAGAAAAAATGTAAATCCAAGCAGAGGTTGGACTGTTTGATCTCTGAGAGACTTTTAAAGAAGTACCAACACCCTCGGGTGTCTGTGCTGGAAGGTCCAACCCTAAACGTTCACAAACCATTTAATAACAGTGCCCAGGGAAACAGGCTGCACCCAGTTCCTGGGCCCAAACCTGTCTCCTCTGCTCTGGAAGTCCCCTGGTGCCTCAGGATCAGCATGACAAAGCCACACAGGGTCACACAGATGCAGGAGGAAGCCCTGTGTGATGCACGGAGCCTCCCAGCACCACCACAGCCGAACACAGCCAGGGGAAGGAATGAAGCAGCCAAGTGAGGTTATTGCACAGTCATGAACTTGCATTCAATTAAAACCTTAAAATTCCTTCCCCAAATGGGCTCCTCTCCTTGGCACACGCTCAGTATTTATTTACTACCATCAATGCTCTCATCACCGAGTGCAATCAGCCTTTTTCATCCTCTCCATGCACCAATTTACTGAGTTACTGTCAGTTCATTGCTTCCAAACATCCTCCCCCTTCCCTGCAGCAGCACAGCTCTTTCATCCCTGGCTTCCACCCAGTCCCCACCACCAGAACTTTGGTCACCCCACTTTTCTTCAAGTGCTTCACTCTTTCCACCCCATTAAAACAACACACACCCCCAAATCACACAAAACCCCTAAAAAACAAGGCTGCTTTCTGTTGGAGTGGGAACACATCCCATCCCCACCCCTCCTCCTACCCATGCTGTCCCAACACATGATCCACTCTGTGAGCAGCCACCCCACCTCCAGCAGTTTTTGGGAATGGCTCCACCCTCCCTGTGGCACTCAAACCTCCCCAGAGCAGATTTGGGCACCCTGGCTTGGGTGCTCTGGGCTCCAAGTGCCAACTTCACCCATTTCCTTCCGGATCTTTGCTTTCCCCAGGCCCCAGGCCTGTGGGACATTTCTCCTAGGCTGAACAAATAAGATAACAGAGGTTGTTTTGGTACCACCCTGTCAGGCACAGCAGCTCTCCCCACAGACAGCTCCAAAATACCACGTCAGGGCCTTCTCTGGAGGAGAAGCCAAAATATCCTGTGGGCAGGGAAGTTCTAAGGAGCTGAAATAACTGGAGATTGGGTTACTTCATAACCATAAACCCAGGAATCTGACTGCTGACACACTCCTGCCCCACCGTGTGGAACAAAACTGAATCATTACAACTACAGCCACAGCCAGGGCCATCCAAAACCGATGGGAGAGGGGCAGACAGTAACAGGGTATGGGGAAATGCTTTCACACTGAGAGAGGAGAGTTACATTGGAGACTGGGGGAAGTTCTTCCCTGTGACAGTGGTGAGGCCTTGGCTCAGCAGCTGTGGCTGCCCCTGGATCCCTGGAAGTGCCCAAGGATGGGATTTGGTGCAACCTGGCACAGTGAAAGGTGTCCCTGCCCATGGCAGTGGATGGCACCAGATGAGCTCTGTGGTCCCTCCCAGCTCCAGCCACTGGAGAATTCTGTGATTCCATGTGTTGGGAATGCTCTGCAGAGCACCAGAGGAATCCACGGGACTGAGCAAGCCTGTGGCATCTGATCCAGGGACCCAGGATCAACAGTCCCGTTCTGCAAAGACACAGGATTATCCCATGGCCCACATCAGCTCCCCAGTGATTTTCACAGAATCCCAAAATGGTTTGGCTTGGGAAGAAGCTGAAGGATCATCCAGTGCCACCCCTGCCATGGCAGGGACACCTTCCACTGTCCCAGGCTGCTCCAAGCCCCAATGTCCAAGCTGGCCTTGGGCACTGCCAGGGATCCAGGGGCAGCTACAGCTCCTGTTGTGTGTACCCTGCACGGCTCCCAGTGAGGGTGGGAAGGGATCCAAGCCCCTCTGAGCCCCCATCCCAGCCGTGAGTCAGCGCTCCAGGCAGCCCCAGCCCACAGCGCACACCAGGATCCAAACCCATCATCACCGAGTGAAAGAGAAACTGCTGAGAGTCAGGAAACCACATAATGGATCAGTGAGTCATCCCTGCCTCAAGAACTGAAGACACCAAAGAAAGCTTAGAAGTCAAAGAAAAACCCACAGCATTCCTGCTGTTCCATGCTGCTGCCCCTGAGCCAGGAGATCCATTCCTGCAGCACGGCCTGCCCAAAGCCAGGGAATCCCAGTGCCAGCTCTGGGCACCAGCTGTGGGATACCCATGGCAGAGAACACCTGGAGCAGAAAGAGCTCCAGATATAGAAGTTTGGTAGCTCTGACAAAGTAACAGAAGTACAGAACTCCTCTCTTGCTGTCAGAATCTATGAGAAATCACAGAACGGCAGAAAGGCTCATGTTGGGAGAGACCTCAAAGCCCATCCAGTGCCACTCCTCCCACTGTACCAGGCTGCTCCAAACCCCACCCAAGCTGGTGTTGGCACTGGAAGCCATTCCCTGTGTCCTGTCCCTCCAGCCCTTGTCCCCAGTCCCTCTCCAGCTCTCCTGGAGCCCCTTTAGGCCCTGCCAGGGGCTCTGAGCTCTCCCTGGAGCTTCTCTTCTCCAGGTGAGCACCCCCAGCTTTCCCAGCATCTCTGTGGCCTCCTCAGGACTCATTCCCACAGCTCCATGTCCATTCCAAGCTGGAGGCCCAGGATGGAGAGCTCAGAGCTGACCCAAAATCCAGGCTCACAGCCGGGTTCCATCTCTCCTTCACAGCCTCACAGGATGCCTGAGGGAGCCCAGTGCCCCAGGAGCAATGTGGACCTTCCAAAGGGCATTCCCTGCATTTCCTGGCCTCTTCCCCCTCTCCCCCAGCAGCCCAGGCTCCAGGACTCCCCTGGTCCCTTCCCAGACATGCTGCTGCATAATTAATCCAAGGCAAGCAGCACCATTCCCACACTGCCGTACAAGGCCAGCTTCTCCCAATTCCAGCCTTATTTATCCCTCATGTGTCTCACCAAGAACTGATGGCTTCCATGTTCACAGGAACCCTGGAGAGCAGGAAACAGGGTGACAACAGCCTCTGCCTTGGCCATGGCACACACTGCACAATCTGCCTCTCTTGCAGCCAGAAGGAACGAGCTGCTCCCAAACCACCCACGCTGTGGAACGTGGCCCTGCTGCAGCCAGCTCATGCCTTTCCCAGCACAGTCTTTCCCTTCCATTGAACAACAGGAAAGTTCTTTCCCTTCCATTGAAGAACAGGACTCCAAGAGGGCAAGGCCCTGTCAGGGTGAGGCACTGCCTGTCCCCAGATTTCCACAGCTGATCCCACAGGAAAACCCTAACCTCAACCATCCAACATCAACAAAAGCCTGCAAGCACCACCTTGACTTCTTTGGGAATAAAAACCCTCCCCAGTGATCCCGTTACCTTCTACTTGCCCAAACTCAAGCAAAGCCACTCTCCTGTATAATTCCCTTCCCACAAGGATCAGGACAGCAGCAAAAGGGGACCCAAGGCAGATGTGGATCCTGGTAAAGGGAGGAGAAAACCAAAGGGGAGAAGAGAGAGGAAAGGAGCAGGAGGAGGAAGGAGCCTGTGAATAACACAAGTGCACAAAAAAGCCGAGGTTTGTTATTCTTGGTGCTCACACACCTGTCTGGTTCCAGGCACTAAACAGCCACAGTTGGGAATCCTGGAGGAAGAACAGGATCCTGGACGTGCCTCAGCAATGGAATGCCACCAGATCCCACATGGGACAACTCCAGTGACAGCAGGTCAATGAGGAAGAAAGAGACACCTCTCTGCAGGACAGGCTGCAGGACAGTGGTCACACCGCTCCCAAGGGAGAATCCCGACATCCACCCATACAGGGGGAGGAAAAAAACTCTTCCCAGAAAACCCCACACATCTTCCTTCCACTGAATGTCACTATAAAAGATCACCCCAAGCCCCAGGTACTGCCAGGGGACACCATGCAGCACACGGGGCAGCACAGTGTGAACAGCAGCAATTGAGGGGCAGCACCAGGGGCACAACTGAAAATAAATCCCTGTTCTAGCAGGCAAAGATCATTCACATTAGGAAAACGGCATTTTTAAAATATTTTCCCTTCCTTGCCAGCCACGCATGAGCACATTGGGTTACATCAGGGCCAGAAGAATGAGAAAATCCCAGAATGTCCTGAGCTGGAAGGGACCCACAGGGACCATCCAGTCCCACCCTGGCCCTGCACAGAGCCCTGAACAATCCCAGCCTGGGCATCCCTGGCAGCGCTGTCCAAAGGCTCCTGGAGCTCTGGCAGCCTCGGGGCCGTGCCCATTCCCTGGGCACCCTCTGGGGGAAGAACCTTGCCCTAAAATCCACCCTCAATCCCTCCTGGCCCAGCTGCAGGTGCTCCCTCAGGCACAAAAATCATCCCTGGATGGGATAGACAAACAGCAATGATCCCAAATGTGCTGGTACAAGGCAGCTGTTCCTGAATTCTAAACTTTCTGCCCCAAAGTGAGAACTGCTGTTTCTTAATCCAGTGGGAAATGAGGAGCCCCCCAGCTCTGAGTGGCACTGTGCCAGCAGTGAAGGAGCTCTGCCTGCCTGGAGCTGCCTCACTGAAAAGGTTGTTACTAAAAAAACAATTTAAAAAGAAAGTCTTGAAATGAGTCACTGTGGAATCAGAATTAAATTGGGAATTTTATGCTTTGCTACACTGGAAGATGGAAATGCTACTTTTGGAGGAGAGAGCGGAGAGATTCGCCCTTCAGATAAAAAACCACCTCTCCTAAAGTGGCTGTTTCCTGAGGGTGATCAGGGAAAGAGGAACTTTCTAGAACAGATACAGACCAAGAGCAGCACCGGAACCCAGAGGCTCCTCATCCCAGCAGGGTCCTGGCAGTGCTGGGGCAGCAAAAGGTGACACAAAATGTGAGGTGTCACCTCAAGGCCATGAAACCTGGGGGTGAGAACAGGACCTACCAAAGCCAGAAGGGAATCTCAGGATCCCTGAGGCTGGCAAAGCCCTCACAGCCCATCAATGCCCACCTTGTCCCCAGCCCAGAGCACTGAGTGCCACCTCCAGGTGCCACCTGCAGGGATGGGCACTGCCAAGCTCCCTGGGCAGCCCCTGCCAAGGCCTGAGCCCCCTTTCCATGGGGAAATTCCTGCTGCTGGCCAAGCTGAGCCTCCCCTGGCCCAGCCTGAGGCTGATCCACTTGTGCTGTCAAGGGGAAAGGAGAGAAGGGAGTAGGGGAAAAGAGATGGAGGAAAGAAGGGATGGCAGGAAGAAGGGATGGTGGGAAGAAGGGAATGCTTTCCAGTGACAACAAGTGGTGATTCCATCAGCTCAGCAGCTCCTGAAACCTCTCCCCTGGCCTGAAAAATCCACATGGAGAGGCAGATCCCACATGTGCCTTCCTGATGACCAGGAGACACATGGCCACTTGTGCTTTAGGAACAGCAGGGACTCCAGAGTGATCCCAAACCTCAGATGCTCTTTCCCTGAACGTGGATTTTCCAAAATCCTCCAGGCTCTTTGCAGTAATAAAGAGGCTTCCAGAGATAAGCTGGGAACTCCTTTGACAACACTCTTCATCCTCAGCAGACAGGGAAGAGCTCTGGGGTGATGCAACCCCTGTTGCAGTTCAGCACTTTAAACTGATGTTGTGCAAGCAAAAACCCAAGAAGGAAACCCCCAAACCCTTCCTGAACCCAGCTCCAGTGCCATCCCAGAGCTGCTGCTCCACTGCCTGTGCTAAACCCAGCTTAACCCTCCCTGAGACTGCCCAGAATCACCTGGGAACACGGAGTGTAGAACGTCCAGAAAATCCACAAATTTGAGTAGATCTAAGGTTCTCCCCTAGAAGGGCAGCTCATCTTTTCCCCATCATTCCTAACCCATGATTTAGCTGTGGCTTGCCCCAGGCAGCAGGAGAGGCACTGCAGGGTTTGGAACGTGCCCTTGTTCTGAGCCCATTTTAGGGGAGGCTGAGGCAGGAAAGGGGCAGTTCTCCAAACCCCAGGCACTGAGAGTCAGACTGTGACAGCCCAGCCATGGAATCCCAGACTGGTTTGGGTTGGGAGGGGCCTCAAAGCCCACCCAGTGCCACCCCTGCCATGGCAGGGACACCTTCCACTGTCCCAGGCTGCTCCAAGCCCCAATGCCCCAACTTCAAGGGATCCAGGGGCAGCCACAGCTGCTCTGGGCACCCTGTGCCAGGACCTGCCAGACTTCCCAGGGAACAATTCCTTCCCAATAATTCCTAATCCATCCCTGCCCTCTGTCCCTTGTGCCACGTACCTGCACATGCACCTTTTACTGCCCCAAGTGTCCCCTCAGGTCCCAGGGCTGTGGGATGAGGGTTGCAGGTGCCACTTCCACCTGTCCCAGAGCTCAGTGTGTGCCCAGATCCCACCCTCCCACAATCCACGTCCCCCGTTATCCCCAGCACCCAGGAGGGGCTGTGCCATTCACAGCACCCCGGGCACACAGCCAGGTGAGCTGGGCTGAACAAACAGATCCTTCCCACAGCCTGGCACCCGGGAAGAAAATGCCCCCCGGGGTTCCACTGGCAGGGATAAATCACTCGGGAAGGGAAGGGCTGACGGGAGGGCCTGAGCTGTGGGAATCCATGGCACAGGCAGTGCTTCAAGCAGCACGGCAAGGGCAAAGAAATAAATTCCTCAGGCACCTTCCTGAGCCCTCCATAAATCCTGCAGGCACACGGAGCCACAAGGTGGGAGCTCTGTGCACGGCTGAACCCTGAGCAGCCATTCCCAGCACAGAACCCCAGCCCTGCTCTGGGATTTACAATGGTTCTCCATCCCCTCACAGCCATTCCCAGCACAGAACCCCAGCCCTGCTCTGGGATTACAATGGTTCTCCATCCCCTCATGGCCCTGGCAGAGCTTTGGGACACAAAGCACAAAGGGAAGAGCTATGTGTGCTCAGAGGGGGCTCAGTGCCTTGGAGAGCAGCTCTGGCAGCAGGATTCCTCTCCTCATTCACACCCTGACGGCTGGGCACGCTGCACTGGGAATATTCCCGATGGGAGCAGAGCCCTTGCAATAACAGCTCTCTCACTAGGAGCTGTCTTGGACCCCTGAGTGAAGCACTCAGAGTGTGGAACACACAGAACACAGCTCAGGCTGGATCAAACAGCAGCTTGGAAGAATTTGGGACCAACTCGGGCATCCAGAGCAGTGTCTGTGGCTGCCATGAACACAGAACACTTAATTTAGCAGGGGCTAATTAATTACAGACCAGCACACAGCTTCCAGAGAGCTGAGGCTGCCTCAGAGATGTGCTTCCAATCAGAGAAAGTGGCCTTGACTTATTTAAAAATATTCCTATTCCCAAACACATGTGGGAGGGACCAGGACTTTCTGCATGACATCAACCAACAAACTTGAGAACAGCAGCTTTCCGTGTGTGAATGAAAAATAAAATATTTTCATTACTGAAGAAAAAAAAGAGACTTAATAGAAAACTATTATTGCCACAAACAGTTTAAAAGTTAAATTCTAAAAAAACCTGCACCTGGCCTCTTCTTGAAAGAGACACTGAAATTTCATCCAATCCCACTCCCCTGCCATGGCAGGGACACCTCCCACTGTCCCCAATGTCCAAGCTGCCCTTGGGCACTGCCAGGGATCCAGGGGCAGCCACAGCTGCTCTGGGCACCCTGTGCCAGGGCCTGCCCACCCTGCCAGGGAACAATTCCTGATTCCCAAGATCCCATCCAGCCCTGCCCTCTGGCACTGGAAGCCATTCCCTGTGTCCTGTCCCTCCAGCCCTTGTCCCCAGTCCCTCTCCAGCTCTCCTGGAGCCCCTTTAGGCCCTGCCAGGGGCTCTGAGCTCTCCCTGGAGCTTCTCCTGTCCAGGTGAGCACCCCCAGCTCTCCCAGGCTGGCTCCAGAGGGGTTTTACCCCTGGGATCAGCTCCGTGGCCCCTCTGGATCTCTCCAGCAGCTCCAGGTCCTTGCTGTGCAGGGACCCCCAAGCTGGAGCAGCCCTGCTGTGGGGTCAGCCCAGGGAAGGGGGCCTTGGGGCTGGAGCTGCTGTTCCTGCTGGAGGAGAACAGAGCCCATCCCAGCCAATCCCACTCCCCAGATCACCTGGCTGGAACCTTTATTTGCTCGAGAGTTGGGGCAACTTCACTTGGAGGGAAAAAAGCATTTGTAGGGAAAAATGAATGTTACATTTTCAGTTTTGTACTTTCTGCCTACATTAGCTGACATAAAAAAATCCCCAAAACCCAAAAAAGGAAGTTGAGTTCCTCTCTATCAACTCTCCTGACCAGCAGCAGCACAGGACACAGCCACTGGCTGTACTGGTGGTATTTCTTTCCCGAGAGCAGAAGTGTCACCTCTGCAGCACTTCCCCCCAGCCAGAACACACAGGACCAAGTTTAGCCATCGTTAGGCCACAGATAAATCCCTCCTAACCCCTGTCCACTCCCAGAGCCAAGGAGGCACCAGCAAACCAAACCATCTACAAAGAGCTCTGCATTCACCCAAATCTCACTCTTTAAACTCATTATTCAGGGCTACTTCCTTGCAGCTCTTCCAGGACTGGAGGAGCAGCAGCTCCATGGTCTGAGCAGCAACACTTGGATATATTGGGCTGCAAAAATCCTATCAGAGTGTGAAATTCTGGTTATTTCTGTTGGGCTGGGCTGACTCTGCATTCAGCACCAGCCACAGCCACGCTAAAGGACTGTGTTTACCAAAGGGATAACTCTGGCTACCAGGGAAGCTCCCTGCCAAATCCTAACAAAAACACACAGGTGACTCAGGAAGGCGAGCCCAGACTCCTCTGGATCTTTTTTAATACCTCATTAATCAGGAAAAAAACATCCTATACCCTCTAGGCAGAAAATATTCTTTCCAGCAGCAGCATAAAGGGGAAAAGGAGCCACGAGCTTTCCTCCCTCCTCGGCTGCAAACAGAATTTCCCTGCAGCTTCCCTGAAAATTCTTGTCCAAAGCAATTGAAAGTGGCCCAGGCTGCCAGGGCAGGGATGGAATCACATCCCTGAAGGGATTTAACAGCCCTGTGGATGTGGCACTTGGGGCCTGCAAGGGCTTTTCCAACTTAAAGGATTCCATGATCCTCTCCAGCAAACCCAGCCCTTTCTCACCTTGTGCACCAAAGCCCACATTTCTACCAATGTTCACACAAAGACTCTACTGAACAATCCTTTTCTCTCCTTCTTTCCGACACAATTCCCTTGTTTCTTTAGGACAGAAGGTGCTCAGGGAGGGTGCCAGTGAACCCCCAGCCTTCCCAGGAATGCTGGCTGTGCCACAGGCTGTGCCACCACGCTGCCCTTGGAGAGGGTTTGAGTCCCTGCCCTGCCAGGTGACTTCCTGCACAGCACTGAGATCTCTGCCCTTTGCTCCTGCCTTGGGAACAGGACTGTGGTGCTCCCACATCCCACAGCACCACGAGGCTGAACATGCAGAGCCTGTGAGGAGCTCCAAGGAGCTGGAAGTGACATTCCCAGCACAGGTGTTTGGCAGATGCTGAAGAAGCCACCTGAGTTTGAACCACAGAGCAAGACTCGGGTTTGGTTTAACAGCTCCCGTTCCCTGAGTGAACAGCAGCTGGAGTTTCTCCCAGCCCCAAAGGAATCACAAGAACGAACCCAATACACCTTTTCAGTGGCAATAAGGATGAGGTGGGGTGAGATGTCCCCCTTTTCCTACATCTCAGGCACCTCCAGCCCAGCTCCACTGCTCGTGGCAGGACCCAAGAGCAGCACACCCCACACTCCTGTGGGCACAGCAGGCCTGTGCTCATCCCTGCCTTTCCTGCTGCTTCTCCCACGTAGAGCTCGGCTTTATCCTGGGTCCTGCCCACATTCCCAACCTCAGCAGGGCACCAGGGCCAGCACAATGCTGGGATTTGGGGCTCCCTGTGCTCAGGGTGCCTGTGCAGAGCCCAAATGGCTCTTCCAAAACCCTGAGTGGTACCAACACTGTAAAGAGCCACAGATGCAGCGGAGATGCTGGCTGGGATGAGCTGGGACAGTGGGATAGCAGGATAGTGGGATAGCAGGACACCTCCTCCCAACAGAGTCCCAGGGAGCAGGAAAGCATCTCAGCCATTTCACCTTGTGAGGCTGAGCAGCTGAAAATAGCCCCGGGATGAAAAACAAACCATCTGGACAAGCTCTCCAAAGCGGGAGACTCTGGCCAGCAGCGAATGGAGAGGAGCTCTGTCCTGTCCCAGCTGTGTCCTGTCCCTTGCCCTGAGCTTTGTCCTGTCCACAGCTCTGTCCTGTCCCCTGCCCTGGAGCCCTGTCCTTGCCCCATTCTCTCAGCACAAGGAGCTCCAGAGGGGTCAGTGCCAGAGGAGCATCCCCCAGGGCAGCCCGGGGGAAGGGAGGGGTGGCAGGGAGAGCACTGCCCCATCCAGCAAACCTTTGAAGATATTCATCTCTGCAGGATGGCACAGGAATGCCAGACATTCCCATCAAGGCTCCTGCTCCGACATGACAAACTCCAAGGGTTGAGCCTCACCCTTTGAAGCATGAAACATTTTTTTTCTCCTTTCCCAAGAGCAAAAATAAAAGATGGGAGAAAAAAAATAACCAGCAACCCCACTCCTCACACCAACTGCTGTCAGGAAAAATTCTCTAGGGATCATCCTGAATGCCCTCAAATATCCCCTTCCAACCTCGTTTTTTGTTAATGATACAGCAAATGAAATGATCAGGAAAACCTGTGTATCTCCAAAACCCAGAGTGCAAATCTCCAGGAAGCAGTGTGGTCCATGAGAAACTTGTGAGAGCAGCAGGAGCAGAGGCCAGGAGGGCAGTGCTTGGGATGGGATGGGGACAGCCCGGGGGTGGGACAAGGGTAGCACCCACGGTGGGATGGGAACAGCCTTGGGATGAGCACAGCCCCCATCAGTGCCCCAGCAAGAGATCCCTCTGCCAGGTGTGCTGCCATCACCACTCCCACAAAACCATCAGCACCTCCAACCCAGCTCCCACATTTCCCAGTGTTCTGGAGTCTGTCCTGTTTCACCCAGAGGCCCTGCAGGACACAGCTTCATTAACTGACTCTGGCCTCAGCAGGCCAGGCTGCACGAGTGCCACTCCCTGATGAAGCTGAGGAACTCCTCCTCTTGCCAGCACTGCAGCAGAGGGTCCCTCACACCTCCTGGGACACCCACAGCCACAGCCAGCCTGGGCTCCAGGGGGGAGCTGGGAAGCCAAAATCTCTGTGACCCTGGGTCTCAGGACAAAGCAGAGATGGAAGGGGCTGCTCTGCACAACCTGGCACAGCCCAACTCCCCAGAGCCCCTGGGAGCATCAGCAGCTGGGCTGTGTTTGTGCCCCAGCCCTGGCTGGGGACAAACCCACCTGAGCCCCCAGGCAGAGTCACCTGGACCCACACACAGATCCACCTGGATCCACACAGATAAAAACATGGCATGGACAAGAACTTCCTTCCTGATCCTTTCCACAGGTTTGAAAAGAAAACAAGATCTCCTCAAATTGGCAGCTTACAGGCCAGACCCACTGTGAAATCCTGGCAACACCCAACTGCTGTCACCTTCCCAAAACACTCAGACCTTTCATCAGCCATTTCCCCATCAACACTTCATCCCTGGACTTGGATCCAGCTCCAGAAACGCCAACAAGAGGAGGAGGCTGGGAAGCTCCAGGGGGATCTGCCCTGCCTGAGATGGGATCACTTCCCCCAGGAGCGAGGCTGAGCTCAGCCCCAGCAGGTGGGAAAAGCCATCACACAGGGCAGGAAGAGGGAATAACCCTTCCCCAGCCTTCCTGGCCTGGAGGGCTCCTCACCTCACCAGCACTCCTGCAGCTGCTCTGGGACAAGCACAGCCCTTCAGGCCAGCACAAGGTGCCAAACCTGGATTTTTGCTTTCCAACTGCCAAGCACCGGAACAAACACACCCAGGCACCCTTAACAACAGCAGCTGCTTACTTCCCAAATTATTTCTGTCCCCCACAACAATTAGTTTCTATCCTCCATCCATCTCTATCCACTTAAAAAAATAACTTTTTTTTCCCTTTGGCTTACTCACCCATTAATTATGTCCTGGCACTCTCACAGATCTAAACACATGCATCGCTTAGCAGCTTTAATCCTGAATTATTCCTCCCTTTCCTGCAATCCAAAGCCTCCCTTGCCTAGGAAGGGGCAGGCTGTTCCAACCAGCAAGCTGTTCCTTTGCAACTCAGAGAGGAACATTCCTCAAGTCTCCTGTTTATTGTGTTTTTATCCTCCCAGAACAGCAGAATTTATGGCACCAGAGCTCTAAACCTGTAGAGAAGAATTAAACTGACCTTAAAACTCTTGTCCTTCAGGGAAAAACAAACACTGGGCTACAAAAATAATGTCTTTTCCTGTAAAACATGTGTGTGTGTTACCAAACATCCCCGTTTCCAACTGCATTGCTGCTGCTTCCACCTTCTGAGAGCTGCTGGGATCAGCAATTTCCAAATCCCGGAGGAGGTGAAGGGATGGTGGAACTGAGAATATCACAGCTCCTTGGTGGGATAAGGTGCACTCCCAAGGAAGTGCCTCTGTGGATCCTGCAAATGTCTCTTATAGCAAATCTCAGCAAAGTGTAGATAAACATACATATATACAAAAAAACCCAACCTATATGTGCCAGAGGCAACCACTGAGGCTGGTGAGAGACTTCCAAGGAGCACTTGGTGGTTCCCAAAGTCAGACTCCACAGATGTCTGTGACACACAGTGAGTTAATGCATTTTCCAAAGTGGAAAAAATAGGTTACTTAAAAATAGGTTCATAATCCAAACAAACAAGCACCCCGGTACTATTTCATGGAGGGAAAACAAGCAGGCAGAGACAATCCAGGGACAGAACCATGCACGGCTCCCTAATGACTTCCTCATGCTCCTCTGAAGGTTTTCCATCCACTGCAGAGCCAGGACTGCCAGGAAAAGCTCCTGGGCACAGTCCTGCCATCACTCCTGATCATGAATTGTATTCTTAGGATTATTGCAGAGACCTCAGAGCCCCTGGCAGGGCCTAAAGGGGCTCCAGGAGAGCTGCAGAGGGACTGGGGACAAGGGATGGACAGACAGGACACAGGGAATGGCTTCCAGTGCCAGAGGACACAGTTAGAGGGGCTATTGGGAAGAAATTGTTCCTTGTGAGTGGTGAGGCCCCGGCACAGCGTGAGGCAGGAGCTCCTCAAGGCTCCCATGTGCTGCAGGAGGGACAGAGCAATGGCTTTAATTAAAGAGTCCTTCATCCCTGCCAGCACCAGCTCCTAAAACTGAACCAGAGCTCTGGAGGTGCCAGAAAATTAATCAGGCACGGCTGCAGGGGCTGGGGAAACAAGGGGGAGGGAAAATTAAAGTGTTGCAGAGAGCCCAGCTTGGATCAGCCACGGGAGCAGAGCAGACAACTCAGCAGGACAGCGCTGCCTCCACAGGAAACATCCCCAAATTCCATAGCAAAGAGAGCCTGGAGGGCAGGAGGGGGAAGCAGCAGGTCCAGGGCTGCACCTGGTAACAGGGAAAAGGCAGAAAAGAGGCCAAACCCCCATTATTCACAGCATCCCATGCAGGTTTGGACTTGGAGGCACCCTAAAGTCATCCCATCCCACCCCCCTGCATGGCAGGGACACCTCCCACTGTCCCCAGTGTCCAACCCGGCCTTGGGCACTGCCAGGGATCCAGGGGCAGCCACAGCTGCTCTGGGCACCCTGTGCCAGGGCCTGCCCACCCTGCCAGGGCAGGATTTTTCCCCAGCAGCACCTGACTGACACAAGGAGGGGTGATGGAATCTCCTGCTCCAGCTGGGAGCATGGGGGATCCCCAGACCTTCACCCAGCAGCAGTAAAGGTCCCATCTCCTGCTTCCAGCAGGTTCCTGCCCCTCCAGTGATCCACAGCAGGGCTCCACACAGCTGGACCAGCCAGGAACAGGAACCACCCTGGTCCCAAAGGGCCTTTCCAGTGGGAATCACAGAGCTGCCCAGGGAGAGCCACAACTCTCCTGTTTGCTCTGCCTACTCAGGAGTTCAGTTCTCCCTCTCTGGATTTAAAGCAAAGCTAATTAATGAAGGGAAACAGCTTTCTCAACACTAATAAGTTTGTGCAGTTAGGGCTGTGGGGAGCAGAATGCCAGGCTGGGCACAGTGCAGCACTGAAGGGTGTCCAGGCCTGGCACTGACCCTGGCCTTGGAGGCAGCAGGGACACGAGGCACTGCCAGCACCTTTTCCACCAGCACAGCCTCCAAGTGGGACAGGCTGCAGGAGAGGGGAACCTCAGGGAAAAGGGCTGCTTTCCAGCCACCTGCTTGCAGAAAGGGGTTTTTTACTAACAAATCACAGAATCCCAGGGTCCCTGAGGCTGGAAAAGCCCTCCCAGCCCAGGCAGTGCCCAATGCCCACAGCCCAGAGCACCACATCCAGGCCTTCCTTGGACACCTCCAGGGATGGGCACTCCAAACTCCCTGGGCAGCCCCTAAATACCAGGATGGCCCCTCGGCTCCCTCCCCTCCCCAAATCCCAGGCAGATCAAGAACTACACCTCACTGGAGGGTACCTCAGCCCCCCGGGCTGTCCTGGACACTCACCTGTCCCTCCAGCCCCTGCCCAGGGGAGGAGAGAGCTCTCACAGGGAATTGTGATGTACCAACATGCCCAGGCAGCCCATGAGCCAAACACCAACTGAGCAGGCCAGAGAAACACAGAATGCTTTTCCTTCTCACTCCTCTCGAGATAAGGCAGCACTCCAGGACCACCAAAGCATCCCAGAGCCTGCAGCTGCACAAGGGATGGCAGGAGGCTCCTTCCTCACACATTTACTGTTCCATCCCCTCCTGAGAGCAAAGGATGGAAAGGACAGCAAGATTGCTGCCTTGGACTTCCCATGTGGATGTGTGTGTATCCCTGCCCCACTGTGCAAAGGCCAATCCCAAAAGCCTGGTCTGGAGCAGGAGATGCAGCTCCTTGCAGCCCCAGCAGAGCAGGCAGTGTCCCAGCAGCTCCCCCTGAACTGCTCCTGTGGGAAGGGACCACCCGAGGGGCACAGGAGACAGGGAGACAGCTGCTTTCCAAGGGAGTAAATACATAAATCTAACGAGGAATTAAATTAAGATCAGAGTCCAGCTGAGCAGTGCTCCAAGTTTCTGGGCCAAGCAGGGAAGGGAATGAGCTGGAGGGAGCCAGGAGCTCCCCAGCAGCCCCAGTGCTGCCCAGTCAGCCCTGCTCCTCCTCCTCTTGCACATGAGGCCAGTTTGCTGCCAAAACACAATTTTTCCACCTCTCAGAATGGCAATTCCTCGAGATGAGTTTCATTCCTGAAGGAAGCCAAGGCTGTACAATCCTGGGGCTTCCAACTGAGCTGGAGAAGAACATGGACTATTTCCTGGCAGAATTCTCCAGGTATTCTCACAACTGCTTCATCTCCCTTGCCCAACCCAAAGCTGCTACTCACAGGTGCAACTTCCACTCACGAATGTGCACCCCTCGAAGGAATTAACACCAAACTCTCCTTTAAAAGGCATTTTACCAAGGCAAGGAGGGCACAGCAGGTGGCTGTGTCCCATCAACTCCTCCAGCTCTGTGGAAGGATGGAGACTCAGCCTGTTCCCAGCCTGCAGGATGAGCCACCACTGAGCTTCCAAAGCCTCCACAGAGGCCACGTCCTGCTCAGATGCCAAAAACCTTCACTGCAAGTTTCAAGCCCAAACCCATCACTTCCCAAGGCAGAGGTTTTGCAGCCAAGGACTCACTTCCAGTGAACCCCTGGGTCTTGGGATGGCAAGGACAGACAATGCTTGGGCACAGGCTCCTCACCCAGAAATTCCCATTCTCCCCCTCTGGAATCAGTGACAGTCAGCAGCCCGTGGCTGCAGCCCCTCTTCCTCACACTGCCTTTGTCCCACAGGATGTTCCCCAGGTTTAAGGGCAGCTCAAGGTGCTCCAAGCAAACTCAGAAACAGCCCTGGGCACAGCCTCCACCTTTGGACACCAACACTGTCACGGTGGTTTTTAAACTACTCAGATAAGAGCAAAGATGACTCAAGAAATGTTGTGATGAAGCAATCAAGACAGGGAAACAGGAGACAGGGCAGGAGGAGAAAGGAAGAGAACAAGGAGCTGCTGTGGAAAGAGGAAAAGCTACCAAACCTGTACCAGCCCTGCAGCAGAGTCCAGCCCCTGACACAGGAGCTCCACATCACCTGAAAATGCCTCAGTCCCTGCACAATTCAGAGCCCATCTCTGAACTGCTGCAGGAAAGAGGGAAAATCCATGTGATGATCCCTGACTTGCCTCAAGGATGCCAGAACAGGGACCCATGGGAGGCCCCAAATCCCTGGAAATGCCAGACCACAGGAAAGAATTCCATATACAATTAAACAGAGCTCAGGGCAATGCAGACTTGCAGCATTTCCATATTATTGCAGGGAGATTAAGCAGGTCTGGATGTGCAGGTGGAAGTTGTCACCATAAAGGAACCAGGGATGAACCGCAGTCATCCAAATCCCTATCTCTCCACAGTCTGTTCTCCTTGGATCTCCTACAAACACACCTGGAAGTGCCCACCTGTGCTGGGCTGCAGAGAGGGCAAACAATTAAAATAAAAACAACCTAAATACCACAGACTGGTTCCAGGTGATTTAAGGAGGAAGAGCTAACTGAGCAAGATTAGTATTTTAAATGAGATGAAATTTAATACTTTTGAGCCAAACAATGGGTCACGTTTTTGATGGCCCACATAAAACTTGTGTAAAACATTGGCCACAACCTCAGAGGATGTTCCAATAAGGAGAAGAAAAAGGACCAAAACCTGGCTGATTTGGGCAACAGCCAGACTACAGCAAATGAGCAGAAAGAGGGGGGGAAAAAAATCCCTGGAAGTCCAGTCTGCCCCCTTTTAGGGGGTGTGAAAAGGTCCCGGGGCCGGGCTGCAGCCTGACAAATTCGGGCTAAAAATAACCAGGGCGGGTGCAAACAATGCCGTGGGGCCGGTCACACATCCTGTGACAGCGGCAGGATCCCAAAGCTGGGCCCGGGGGCTGCCAGGAGCCCCTCCTGCCTGGCCTGGCCTCCAAACCCCCACACCTTGTGAAATGGCTCCTGCGCTGCCGACTGGAACCAAACTTCAACCTGATCCGGGCAGGAAAAGATTAGAGATCAAAGATTAAGGCCTCAATTCGCCTCTGAGTGAGTCAAAGCCAGGAGAAAATCTGGTTTTCCCTGGGGTTCAGTCACCAGCTCGGATTTTCCTGCATGGATAAACCCAACCGTTCCAAGCTCTTGCTTAAAAACATATCCCAGGAATCAGGACCATTCACTAATCCTCTATAAAACCTGCTGATGCATCCCCTGGGTGTGCAGGGGGATCTCAGCAGCCCAAGAAGTGCTGCAGCTCAGGCTTCTGCTCTCTGCAAACACTTCCCTGCATCGCCTGAAAAACCTCCCCACTGCTGACATTTTATCATTAAAATCCTGCCATCCTAATTAAAGATTTTTTAAAATAAAAAAACCAAAACTACCTTTGCCCGATGGAAAATGTGTCAAAACCGAGCACTTTCACTTTCAAAACGGCATCCAACACTCACCTCTGCCTCACAGCGAGCAGCCAACACCTTCTGCTTCCAGGGAAAACATCAGGAAAAGAGTCTCCTGTGCCGGCTGAGGACATTCTCTGCTGTGAACTGGGAGCAACAGCTCAAAGAGCTCGAACTAAGTGGCCAAGAGACCTAAGAGGACACAGGGAGCTGCGGTAGCAAGGAGCGCTCCCGACCTGCCCGGCTGCCCCGGGAAGGGACACGGAGCAGGGGACACAAATCCCTCCCTGACCACACTCCTGCACCTTTGGGGCTCCAACCTGTAGCCAGCCATTAATCCCTGGCAGCTTTGGGAAGCCAGCAGTGACCAAAACACGGCCCAGAGTGACCCAAAGCACTGGTCCAGCAGGAACAGCCATGCCCTGGAGGGATTTACGGGAGGGAGCCCAGGCCCTGGGGCTGCCTCCGCTCGCCGCCAAGAGCGGAGCCAGCAGCTGAATCACCCAGGCTGCCACACTTCTGCAGGGCCTCCAAAAATAACCGCAATGGAAATTCCTTGGAGGCACAAACCTTGCTTCACAAGGACTGCGGAGATCCAGTTTCCTTAGCGGAGCAGACTGGATGCGAACCGGCCCGAGGGTTTCCGAGCACAGGCAGAGGGGATGAGGAGCCCCTCGTCCCGGACACAGCAAGCAGCGAGGCACAGAGCCCATCCAGGATGAGCAGCCTCCCTGCACACAGCCAGCTCCCCCTGGCTCTGCCGATCCCACAGCTCCAGGGCCTGCTCCGTGCCCCGAGCCCAGCAAAGCCGAGCCCTTCCCAGGACACTGCTGGCGCCTTTCACCCCAACACCAACACCCGGACACCGCGCAAACAAACACCTTCCCCTGGCGCAAACCCCCGGAGCTGCAGCTCCCACCGCCCCAAGGAACCCTCGGCTGCTGCCCCCGGGCTGTGCTGGGCCCTGCTGTGCCCCGGGAGCGGGGCTGGGCTCTCCGGGTGCCCTCGGGGGCTGAGGGTCCCGGTCCGCTCCCGGCTCCACAGCGGGGTTGATGGCCGGGTCCCTCCCGCTGACCTCGGGCACTGCCACAAGGACACGCAGCCCACGGAGGTGCCACCGTGTCCCAGCGCGGGCACTGCCGGGCTCCCGGCGGAACCCACAGGGTCGCGGGGGCTTGGCTTCCCCCGCCTGTTTGCCTGGGGGGCTGGAAATACGGGAAAGCAGCGTCCGGGCGGCAGGGCTGTGCTGCCGCTGCTCCTCAGGTGGGACTCGCTCGATCCCTGGAGCGCAGGGGAAAACAGGTCTGGGGTGCCACAGCTGGGAATGTCCTTAAAAAACAACCGAACACCGGAATGCTCGGCACCATCCCCAGCTCCCTGCCAGGCTCTCGTTACCACAGCGTAAACAGGTGAAATAACACGAATAATCTTAAACCCCGTGAACCGGTGCCAGCCGATGCGATTTAACGAAGAGCGCAATATTCTAAATGAGCTGAAATTTAAAACTTTTGACCCAAACAGCCGGAGCCCGCTGCAACAACAAGCACGGGTTATTTCGGTCCTCGCGAGGTGCCGAACCGGGCATCACTGCAGCTCTTGCCCGAAATCCGGAGGAATGGCCCCAAAGCGGAGTGCGGGGGGGCTGCCAGGGCCTTCCCCGGGCAGCGCCCGAGGCCAGCGGGGCGGGCAGGGGCAGCGCGGGGGCGCCGGGCGG
>VWYP01028019.1:1538-23856 GCA_013400435.1 Pycnonotus jocosus | reverse complement strand
CATCCATCCATCCATCATCCATCCATCCATCATCCATCCATCCATCATCCATCCATCATCCATCCATCCATCCACCCACCCCAGGATCTCCCTGATGCTGGCATTGTGGTTGCTGGGAACAGTGGCCAGGTCAAGCAGGGGTCACCACATCCCCTCGAGGGGCCTGGATCCAGCTGCACCCCTGGAGCTGCAGAGCTCTGGCAGCACCTGGAGCAGAGGCCAAGGGCCGGGAGTGGCCGTGGTGAGGGGCAGAGCAGGACCTGGCTTGGGAGGGAAATAAAATGAGGAAATTACTCACGACAGCTGGAAAATGAGGGAAATCAAATTCCTCCGACTCAGCATGGGAGTTATTTTAGCTGTCACAGCAGAGCCTGGGGCAGAGCTGAGGGGCCCCTGGGGGGTCTCTGGGTCGCCACCATGGCCATGGACCGCCGTGGGGTCCCTGCTTGGGATTTAGAGATTTTAGTAGTTTTATTAATTTCCTCTTTCTGCTGCTGAGCTGGCAGCAGGGCCGGGGGGGGGCAATGCCGTGCCAGCCCCCCACAGAGCAGGAGGGACCCCAGTGGCTGTGGCTGGTGACCCCCAGCCTTGGGTGGACCCGAGCACATCCCCTGGGCCAGGATGGACCCTGCAGCTGGGGAGGGGTGCCCAGGGCAGGGTGGGGTGCACAGGGTGTGATGTGCCCGAAGTGGGGTGTGCCGGCGGCTGTGGTGCGGGGAGGGGGTGCCTGGGGGTGCAGGGGCGGTCGGGTCAGGTTTGGGGGCCGTGGGACAGGGAGCTCACGGGGGCGGCTGCTCCACTTCCCCGGCGGAAAACCCCCGGGGGCTGCCCCGGCCGGGAGCGCTGGCACAGGGTTTTGCTTCCCTTTTCTGCTGAAGAGATGAGTCGCTTTTCCCGTGCCGGGGGTGGCGGTGGGAGGGGGGCACCTCTGTGTGTCACCCACAGCCCCCCTTGGCGCCCCCTCCTCTTCCCCAGCACCCAAACCCATCCGAGTGCCACCGCGGTGAGGGGGTGGCCTGGACCCTGGGGCTGGGCACGGTGCAGCCCCCCGTGCTCCCACCCTTCCTTCCCCGGGGCCCTCCCGTGGGGCTGGGCAGGGGCAGGTGCCCCCATGGGCTGTGCCCCCCGCGGGCTGTCCTCTCAACCCCACGTTAACCCGCGGCCCAGAAGGGGTTAAATGTGCTGCCGGGCGCGGATTTCCTGGGAGAACAGAGCTGGCCTTGTGCCTCAGCGGAGCTGGCAGCAGGCGGTGGGGGCACACTGGGGCCCAGGCACCCACCCAGTGTGCCCGGACTGGCCCATCCTGGCCCCCAGGGCAGCAGGACCCTCGAGAGCCCTGGCGTGGCTGCAGGGACACGGGTGATACCCATCCACGAGGATGGCCCTGGGCAGCCCCTGGCCCTGCCCTGGAATGGGTTCTTTTGGCAGGGAACCCTCGCGTCCCGTGCTGGGGGACACAGCGGGTCGGGAGGCAGGGCACAGGTCCCTCCTCATCCTCCCTGGGAATGTGAGTGTGAATGGGGGCTTGGCTGGGGCTGTGGGGAGTGGTCAGCACCGTGATGTGGTGGCTGTGGCTGCAATCCTTGGTTGTGACAGAGCCAGAGCACCCCTGGCCACCCACAGCCCCCTCCTTGGCACCCAGACACACTTGGAGCTGCCGCAGGGGCTCTGCCCCACACAAAGCCCCCTCCTCATTTGCCCTGTGAGTGGGGGCCAGGCCTGCAGGTCCCCTCGCTGTGCCAGGGCACCTCACACCTGGTGCTGGCAGTGTCAGGGCTGGCAGGAGCCAAACTGCTCCTGTGTGAGCCCTTGGGTCCTGCCGTGGCCCCTCCATGGGCACCGTGTGTGCCCACGACAAACCTGGGGGCGCTCTGGGGCCCCACACCCCCGAGGGGGGCTGCAGAAGTGACCTCCGGCCTCTGGCCCCTCCTTCTCCTTCTCTTCCTCCTCCTCTCCCTCCTCTCCCTCCTCTTCTCCGTGTCCCGGTGGTGATGCTGTCATGGGCGTTTCCTCTGCACCGGGATGGGGATAGGGATGGGGGTGGGAATGGTTCCTGCCAGGTGCAGCTCATCCCCAGGTGCCCACAGTCAGTTTGGGGGTGCAGGGTTTGGGCTCGAGCAGCGTGAGCCATGTCTCACTGTGGGATGGGCACAGGGCCAGGCTGGTCCCCAGGGCTGCTTGGGGTCCAGACTGAGTCAGATGGGCCAAATGGGGCCTTGGGGTGACAGGGGCAGCTGTGTCCCAGTCCAGGGGCTGCCCTGGGGTACCCCCAGCCCTGGGAGTAGAGATGGGGTGGCTGCAGGACAGAAGGGGCACAGGGGACATGGGTGGCAGTTCCAGCCCCTGTGCAAGGTGCACGGGCCCGATGGTGGCCCTATGCAGCCATGGAGGGACCTCAGTGTCCCATAGTCCTGACCCTGGACCCCTGATCTTGGTCCCATGACCCTGACCCTGCTCCTTCTCCCTCTGCTCCTGCTTCCATTGCTCTGATCCACTTCCTTCTCCCTGTCCTGCTCCAGCTCCTTCTCCCACCGTCCTGCTCTCCTTGATCCTGATCCCACTGTCCTGCTCTCCTTGATCCTGATCCCACTGTCTTGATTCTGGTCCCATCCCCAGCACTCTCCCCTGCTCCTGCTGCCACCACTCTGTCCCCTCTCCCGATCCTGTGTCCCTCTGAGCCCTGCAGCCCAGGGGGTCCCAGTGCCTGCGCCTGCCCCGGCTGAGAACTGCTGCACAGGGCTGTGAGCAAAGCTCCGGGCTGTGTTTGCTCCCAAACTGGAGGCCAAAGGCCGGGACTGCGTTTGTGGCCCCCTGGGACCCTGCGAGCGGCTTCCTGCGGGGTGGGGATGGGGGGCCCGTGCTGGCCCCGCTGCTCCCCGCTGGCACAGAGGGATCCGGGGATGCCCTGCCCGTGGAAGGCGGGCTGCGGTGGGGCACAGCGCTGCGGGGCGGTGCCGGCAGCCCCCGGTGCCTGTCCCGGGGCTCAGCCAGGCAGGGCGGGGGTCACGGCACAGCCTCGGCCGCAGGAAGCCGCGTGTCAGGGCGGGAAGAGGAAGAGCGACTTCCCCATCCGAGGGGGCAGGGACAGGCTGGGGCTCGGGGCGGGGGCTCGGCCCCTTCCCCCCTCCCCAGCCCTGCAGACTCACGGGGCTCTGGGGAACGGAGACCCCCAGCCCAGGACTGCGGGACATTGCGGATTCTCTGCCCCGCCACCTCTGCTGTCCTGTCACTGGCACACGAGTGGGGCTCCCATCCTCCCGGTGTGATCCCATGGGTGGGCAGCAGGATCCCGCTGGGAAAGGGGCTGCCGGCCCCAGGGTGGGCACCTCCCCACCTTAGCACGGTGGGGTGCCCCCGCCTCGGCTGGGCAGGGCTTGGCAGGAAGGGGAGCAGGATGCAGCCTTTAATGGGAATTGCAGAGGGAACCTGAGGAAGGAAAACGCGCGCCGGGCTGGGGGATAAACACAGCTGCAGGAGCGGACGTTGGCTCCGGGGCCACGCCAGCGGCTGCACTCCAGCCACGGCACCAGCCTGGCCTCTGCCCGCCGGGACCAGCACTGGCCCTGCTTGGAGCGGGCAGGATCAGGGCTGGGACAAACAGTGAGGGCCCCTGGGCTGCCACAGCCCAGATGTGCCCCTGCTCTCTGCCCTGCTGCCCTCTGTCCCACTCCGGGCTGGAGGCACAGCACAGTATGGCACAGCACGGCACAGCACGGGATGGCACAGAGTGCTGCCACAGCCTGGCTGCCATGGATGCAGCACCTTGGGGACGATGTGGTCCCCATGCACACTGGCCATGGTGGCACTCGTGTGTCCCTGGGTCATGGTGGGCAGATCCCCATTGGGGGTCTCTGTGGGTGGGATGTGCCTGCTTGGGAAGCTCTGCTGGGTTGGTGGGTGAACCAAGGGGGTGTGACCCCTGAGCAGCCTCCAGCCTTGGGGTGTCAGAGCAGGGGGACCACAGTGGCCCAGCCCTGAAATGTCCCCTTCCTGAGCCTCTTCTCTTCCCACAGGCTGCTGAAGGGGACCCCAGGAGCGCCAGGATGCAGAGCATCAAGTGCGTGGTGGTGGGCGATGGGGCGGTGGGCAAGACCTGCCTGCTCATCTGCTACACCACCAACGCCTTCCCCAAGGAGTACATCCCCACCGTGTTCGACAACTACAGCGCCCAGAACACGGTGGATGGCAGGACTATTAACCTAAACCTGTGGGACACGGCCGGCCAGGAGGAGTACGACCGCCTGCGCACGCTCTCCTACCCCCAAACCAACGTCTTCATCATCTGCTTCTCCATCGCCAGCCCGCCCTCCTACGAGAACGTCAAGCACAAGTGGTACCCTGAGGTGTGCCACCACTGCCCCAGCGTGCCCATCCTCCTCGTGGGCACCAAGAAGGATCTGAGGAACAACCCCGAGACCATGAAGCGGCTGAAGGAGCAGAACCAGGCGCCCATCACCACCCAGCAGGGCATCAGCCTGTCCAAGCAGATCCGCGCCGTCAAGTACCTGGAGTGCTCTGCGCTCAACCAGGAGGGCATCAAGGATGTGTTCACCGAGGCCGTCAGGGCCGTGCTCAACCCTGCCCCGGCCAAGCCCAAGAAGCCCTGTGTGCTCTTGTGATGGGGCTGGCCAGAGACGATCCTGCCCCTGCCCCGGCGCCCCCCACACTCCTCCCACCCCTCACCCGCCCCAGTGCCTCCCCCAGCCTCGATGGGACCGGGGCCGCCAGCCCGAAGCCTCCAGCTTTAATAATACAGACCTTGTTTGCACTAACTGTGAGCCCGACCCGGGGGCACCGGGGCTCCCCCACCCCGCCCCGGCTCTCAGCGTTCTCTTGGTGACGCCTCTGCGGTCCCGGCACAGCAACGCTTCCTGAGAAGAAGATGCCCAGGATGGGCCAACCCCACAGCCCTGAGCACCCCACAGAGACCTGCCACCTCCACCCTCTACAGCAGCTGGGGCACAGGGGGTCCCCAGCCCCTCTGTGCCAGCCCTGGCACTCGCCCAGCCCGGAGCATCTCGCTGGCACTGCCCCACCCTGTCCCGGGATGCTGGTGGCAGAACCAGGGGCTCCTGGGAGGTGCTTGGGGTGAGCCCCACACCAGGGACCTCCAGCCTTGCTGAGAGCAGAGCCAGTGTGGCCAGAGTAGAGAGTTCCTGCCCTGGTTGGTGCTGGAGCTCTGCAGGGCAGCAGGACTCACCTGTAACCAGCTGCCCCCAGAGTTGCTTCTCCTTAAATAAAAACCTGCCCAGGCTCCCTGTGTCCTATGCTCTCCCACATGTACCCACCTTTCCTGGGCATGAGGACTCCCTGCAGGGACATGGGTGTCACCAGCCCAAGCTGGGCTGGGACCCCTCACTGGGCCAGGGCCAAGCTGAGGGTGCTCATGGTGCCTGACAGGGCTCTCTTCCAGGGGAACTGCCAAGGGAAGCTTGGGATCCTGACCCCATCATCTCTGTGCCCAGCTGAGCTCCTGCCCTCAGGCTTGGGGACATTGCAAGGGACAGGAGCGGGGACAGTGCAGGAGGTGGCCATGGGGCCATTGCACTGTGTGGGAATGGGACATTGCAGGAATTGGCACACGAGTGGGGTCGCCACCTTGGCAGCCCCCAGTCACCCCAGCCCCAGTACCGCCCCTGGAGTGGCAGGTGGAGGGCAGAGCCCAGGGGTGTCCTGGGGGTGCCCGTGTCCTGTGGCTGCTGATGGCAGGGACCGGTGGCATCCCCAGCCGCTCTCACCACCCCCTCACCGCCCCCCCGGCACGTGCTGGCGGGCGGCCAGATCCGGACACGGGCCCCTTGTCCGGCCCCGGGGCCTTCCTGCAGGAAGGGCAGAGACCCGGTGCCCGCCACAAGCCGCCTTTGTTCCCTGCTCACATTTCCAGCCACAGCCGGGGGCAGGCGTGGGCAGCGGGGCCGGGGGGCTCCGGCCACGGCCACTGCAAAGCCTGGCCCTGCCAGACCCCACCCAGGGGACACGGCCAGGGGACACGGCCCCAGGGCACTGCTGCACCAAATCCTGCTCCCACCATGGGCATCCAACAGCCCTGTCCTGCTGTCTGGGGGGGATCTTCATGGTCATGTCCTGCTCCCTCTGTGGGGATCCCCACAGCCCTGTCCTGCTCCCTCTGTGGGGATCCTCACGGCCGTGTCCTGCTCCCTCTGTGGGGATCCCCATGGCCATGTCCTGCTCCTTCTATGGGGATCTCCATGGCCATGTCCTGCTCCCTCTGTGGGGATCCCCACGGCCATGTCCTGCTCCCTCTGTGGGGATCCCCACGGCCATGTCCTGCTCCCTCTGTGGGGATCCCCATGGCCACGTCCTGCTCCCTCTGTGGGGATCTCCAGAGCCATATCCTGCTCCCTCTGTGGGGATCTCCATGGTCATGTCCTGCTCCCTCCGTGGGGATCCCCATGGCCATGTCCTGGCCCGCTGTGGGGCTGGCAAGGTGCCACCCCATTGGGGTTTGGTGTAGAAGTGGGTGCTGGGATGGGGAGGGGACCCTGTAATGGCACAAGCAGGACACAGCCCTGCCCTGGCCCAGCACAGCAGGATGAGCTCATGACTCTTCCCCTCCCAGCTGCTCCCAGGGTGGCTGCAGCAAGGGCAGGGTCCCACCACGGCCTGGGACGGGGGAAACCAAACCCCTGGCAGCTCCCCTGTCCCGCCCCTGCGCAGCCCTGGCAGTGCCAGCCCCAGCCCTCCTGGCCCCAGGCTCTGTCCCCGGGGCTGTGCCAGCCCCTGGCGCCGCAGCATCCGTCAGATCTGCAGGATCCGCAGCCAAGTCAGCGGCCCCCGGGGCTGGGCGGGGAGCGGGGCCGCCAGCTGCGGGGTGGGCTCGGTCCCACGCCTCCAGCCCGGCTCCTGGCCAGTTCCCAGCCTCGCTGAACCTTCCCGGGCTTCATCCAGCATCCCACATCACAGCCCCAACAGCCAGGATCCAGAGCCCACACCCCAGCAATTCACATCCTGCACCCCAGCACCCAGGCTTCACCTTCCACACCCCAGCGATCCACATCCTGCACCCCAGCACCCAGGCTTCACCTTCCACACCCCAGTGATCCACATCCTGCAGGGATCTGCATCCTGAGCCCCAGCTCCAGGGATCCACACCCCACACCTGAGAGGTCACATCTTGCACCCCAGATCCAACACCCAGGATCCACACCCCCCAATCCAGACCCAGTGCCCAGGGTCTGTGCCCTGCACCCCAATCCAGCCCCCACCCTGCCCATGGTGCTGGTCTGGAGTTGCTGGCTGTGCCAGGGCTGTTCCAAGGCTGTGCCAGGGCCATGCCGGGCTGGGCCAGGTGGAAATGCTGTGGAGTTTGTCGAGAGCTCACAAAAATACTTAGTGCTTTATTTCCACCTCAAAGCCAAGGCGCCGCAGGGGCAGCGCGTCACACGCATGCAGGGACACGATGGAGCCCATGGATGGGGACAGTGACAATGGACACATGCAGCAGGATCCGTCTGAAACCAGCCTGGCCCCAGCTCCGCCAGGGCCCCGCAGCTCCCGCTGGAGGAGGCTCTGCCCAGCCCTGGGATGAGCACTGGGACATCCCAGGGGACTCTCGGTGGTGGCTGTGCTCAGCTGAAGGGCAGGGAGGGACCCACGCTGGTCCTTTGTGGCCAAGCATGGGGTAGGATGAGCCCTGGCAAGTGCAGACCTCCCCAAAATCAACAGCTCCAGGTGCCCCTTCCAGCAGCATGGCAGGAGGAGCCTGGGGACACTGTAGCCTCCATCTGCCATCCAGCCATGTCCCCTGTGCCCTGGCAGCCAGAGCTGCACATTGGGGGCACTGCTGAATGCCAGCTCCAGCCCCAAGACACAGGGGAACCCATGGGGACATTGGAGCGAAGACCTCCAGCACCAGCACACTCACCTTTCCTCCTCAAACTGGGTTGGAACAGGCACAGCACCCCTGGAGCAGCCTGTGCTGCTGGGGAGCACTTCTGGGAAAGGCAGGAGGGAGATGTGGATGTTCCCAGCACCTGCTGTGCCCTGTGTGCTCCCACCCAGCACCTGCTGTGCCCTGTGTGCCCCCAGCCAGGCCCTGCTCTGCCCTGGGTGCTCCCACCCTGCTCCAGGCAGTCCCTGCACAGCCCAGCACCTTCCTGCTCCCCTTGCGGGAACTCAGGCACAGATGGGCCAGGACCCTGCCCCAGCCCAGTGGGGGACCAGTGCCTGAAGCCAGACCAAAAGGCCACCAGCCCTACTTGAGGACTTGCCCCAAGACCCCCCGCCTGAAGGAGGAACCCCCCAGGCCAAGAAGGACAGGGCAGGGCTGGATCCCTGTGCCCCCATACTGGGAGCAGCATCCTGCTCTCCCTGGCACATCCTCCAAAGCAGCAGGGCCCTGTTCCTGCTCTGCCCTGCCCTCCTGGAGCTGGCAGGGAGCCAGGACAGGGGGTCCTGGGAGGAGCCCACAGCTTCCCTGGAGCAGAGCTGCAGGTGCAGGTAGGGACAGACACTCCTGGGCTCTGGGGACAATCCTGGCAGCAGCTCCACAGCAAACAGCCCGGCCCTGGCAGGACAGGGAGCAGGAGCCCCAGCAGAGGGGCTGGCTAGAAGTGCTTGTCCTCCAGCAGCGAGCTCACCACCAGCTCCTTGTTGCCGAAGTCCCAGAAGGCAGTCATGTGGAAGGCCATGTTGGAGAGGACAACCAGGTACTCCAGGAAGGCAAAGACAGTGTACACTGGGGGAGGAAACACAGCAGGTGAGGGGCACCCACAGCTGCATCTGCCCTGGGAGCTGGGGGGTCTGTGGGCAACCTGTTTGGGGCAGCAGAGCAGGGGCTGGGGGGCTTGACCCCTACCAGGGAAGAGGCATGGCTGAGCACCTGGAGCTTCCTTGGGCTGGGATTTGGAAAGCAAGGCATCACTTTAGGAGGATGTCAGCCATTGGGAAGAATTTTTGGACATAAGAAGGAATTTTTTCATGGAAAGGTGGCCAGGCACTGGCAGGGGCTGCCCAGGGAGCTTTGCAGTGCCCATCCCTGCAGGTGGCACCTGGAGGTGGCACTCAGTGCTCTGGCCTGGGGACAAGGTGGGGACAGGGCACAGCTGGGACTTACTGATCCCAGGAATCTCTTCCAACCTTAACAATTCTGTGATTCAGTGATCACCCAGCCCCTCCCCACATGCCCCCCAGGCAGCCCCCTCACCTCCAGGGCCGCAGTACCAGTTGTGGTGGAAGTAAACGCACACGGCGAACGCAAACGTGATGAAGGTGAAGAAGAAGAGCAGCTGCTTCCACTTGTATGACTTGCGCTCCTGGAAGATGCCAAGGGCTGGGTGATGCTGGAGCAGCCATCCCCATCCCATCCCATCCCCATCCCATCCCATTACCATCCCATCCCANATCATCCCATCCCATCCCATTCCCATCCCATCCCATCCCATCCCCATCCCCATCCCCATCCCATCCCCATCTGATCATGTAGTGGTCTCACATTCACCACTTTCTGTCTTCTAAATTTAGTGTAGTAGTCTGAGTGTCTGCCATAATCATTTACTTTTTCCTCCTGTGAGACAGGATTAGGGGTCCCATCCCATCCCAGAGAAGCTCTACCCAGGCCCAGCATAGCCCTGGGGATCTCTGCACCCTGGTTCCCTGTGCAGCTCCCCCCAGGCCAGGCCCCGGGGTGGCTCTGGCAGGGCTGTGCCCGGGGGCACACGGAGCTCACACCTACATGGCGATACAGGGAGTGAGGGCAAATATGGGGCCCGCAGTGCTGGGGTGCTCAGGGGACTCCTCAAGGATGGGCCAAGGCTCTATCAGAGGCAGATCCCCCGGGCCAGGAGGGTGCAGGTGGCCCCAGGGCACAGGGAATTCACTGGGTGCTGCACCCCCTCACCCATAACAGCAGCAGGGAGGAGGAAACCACATGAAGGGGCGGCAGCCGGGGCGGGTGCTGCTCTGGAGAGCTCACCCAGCACACCCCGGCACTGCAGGGGCCCCATCCTGCCCCCCAGCACCACCTCCAGTGGGGCAGAACAGAGCATGGGGATGCTGCCAGCAGCCCCACACCCCCAGCTCACTGCTCCTGTGCCCCAGAGCTCAGCCTTTGTGAAACCCCAGGGACCAGGCCTGTCCCCTAGGATAGGCTCCCCTGACCCACTGCCCAGCACCCCAAAGCTGGGGGCTGTGGGTGCAGTGACCCCCGGCAGCCACAGCAGGAACCAGCTCCAGGTCCCTTCCTCTATTTCTCCCATCACACCGAGGGTCATGGATAAGGATTGTACAGCCCAAGGGGCAGAGGAACACCAAGCTATGTCTTGAGAATCTCTTCGGTGCAGGGGAGCCCTGGAGCAGAAGGGCTGCAAGGGGGGTCAGCCCCACAGAAGGGGCTGGGGATGCCGCAGACAGCCCAGGCCGTTATAGGTGGGAGGGGAATTTCCCCCCGGTCTGACGCTTCACGTGAGACAGAGATTCCATTCTGAGGGAGCGCTGACAATAAGGAAAATGTAAATTGCCCCATCACACTTTCCATTACCCTCGGAACGCGTGCCAGGGGATCGGCCGGGAGGAAAACCCAGAGAGGAAGGATGGAGCCACGGGCACTTCACTATGTGGGGACACGAGGGTGACGCCACCTCCAGCCCACGGGGCCTGGGCTGGCCCTTCCTGCTGGCACTGGCGGTCCCTGTCGCCAGCAGCGGCTCAGCCGAGCGCGGGCTGTGTGTGAGGAGCAGCCCGGGAGTGGCAGAGCCCCGAGTTTCACACCGGAAAAGCGGCTGGGAGCAGCCGCACTGTCACCGCGCTGTCACCGCGCTCCCACGGCAAACGGCTGCGCTGAGCCCGGCACCCACACAGCCCTGCCGGGGCCCCGGGGACCCGCCGGGAGCACCGCGGCAGAGAACAGCTCGAGTCATCCAGTTCCAACCCCCGGTCCTGCTGCGGACCCTGAGATGGCCCTGTGGGAGCCACCCCGGGCTCATCACGGTGACCCTGCACCTCTGGGTGCCCCCTGAGCTCCCCCTCTCCCAGTCTGGGCCGAGGATTATCACACGGATAATTAGGTGTTAATCCCTAATGCCAGGGCACGGCTGGCTCAGCCCAGTGCCAGGGGATCACAGCGCAAGGTCCCCAGGAGGTGGCACATGGTGACATGCCACCATGCTGAGCAGAGCTGGCTTGGAAGGTGGCACCCTAGGGAAGGGCCCCGCAGGAGCAGGGGCAGGATGCCCGGGCACAGATGGGAACTGGGGTGCCTGGGGACCACAGTGGGGTGTGGGAGCTGCAGTGCTCCTGCTGCAGGAGGAAGGGAAAGGGCCAGCCCACACTTGGGGCAGCATGGTGGGAGCTCCAGGAGCTGCTGGATGCAGAGGAGCTGCCCATCCCTCACTGGTGTGGGGCTGGACCCACTGCCCTGCTCAGGGCTCAGGCAGTGCCAGGCACTGTCTTTGCTACCCATGGCCCCATCTTGGTGGGAATCCCCCACCTGGGAACATTCCAGGGCCTAGGGAGTCAGATGGTGGCCAGAGGAGGGCACCAAGATTAGAGGAATGGAGCACCTCTGCTGTGAGGAAAGACTGGGAGAATTGGGATTGCTCAGCCTGCACAGGACTAGGAGTCCCCAGGCCAGAGCCCTGGAGAGGAGCTGGCAGCTCCAAGCAGCCTGGCAGGAAGCCACCAAACTCTGCCTGTGAGGAAAAAGGGGGATCAGAAATTCCCAAGGCCAAGGTGCTCCAAGCTGAGCTGGTGCCAGGCTCCCCTGTGGCCTGGCCGGGGCTGGCACAGCTGTGGCTGCCAACTTCCTCCTGGCAAGAGGAGACAGACCGGGACACCCACAGCCCCTGCCAGCCCCCTCAGTGTCACACAGCCACCCCAGCCCTCGGTGGCTGCATGTGAGTCTGGCCCAGAAAACCACAGGAGAATTATATTTAGTGCCCAGCTGGGCCGGAGCTGAGGCACATTCCCTGGCACACCAAAGTGAGTCAGGAGCAGGAGGCCGGACAATGGGCAGAGGAGAGGGCGGCTGCAGCAGCCAGCCCGGGGCGGCTCTGGGGTGCTGCTCCCAGCCCACCGAAGGCATCAGGGGTCTGCTTACCCCAACCTGGGGGAGCCCCAAGCCCTGCAAATGCAGCTCTGAGGGCTGAGGGGTGGCTGCTGTGAGCCACCAGCAAGGAGGCACAGGAGCCTCCTGCTTCTTCCACTGCCTCCAGAGAGGAAGGAGGAGCGTGCCCACCCCCCAGTTCCTGACGGGGACAGGGATAGCAGTGATCTTAACCCAAACGGCAACAGCTCACTCCACAGGGACCGCCCCAGCACTGCTTCTGCCCTGGAGCCACCATCCCTTGGTGGGGGACAAGTGGCACCTGCAGGTGTCACACACCAGTCCCAGCTCCCCCCGAGGGTTTCTGGGTCCGTGCAGAGACCAAAGGGCCCCACACAGAGCTCAGCTATTTATAGAGGGCTTGTCTGAGGCACTGCCAGCGCTCCCAGGGGCGCCGCCAGGAGCTGGGGTGAAACCACGCGTGGCCACCAAGGTGTTTGTGGTCGCTGCTGCTCACACAGCTCAGCCACCCCTCCCCAGCTCCCAGGGCTCAGCTGGGCCCAGGGACAGAGGGGGCTGTGCCCCAGAGCCTCCTGTGCCTTTGCACTGGCTGCAGCCTGGGCTGGGCTCAGTCCGGGTGCCCTGTGCGTGCCAGGGGAGTGGGACCTTGTGGGACAGAGCCCAGGGGCTGGTGGCAGAGCAGGACCCAGCTCCACTGGCCATAGCATGGACCTTAAAGCCCATCCAGTGCCACCCCTGCCATGGGCAGGGACACCTTCCACTGTCCCTAATGTCCAAGCTGCCCTTGGGCACTGCCAGGGATCCAGAGGCAGCCACAGCTGCTCTGGGCACCCTGTGCCAGGGCCTGCCCACCCTGCCAGGGAACAATTCCTGATTCCCAAGATCCCAGCCAGCCCTGCCCTCTGGCACTGGAAGCCATTCCCTGTGTCCTGTCCCTCCAGCCCTTGTCCCCAGTCCCTCTCCAGCTCTCCTGGAGCCCCTTTAGGCCCTGTCAGGGGCTCTGAGCTCTCCCTGGAGCTTCTCCTCTCCAGGTGAGCCCCCCCAGCTCTCCCAGCCTGGCTCCAGAGCTCCAGCCCTGAAGCAGCTCCCTGGCCTCCTCTGATGGGCCTGAGCCAGCCAGCCTGGTGGCCACCACATGCACACACTGGTGTCTGCTGGGGCCACCAGCCCAGAGCAGGGGGGGTGGAAATGTGTTTGCAAACAAGAAGTGAAACTGCTCTGCCCCACTGCCCAGCTCTGTGCCTCAGGGCTGGGGGAAGGAGGGTTTTAAGGGCGAGCAGCCAGCCAGGAAGAGGAGAGCTGCCAGCCCAGGTGGGCACTGCCACGCCATGGCCAAGCACCAAGCACGGGGTGCAGTGATCAGCCACAGCTGAAGGCTCCTAAGCTCCATTTCCCTTTTCCACAGAATCTCTGCTTTGCTCCTTCCCCTCCTTTTCTCTCTCCTGCTCTCTCTTTTCTCCCCTGCTGCAGAGCTTTATTTTCCTGTCTCTCACCATTTGCTACCTTGTAACTGGAAACCGCCGCACTTCCCCATTATAAACCAGTTCCTGCACACCTTCCTGCTCCTGCAGAGCAGCAGTTGCAACAGGAGCCCCGCCAGACAAGGAGCTTTTGCAAGACCAGTTCCTGTCCCTCCTACACTGCCAGACCCAGGGAGCTTCAGCAACACTAAAAGGGGTGCCAGCTGTGGGGCTGGGAAGGCACAGCCCCCCTGTTCCCTCCTCCAGACAGACCCAGCTTTGCAGGTCCCTACAGAGTTTGTCCTGGAGATGGTCCCAAGTTTGGAGAACCTGAACCCTGTGGGGACCCTCTGCTGGGGACACTCTGCAGAGGAGGGAAGGATGGAACACCGTGGGATCAGAGCCATCCCTTGCCTGTCCCCTCCTGCCACTGCAGCTCCAGGGCTGGGGGCAGCAAATGTGAACAAAGGCCCCCACAAGGGACACAAACCAAGCCAGTCTGTCCCCAAGGTGCCGTGATGCACACAGAGGGAGCAGCTGTGCCCTGGCCTGAAACAGCCCCAGGAGCGTGGCTGGGCTGCTCACTGGTACTGCCCAAACTCTTGGGTGCGGCAAGGATGTGACAGTGGCACCTCCCGTGTCCCGCTGTCCCACCCTGCCCAGCCAAGGAAGCCACAGGGGACGCGACAGCTGCAGTGAGCAGAGGTTCCCTTAGCCAAAGGTGACGCCTGGTGGTGTGACAAGCACTGTGCCCTCTTCACCCCGACACAGCCGGCCTGGGAGCTGTGTCACCCCACAGCGCCTTCCTCCTCCTCCTCCTCCCTCAGCCGTCACTCTCGTGCCCTGGGCGACAGCTCCATCCTGCGGCCCCGCACGAAGCTGGCACAGGGACACCAGAGTTGGCACAGGGACACCACACCCCCGATGGTTTCAGGTCAGGGCTGGCCCTGGAGGGCTCCTGTCTCCCTGGGGACACCCCCAGCTTTGGGGGGACCATGCAGCCCCGAGGGCAGCTCCCCTCCACCAGCAGGGCTGTTCCAGGATGGGAGGAGGAGGTGGTGGCACTATGCCAGTGGTGGCATGCTCAGCCCAGGTGTCACCATGTTCCCTGCCCTTCCCCCCAGGGATGTGCACATTCCTGCAGTCCTCAGGTAGAGTCACAGAACCAATGAGGCTGGAAAATCCCTGAGACCACTGAGTCCAACTGCTCCCCAGCAGTGCCAAGACCACCATCAACCCATGTCCCAAAGCGTCACATCCCCACAGCTGTGAAATCCCTCCAGGGGTGGGGATTCCACCGTCTCCCTGGGCAGTCTGTGCCAGGCCTGCACAGCCATATCTAGGAAGGAATATTCCCAATATCCACCCTGAGCCTCCCCTGGCCCAGCCTGAGGCCATTCCCTCTCCTCCTGTCCCTGTTCCCCGGGAGCAGAGCCCGACCCCCCCAGCTGCCCTCTCCTATCAGGAAGCTGTGCAGAGCCACAGAGTCTCCCCTGAGTCCCTTCAACCCCATCCCCAGCTCTGTTCCCTTCTCTGGACATGCTCCAGCCCCCCAAAGTCTCTCTTGCCCTGAGGGGCCCAAAGCTGAGCCCAGGATTTGGGATGCCTCACCCCTGCCTGTTGCAGGGGAGATGAACCAGTCCCACTGGGTGACGTGGCAAGGGAGGAGATCCGGGGCCTTGGAGGGCTCACCCAGGAAAAAGCCAAGCCCAAACAATATGACAGAAATAAAGGAAGCCGTGGGAAAGCTGCCAAGGAATGACTGCGAGCTATTCCCATATCAGCAGACAGAATACATCACTTCCCAGTGAGCGAGGAGAATCTCAGCATCTCCACAAGTCCCTTTCCTAAGGAGTCTGACAGCCAAACAACTGCTGGAAGCTTCTTTTCCAGGTGTCTGGAGTAAGGCAGCAGGGACAGGCCCGGTGAATTGGCAGAAGGGGAGGATAAACAGCGGTGTTGGAGCAGGAGCTGCTCAGGGACTGCAGAGTTGGGCCCCCCAGCACTCACCCTGCTGGGACAGGGACCCAGGCACAGCACCCACCCTGCAGCCCCACTCACAGTCCCTTGGGAGAGGCTTGTGCAGCCTTCACCAGCCTCCCAGCCCTGGGACACAGGCACACACCTCCCAAGGGCTCTGCTCTGCAAATTGGCACCTTCCTGGGGCAACACAGCCCTGGGACCCTTCCCCATTTCACACTGGGACCACCAGGGCTGGACTGGGATCAGCTGGAGAGAAGTAATCCCGAAGGGAAAGGACAGAGAGATCCAGGGAGCCCAGATCCACAGGTGAAGCCAAGTGTGCAGGAGCTGTGTGGGTGCAGAGGCAGGTCCCACACAGCCTCAAACCTGGATATCCTGCCCTGCCCGTGGCTGTCAGTGACCACAGTCCAGGACAAACCTGGATGTCCTGCCCCCCTGCCCCATAATCCAGGACAAACCTGGATGTCCTGCCCCCCTGCCCCATAATCCAGGACAAACCTGGATGTCCTGCCTTGTCTGTGGCTGTCAGTGCCCACAGCCCAAGCCAAACTTGGATGTCCTGCCTACAGCCCAGGATTCACACCACAAACCAGCAGAGCACAGAAGCTGCATCCAGGCAGTGGGGCCAGGAGCCCCTGGCTGGATCCTCCACCAGACCTGCTGCCCCTCCAGGCAGTCCCTGCACCCCCTGACCCCTCCCCAGAAAAAGAGCCAGAGCCAGGCTGCTGCACAGAGTCATTCTGGAGCAAAGGCAGAACAACTCCTGCTGCTCACTGCTCCCAGCTTGCAGGAGCAGCAATTCCCAGCACAGGGAAGCCAACTACAGCTCAGAAACAGGCATGGAGAAGGGATGAGCAATCCCAATCCACAGGGATGCCAAAAGCGGTTTCCAATATGATCTCTTCATGAAAACTTGATCAGATACTGGGAGGAAATCCTTCCCTGGAAGGGTGGACAGGCCCTGGCACAGGGTGCCCAGAGCAGCTGTGGCTGCCCCTGAATCCCCGGCAGTGCCCAAGACCAGGCTGGACATTGGGGCTTGGAGCAGTCTGGGACAGTGGAAGGTGTCCCTGCCATGGCAGGGGGTAGCACTGGATGGGCTGTGAGGTCCCTTCCCAACCCAAACCATTCTGTGATTCAGTGATAAAACCAGAAAACAGGAAATTAAATGCTTCCTTCCCACTTTGCTTTGGTAAATAATGGATTTTGGTGACTCCTGCTGTTTCACTTACTGCTGTTGGCTCCTTTAGCACCTGCTCAGGGTTATTTCACAAGCAAGGACAGCCAAAGCCCTTTAGTGCCAGCCCAGAGCCCCCTGCCACCTCCCAGCATGGCCCCAGAGCCCCCTCCCAGCTCCCAGCAAAGAGAGAAGAAAGGAAAGTGTCTGTACCTCGGGACTTACTGTGTGTTTCTTAGTCATTCTCCAGAGGATGCAGGTGAGCAGCATGTGGCCCAGGGCTGACGTGATGAACACGATGAAGGCATTTTCGTGGATTGCTGGATCGATAAACAACAGGTTTCCTGTTCAATCCAGGCCAGGAGCACAAGGGCAACGTGGGGCAGGGTCTGGGAGGGCTTTGTGCCCTGCTGGGAGCCCCAGCGGGGACTCCAGTGGGGTCTTTGCAGGAGACAGGCACAGCACAGCTCCATAACCTGCTCGTGCTGCCCTTATCCTGGAAGGGGATAAAAGTGCCTGGAAGACTTATCCCAAAGTGCCAGGAAGGTGTTTTTGTGCTCTGGGACCATCACTTCACACGGCTGTAAACTCAGGGACCCTTGGGAGAAGCTCAGCATTGCCACTGTTGGTCTATGGATGGGGAAACTGAGACATGGGGAAGGGCCGTGCAGAGTGAGGCAGTCCAAAATCCAGGAAAGTCATCTTCTGGCCCTTTGTATTACCTACCTGCCCATCAGCAGCATCAGCAGCCTCATCTGCAGCACTGAGGTTGCCTCATGCATGCGTGGACTAGCCCAGGTACAGGATCAGGCTGGGAAAGCAGCTGGAGCAAGGCTAAACCAGAGCTGCTCCCGAGGCCCCAAACCCCACACGACCCCTGCACCTTCAGGTGAGACACTTTCAGAAGTGCTGCTCTGAAAAGAATTTCCCAGCCCCTTCTCCAGAAACTGAACCTCAGGCTGAATTCCCACCTGAACACCAGGAATGATTGTCCCTGTTTGCCCTGTCCATGCCAGGGGCAGGGGAGCACATGAGGAGTGAGGAACCAGCAGGTGGGAGAGGTCAGAGCTGGTGTCCTGCAGGGGTGATTAACCTGAGCACGGCAGCTCAGGGCTGGAACTTTCCCCAGAGCTGGGATTAGTCTGGGATGAGGATCCCAGAAGTGGGTCAGACCTGGCTCTGCCCAGGCACACCTCAGGCTCCCTCCCAGGGGTCCACACAGGGCCAGGCCAGGCCGGCCCAGGCACCCAAACCTCAAAGCAGCACCTGCATTTCCAAGGGCAGGGGTCCAGCCTGGACAAGCTGGAGAAGCCCCTGGGGCAGGTCAGACCCTGCCATGAGGGGACACTGCCATGAGCAGGGCAGGGACACCTTGCCATGGGGACACAGAATGCTGGCAGGAGACAAGGAGGGTGAGCTGGGCAGAGACAGGTCCCACACCACTGACCTCCAGCAGCAGGAGGTTCCTGTCCTGCCATCCCAGTCACTGGGCTCTACCACGGACCATCCTCACCCCAAAGGCTGGGGAAGATCCCAGGATGCTGTTCACAGCACCACAGCCCTGAATCCCAGAACAGTTTGGGTTGGGAGTGACCTTAAAAACCTTATCCCAGAACAGCTGCCATGGCAGGGACACCTCCCACTGTCCCAGGCTGCTCCAAGCCCCAATGTCCAACCTGCCTTGGGCAATGCCAGGGATCCAGGGGCAGCCACAGCTGCTCTGGGCACCCTGTGCCAGGGCCTGCCCACCCTCACAGGGAACAATTCCTGATTCCCCAGATCCCATCCAGCCCTGCCCTCTGGCACTGGGAAGCCATTCCCCTTGTACTGGCACTCCATTCTTTGTTCAAAGTCTCTCTCCAGCCCACAGCTGGACACAATATCCATCATCACCATCCCGCTGTGCAGGGAAAGCCAACACATTTCTGTCCTGCCAATATATCCCAGCACGGGGTTTGTTCCCACTGCAACAGCTCCACCTTGCTGGCTCCTGCATTTTAGTGCTCTCCAGTTAATCTCTGGTGCCTTCTTGAGATCTTAGGATGAAACAGCAGCTGGAGATCAGCACTGGCACTTATATTCTCCTGAGATGAGACCATGTGGGGGAAGAGAATTTCCCAGCCTGTTGTGGCCAGGTTTTGGACACATGGATTCAACTCTGATTCTGTTTCCAGAAACTATGAGAGGGCTGGAGCCCCTCTGGAGCCAGGCTAGGGGTGCTCACCTGGAGAGGAGAAGCTCCAGAGAGAGCTCAGAGCCCCTGGCAGGGCCTAAAGGGGCTCCAGGAGAGCTGCAGAGGGACTGGGGACAAGGGCTGGAGGGACAGGACACAGGGAATGGCTTCCAGTGCCAGAGGGCAGGGCTGGATGGGATCTTGGGAATCAGGAATTGTTCCCTGGCAGGGTGGGCAGGCCCTGGCACAGGGTGCCCAGAGCAGCTGTGGCTGCCCCTGGATCCCTGGCAGTGCCCAAGGCCAGGTTGGACATTGGGGCTTGGAGCAGTCTGGGACAGTGGAAGGTGTGCCTGCCATGGCAGGGGGTGGCACTGGAGGGGCTGTGAGGTCCCTTCCCAATCCAAACCAGTCTGGCATTCCGTGATGCCATGAAATTTTCCTCAAAAGTTCCTGGGGAGGGTATGTGAAGGCAGCTGGAGCAGAGCCAGCACAGAGCCCAGCCTGGCTGTGTGATGGAGGAGAAGCAGGATGAGCTCTGACCCACCTGGCTCACCTGCCCTCTCCCCTGGAGCAGGGTCTTGGTGCATGGGGGGCACCAAGTGCCAAGGCCTGGTCCAGGCTCCATCCCCAGCCTAAACCCATGGCTTCTGCCAAGAACTGTGGGAAGAGCATGGCTATTTGCATGTTATGCACATCATTCCTCTACGCTGCTAACCTAAACAGAACCTCTGGTGGTTTTTAAGTGTTTTTCTCTGCAAGCTGCCTCACTGCACAGCAGTGTCCCAAGGAACAGCTCGGCAGGGCAGGGCCCAGGCAGGGTGGGGTGTGACACCTACCATAGTTTTCGGTGGAGGACACGTAGGTGAGGATGAGGAGGGCGAAGTTCTCGAGCAGGTTGAGCAGCAGGGTGAGGTGGCAGAGGCGCAGGTAGCGGGGGTGGGGGCAGTGGCAGCTCTGGTAGTGGTTCCAGTAGGCCAGGGCCACGAGCAGGCGCGGGGCCGAGTGCAGGCCGATGCACAGGCGCCACACGTAGCGCTGCGGGGTCTCGCCCCCGATGGCCGCGCTGATGGACGGCAGGTAGTTGGGGACCTGCGGGGACACGGGCTCGTGGGGACAGGGACACTGCACAGCCCCGCTGTCACGCTCTGCCAGACCCTGAAATTGGCCCTGGCTTTTCCCAGCCTGCCGTGGCCAGGTTTGGGACATGTGGATTGAACCTGAAAAACTCCGATTCTGTTTACAGGAACTGTGAGAGGGCTGGAGCCCCTCTGCCCTGGAGCCAGCCTGGGAGAGCTGGGGGTGCTCACCTGGAGAGGAGAAGCTCCAGGGAGAGCCCAGAGCCCCTGGCAGGGCCTAAAGGGGCTCCAGGAGAGCTGGAGAGGGACTGGGGACAAGGGATGGAGGGACAGGACACAGGGAATGGCTTCCAGTGCCAGAGGGCAGGGCTGGATGGGATCTGGGGAATCAGGAATTGTTCCCTGGCAGGGTGGGCAGGCCCTGGCACAGGGTGCCCAGAGCAGCTGTGGCTGCCCCTGGATCCCTGGCAGTGCCCAAGGCCAGGCTGGACATTGGGGACAGTGGAAGGTGTCCCTGCCATGGCAGGGGTGGCACTGGGTGGGCTTTAAGGTCCCTTCCAGCCCAAATCAGTCTGGAATTCTGCAATAAGGAAATGAGGATGGAGCACTGTGAACCAGAAGGACCCAGTAAAGCTGAGCCTGGCTGAGCAGCAATATTTAATAACTTGGAGGGTTTTTTAATTCCAAATGAGTTTATTCCTATTCCCAAAGCCAGGGGTTGTATCGCAGCAGCACCCCTGGCCCATCCCACAGCCTTCCTGGGGCAGTCCTGGGGGCCCTGCCCAGGTTTCTTGCCTTTACACTCTTGACTGTCCATAGAATCTCAGAATGGTTTCAGTTGGAAGGACCTTAAGGCCAAGGGTCACCTTCCACTGTCCCAGGCTGCTCCCAACCCCAATGTCCAAGCTGGCCTTGGGCACTGCCAGGGATCCAGGGGCAGCCACAGATGCTCTGGGCACCCTGTGCCAGGGCCTGCCCACCCTGCCAGGGAACAATTCCTGATTCCCCAGATCCCATCCAGCCCTGCCCTCTGGCACTGGGAAGCCATTCCCTGTTTCCTGGCACTCCAGGCTCTGCTAAAGTTCTGCTGCTGATGTGAGATGATTCCTGCCCTCCATTCCCAGCTCATACCCAGCTGCTCATCCAGCAGCCTGGAAGCCCTGGGGAGGAGCCCAATCCCATCCCGCCCAGGCCCTCCCTGCCCAGACACCTGTGGCTCTTCTGAACTCCAGCAGACCTGGGGACAGCAGCTCTGGACCAACCCCTCCCCAGGACAATGTATTTCCCTTCAGCTTTCCCCCATTTATTCCTCACACACACCCTCAGTGTGCCCCGCCCAGACACCTGCCTTCAGTCCCAGCACAGAGCCAAACCTGTTGCTGCCAGTCCTGAGGCATCACAAGGACAATGAAATAATGCAGCTCTTTCTGGATTCTGTGACACTTCTGGTGGGAAAGCCCAAGAGAGGATCCCAGAGGGAGACAGAAGGAGAGAGAGGAATCCAGAAGGCGGATAGGAGCCCAAGAGGAGGGAGGGGAGGGCAGGAGAGGAGAGAGAAGAGCCCAGGAGGAGGGAGAGGAGCCCACAAAGACCCAGAGCTCTGTCACCCCTCAGGAATATGAGATTTTCCCACAGGAGTCTCTCACCCCACAGTGTGTCGCAGTTGTCTCACGGAAGTTGAAGAGCAGAGACCAGATCACACAGAAGAGGAAACCAAAGAGGGGGCAGAACACAGTCCCGAGGGCCAGCGTGGTGAAACGCAGCCGGAACAGGATCCCGTCCCGATCCAGCGGCAGCGGGACCTGCAACATCCTGGAAACCTGGAAACAAACAAACAAACGTCTGACTGGGGGGCTTTGTCCTTCTCTGGGCAGGGTGACAAGGGGGGACCAGTCACAGGCGGGGCTCCATGACCCTGGGGGGCTTTTTAAAACTCAGTGATTCTGGGATTCTGTCCAGCACCACACAGCCCTGGGCAGGGATGGACAAATGGACACCCCGTGTGACCCCACACAGACACACGGCTCAGCCCCACACCCTGTGTGACCCCACAGCCGTGATGGGCAGCACGGACAGGCAGCCAAAGAAAATCCCACTGTGGGAACACAAGAACCCCGAGACTCACGGACAACAGGGAGCAGAGGCAGAGCAGGGCCGTTCCCTGCAGCCCTCCAGAGGGATCTGGCAGGAAGGGCACGTGAACCCTGTCCCGTGGGATCCATCCAGACCATTCTCTGCGCTGGGGACAGCGCTGACACAGCCGGGACACGGCTGGCGCTCCCGCCGGGAGCCGCGGCTGCTCCGGCACAGCCTGGCTACAGCACAGCACAGCTCCTACAGCACAGGTCTCACAGCACAGCCCGGCTCCGGCACAGCCCGGCTCCACAGCACAGCCCGGCTCCAGCATAGCACAGCTCCCTCAGCACA
>VWYP01028017.1:19823-43232 GCA_013400435.1 Pycnonotus jocosus | reverse complement strand
AGGGGAGCGCGAGGCCCCCCTTCACGTGAGGAGGCGGCACCGCCTCTTCCCGGGACGAGACCAATGGGAGTGCGCGAATGGCCGGTGGAGACCCGCCCACTGGGGCGGTGCCGGTGATAGCCGCTCACGCTGCGCAGCGGGACGCGACCCGCAGGGGGCGCTGTCAGCAAGGGGCGCCGCAGGGCCTTTCCGGGTGGCGCTGGGACCGGGAACGGGAGCGGGTGAGCCCCATCCCGCCGAGAACGGGGAACGGGGAACGGAGAAGCGGGAACCCCTGCCGGCCCCCGCCACTGCCCACACCTCACGGGTACCGGCACCGTCGACATCGACCGACAAACAGCCCAGGCCTGGAGCTGAGAGCGCCGCCCTCCACGTAGATAGCAGCTCCCTGTGCTTCTAGTGACACTCGGATAGGAAATTGAATTTTCGATGCTGTTTTTTTTTTAAATCACAGACTTCTGGCTGTTAAGTAATTGTCTGACCACCTTAATTAATATATTATTCCGAGTGCTGCGGAGTAAGCGTTCAGAACTTCCCATCCCCTAGATCCCTTATACCCGCTCCTGGGTTCACACAAATCCAGGAGAGTTTCTGTAGCACAAGACAAAATGTAAGTTATACTGTGATCATTAAGGTAGACATGTTAATAAGATGAGTCTGTCAGAGTCCACTATACAGTACAATGAAATTCAACTCCAAAGTTGTTGCAGCTTACATTAGACATGTACTGAAATACAGCAGCCAGTAAATTTCTGCACAAGAGATCCTCTCCTTAAATTAGTATTTCCAGATGAGTGGGCTGGTTGTGTTAAGTTCCTATTTTCTGTTCTGCATCCAAAATAAACTGTATTGCATTTACGTATTTACAATCATCAGAGCCATTTGATGTAGTTCAGACCTCCTGGTATTAGATGCATGCGCAATATTAATGTAGTTTTGCTTTTAGGTTGTGTATTTTTGTACTGTAGTTTCGTATTTGTAGCTCAAACTAGATATACACTAATTTTCTTGTGTAGCTATTAAAATAAATTTTCCTCACAAGATTGAAAAAAGTCAGAGACCATTGATTCTGAAGCTGGGTATGTACTTATATACCATAAATGAAACAAAACAAAACAAAACAAACAAACAAAAACCCCAAAGGAACAAAAAAACAAACAAAAAAAATGAGGTAAAAAAAATACCGTTATGCAAATTCTAATTTATAAAGTTATCTATTGCTAATATTATAGGCCACCTAATTTGGGATAAGGAGATTAATGTGGGTGGTGGGGAAAGCTGAAACTTTTTTATTAAGCTGAAAGCCTCATCAGGAGGTAAGTTGTTAAAACCTACAAACAGCTTATTTAGGCCCATTGTTAGAAGGATCACAGTGGGCAAGACAAGGAGTATTAATGATTACTTTCTTAGTTCCACCTTATTGAGAAGGGTGCCCATGCAGGGCTACCAGCAGAATATGCCTTCACAGCTTTCCACAAGTCTTCAAAGATGAGGTTTTTATCTGCTCTGCTAAGTATAATCAGCTTCAGTCATCAGCTTAAAAAGAAAGTAAACCATTGTAAACTGTTCTGGTCACACAACACAAAAGAAGAAAATAGATCTGCAGATCAATGCCTAAAATAAATGTAACAATGACTTGATCTGAAGTAATTTTGTTGCCAAGGAAATCGGTGAAGGTGGCAGTGACTATGGAGAGGTTCAGCAGCGAGAGGATGCTTTTCTCTGTATGCATACATCTGAAGAGCACAGTGAGTCAGGAGAAACTGAAGGGAAATGGAAACATGAGCTCAGGTTAGGATAACCCGACCATGACTAAAAGTAGGCTTGAGGACAGAGGGTTCCTGTTAGCAGAACATTGCTGTTCTGGACTACCAACAACAGTAGAAGGGATTAAAAGCCGGCTGAACCCTAGCTTCTTTTNACAGAGCCAGTGTTTGCTATATCTGTGTTGTTTCAAAGCATCTTCTCTCACAAAAGGCCAAAAAGCTACAAATCTAACACTAAATACTAATTTTGAAAAATTGGAAGCATTCTTTTTTTGCCAAAACATCTTGTTTGAATAAAGAGGCATTTAAGAGGAAAAATTACTGAATATTGAAGTCTAAGACAAAAAGTAAAATATATTTCATGCCAGATCTTGATAATCTTTTGCAGGCTAATAGGTATTTATGTTCATACTGTCTTTTTAATGCATTAATATCTTGAGTATTTGATGTGCAGACTTGAGTGCAAATTGACACATCCCCCATCATATTAGAAACCTGAGAAATTTGCAGCATGTCTTTTGACCAGTGTTTGCAACTTGTAAATTTACAGACCTAAATGATAGGGTGACTGGGAGCTTCTTGCTTCTATTTTGATACATTTGATGTACTTCTCTGTTCCCTTTTTGGGATAGTAAGTGGTCATGTGTTTAGTGACTCACTGTAGTGTGGAAAGTCCATTAAATTTTGTGGAAAGTACCATTCCTCTGCATTCCATTCTTTTCTGCATCTCTACATAAACCATTTCTCTTTTATTGCAGGATTTAATATTTATTTTATTTTAGGGTTAGCCCTTACAGAGTAAGAACAAGTTACATTTCCTGCTGCTACAAGTCACCAAAAATTCCTTCCTCACCAAGAAGTTCAAATTTTATATACATTTATTTTAAGAGATGTGAAAAAGCTGTCAGGATGGCAGTTCTCAAAGAAGCATTTCAAATGGCAGGTGTAGTTTCTAGGCAGCTTCATCCAGTTTAATTCCAAAAACCATGTTTCTACTGCTTGGTTTGACTCAGAGTTTCAAATACTAGCATAAGTAATTTGAAATCCTGCTGGATACATTATATTTTTTTCTTTTGTTTTCTTTGTAAAAGCTGTGTCCTCGTACAGGATGTTCCTTCATGGCAGCTCACAAATGTTGAATTGGGGTTCATGTTTCCTGTCCATCCCCATCCTTGTCCACGCATTCAGGCTGGAGGGGCTGCCTCCTGGGCTGTCTTAATGTGCAGGCACTGCTGTCAGCAAGAGGCGCAGTCTGCATAAGTGCAGTGGGAGATGGGAGCTTGGAAGCCATGCTGAGCTAAGCTGCTGCCTTCTGGGCACTGCAGATGAGCCTCGAGAACTGACTGGTGCTGAGAAATGTGAGTTAAGGGGAGCAAGTTTGCAGACAGATGAGCTGGGAGATGCTTATACAAAGGCAGCCATGAAAAAGAAGGATGATGCTTTTGTTTGTTGTGAGATTCTGCCTCACTGCCTCACAACAGAAGACAAACATCTTGGTGTTCATACAGCAGAATGGTATCAAAGCAGCTTCTAAGCTGACAACATATGTGAACAGAAGCCCACGTGCAATATGGAACACAGTATATCAGATAAGGGGTTCTGGAGCGATGTTGGTAAATACCACTCAGGGTGGAAATAGAGCTCGCTGCAGGAAAATTGTGGGGGTGTCTGAACTCAGAATCAGGAACTGCTTAGTTTTGGGGAAGAGCTTGCTTTTTGTTTGACCTAAGCATGTACTGACCTCATTTGCCAGCCCACTTCTTTCTCAAGACAGGCCTTTTTGTAGGAAAAAGCATGTTTTAGTGAAACAAGATAGCTGCCCAGAATAATCCTCTCCAACTTCCCACCAAGGAGTTGGTAACTGTTGCTGCAGGTACTGTATTTTTCCACAGGCACAGAGATACTATGAGACTTAAGGGCAAAAATTGCCTGTGCCTGTCTGTATTCTAGAAGATGCTATACTATAACAGATTTGCAACACAAAGGATGAGAGTAAAGCACCCCATCTTACTTGTTTGCCAGGGCAGCTAAGGATTACATTTCAGGGAACAAAAAGAAGAAACTAAAACAATACAAACCAACCAAACAAAAGCAGAACATGTACGTACAAAACAAAACAAAACAAAAAAACCCCCAAACTAAAACAACAAAAACAACATCAAAACCAAAAAACAGAACAAAACAAACAAACAAACAAAAAAACCCAGTGACAAAAATTTAACCATCCAGTACTAAAAATCTGATTACATGGTAAGAGCTGTGTAACAATTATGTACGGTGCATAATGTTGTCTCTAGAGCTGCTCAACCTATGGGCTTCAGAAATTACTCATTATGTTTAAAGTCTTTGGATTTGTCTGTCATTTATAAGTCACTGCTTTGTAAATACTGACAGCAAATGACTTGAAAAATGAAGAATTCATTTCAGCTATTTTAGTTACCTCTGGGGGCTTGGAAATATCCTTTATGTAAACTAGAGAAACAGCAGCACAATAGAAACAACCAGTTTGTCACTTATTCTTCCTTTGTGGTTTTTTTCTGTTGATCTAAGAACTAAAATTTGTGCAATTATGTCCAAAATGCTTTGCAGCCATGATTATGCCTTTATTCTGCCTAATGAAAAGTCTTCGGCAGAACTTGCTCCTTAGTATCTCTTATTTACATATTTGCCAAAAAAAAGAGGTAATTTCTATAGCCTTGTTTACTTTCCAGAATCACATGATTTTGGGGATAATAATGTTTGTCCATTGAAACTTTCCCCACAACTTGCAGATACCCGGTCAGAACGTGCAGTTATGAACTATTTTTGTGTGAGGAAATAGTTCAAAATAACATTCCATCCCAGCTGTCTCATGCTATCTCTTGTACATACACTTTTATTTTTGGCATAACTACACAAATGAGTTACAGTGAAATAATCAGGGCGTGACTTTGCAAGGTAACTACTGCATTTCAAAACCACTGGTTTACATGTTTTCACATATGGTTAATACCAGGAAGTGTTCTTTCTTTTTCTCCCTTGAGAATAACTACCAGTCATTTGGGGGAAAAAAATATAGTGAAGACGATACTATGAGTAGAATCTTATTTGTTTAATTAGTATTAAAACAGTGAAACCTTTTAGTGAATCTGCATTGGAATTAATTTCAGTGAAATTATATAAAGGTACTTACACAGTAATATTTTTTTTCCAGGAATATGGGAAGTACTGAGGTAGGACAAATATCAGTACAGTCTGGAGCTTTGCTTTTGAAGTCTCATCCAGGTAAGCCTAAGTGGCTTATGTTAACCTCATTTTGAAGAGAGAAACCCTAAGGAGGCCAAAGGTTGGTCTGCAGCTGCACACTTGTGCTGTTACCTTTCATCACTTGGAAATACATTTTACAGTGTATGCCTCACACAGATAAACTAGCAGAGCCTTAAGCCTCTGGCATAGATACAACTATGGTAGCAGAAATTATTGAGAGGCAGCTTTTGAACATTTTGGTTGTATTTGTTACTATAAAATGTTGCTAATTATACAGAAAGATGGCCACTTCCAAATGAATGTAATAAAAACTGTGGTGCTTGTATGGATGTTTGCAATCTACCTGTACTGGGAGTTCAGCATTTTGCATTTGGTGGGCAGATGCCAGTGGTTTTGCAGGTATTTGTTCCTGATCAAGTAGTCACTTTTAGTGGTAGATTAACAATTCCTTCTCCTAATGAGAACTGTAAACAAGCACGGACATATTGGATTCTCATGAAACAATGTTCGCTTGTTCCAGCTCAGAAACTGGTGAGTGCTGGCAGAGTATCAGGTGTTAGATGATGCTGCTGCAGGCTGCCTCCAGCCAATTTCCATCAAGCTCAAATGAGCATGTTGTTCAAGCCAGCATATATTCAGCAAACTTTAAAAACTGTAGCATAATTCTAAATGCAACTAATTAGAAGGTGCACATAAATTGTCAGAGCTGGTGAAGGTGATGACCTTGCCCATCTTCCCACACTCCCCATCTTGCGTGGTGTAATGTGGGTGCCCATGAGCCCACACAGCCACCCTGCATATTTCTTTCTCTGTTTCCTCTCAGATAGACCATCTAGGTTTACCCTGTGAACAGCCAGCCACTCATGCTGGCATAAGCATGCGTGAAGAATGAGGAGGAGAAAAATGTCCAACTTTCCATTCATATCTCTAGTGTCAACGAAAAAGAGACCAGTAAAAATGAAAATGCTGGGAAAAAGAAACAAAAACAACAAAAAACCCCCAAAACTAAAACAAAAAACACAAAACTGCTTTTCTGGGCATGTAATGGTGCCCACAGAGGTTGACCTTGGTCACAAATTGCTGTCTTGGTGTGGGACAGCCCTGTGATGAGTACAGTCATAATGTACTGGAAGGACATATGGCAATATATGCAAGTATAGCCAGCTAAAAATAACTCTTCATGGCAGCTTCACTTTTTTCTGTCACCCTTCCATTTTCTAAGCTGCCACTCTTCTTCTCCCATTGCTCTGCTGCTGCAGTGTTCATCTCACCCATGGCATGGTGTGTTGTGAAACAGCTTGCCAGGCTGCTCCTTGGGTTGTGCTGCCTGCCAGCACAACACTCACAAAGCTTCGCTGATCTGGAAAATCTCTGTGTACTCAGTTCTTTGTTACACTGTTATGGGCAGGTTGCAAAAGATATGAAGTGATCGTAGTCTGGAAGAATACACTGAGTTATAGTTTGGTTGCCTAATTCAGCTCATGAGCCTGATTGCTTTTCTGCTTGTGAAAACCAACTGCCTTCTCAGATCCTTTTGGTTTTGTCTGTTGCAAGTTGGTCTCTCATTTGCATAAGAAAGTCACATGGAACTTCAGGAAGTTATTCTATGAGGTCACATGTAACTGTCATCTCCTTTTTCAAGCAGCTTAGACTGAACATTCAAGGTAAGTGAAATACATCATGTGACAGATATCTAACTTTCATTTGCTTCTTTCATAGAAAAAAAACCCAAATATTTTTAAGGTCCAAACACATATTCAAACACAGTCATGTCATCACTGATTTGAAAGTTTGGTAACTTCTGATGGCTTCTGATGGCATCATGGCTTCACTCATGACACAGGGCTAATAACAGGTAATTCCAATCACTAAGCCTGTAGTTGCAGGCTCCTGATGACTTGGAGCACATTACAGTAGGAGGTAACTGAGTCCTTCATACTAATTTCAAAATGCTTACCTGAAGTCAGATTCAAAAATCAAAACCTATGCACTGTACAGAGACAAAATTGGTTGTATAATCTTGATATGTATATTTTGTAACTGTAAAACGCACTTGAAATTACCAAGAGCAGGTGTAAAACAAAACAGGTCAACTTCAGTGATGAATCAACTTCAGATTAAAATAGGTAGATGAGAGATAGCCTTTACTATAGTAGTAAAATACTATAGGCAAGGGTCAGTATGCCCTCCAGAGCTTTATAGCTTTAGAACTAAATCATAAAGCTTCTGTCTCCAGGACCACCCAGTGGAGATGTTACATGTCTCTTGGAAGCTGACGAACATGTCAGCAGAGAATTCACTTTTATCAGCTTGTGCTGCTGATGTAGATGTGGCTTGTTACAGTGCACTATTCAGAATACTGATGGCAATCTTTGAGTTTTTATTGAAGTCCTCTAGAAGTCAATGTTCCAATCAGCTGTACCTTTGCAGGGCATTTTGAGATGTCAGAATCAACCCCCTTTTCCACTCAATTTAAAAGCTTTGCATTCAGCAAGCCATTTCAAAGCCATAAGAAAATTATAACCTGAGTGTGGAGTTTCACAGACCTCTGATTGGAAAACTGGTCAAACACCATAATTACAGTATCTTTTTAGTGTTTTCTGCTCCATTGTCAGAAATGGTGTGCCCTACCCTAGGTGGTCAAAGGAGACAGGTTCCAGTTGTCTGGAAACTGTTGCGTGTTATTTAACTCCCACAGTAAATGTAGCTGAAATTACTTCTGCACTTAATGAACAGTGAAGTAAAAAGCTTTAAGGTTGGATGAAAGAAGTATAAACTGTACCTGTCTTGCAATGTAACATTTAGCTTGTGCTCTTTTTCTTCTTTCAGGAGGGAATATGCAGATAACCAAGATGATTTATTGGTGAAAAGAATTCACCTCTGAAAAGCAGAAGTACCTGTCTCTTTACATCCAGGATGTTTTGGTCATTTGGAAAATATGACAACGCAAAGGGGATATGTCAGGCAAGTTTACTCATGTCCATGTGCTTAGCAATATCTTGCCATATTTTAGGTTGGGCAGTTTCACAGACTGGATGCACAATATATTCTATAGGATTTGTGTTTTCTGGTTCTGCAGATACAGTCTTTCAGACAAGACTACAGCAAATGGAGTAAAAGCCTCAGGTGACAGCAATACAACAGGAAATTCAGCTGAGCCTTCTTGTAAAGAACAAGAAAGTAACAAAATTATTCCATAAAATGTGAGCATTTCAAGTTTCCTCTCTAGACTGTTTAAGAAAATGTTTGAAAGATGTGAAAGCATGGAATAAGTCAGAAAAACTCTCTTTTTCCAAAGCAGCATTAATGCAGAACTGTAGTCCTGGATTTATAGATCAAACACTAGACTAGTATTAAATAGTGTGCCTGAATATCTGCCATGCTACTCTAAGACTAGGCTGTAGTTGAATACATACAACAGTAAAATGTGACAGGGGCAATTACAGAAATAAAAGTTCATCCTGTAGTAGTAATAAGAGAGAAGACAATAGTATATGACATGGAAAGAACACTGCATTAATGAGACACATATTTCCAGCAGAAAGAACTTTGAACAAAACTGTGCCTTAGACAGCCAACTGCACTGCACAGGAGATACTTTTTGCCTCCGTGCTAGCACGGGTGCAGTAAGTGGATTGATTCAGGGTGCTTACGGGTCATGGACAGGACCTTTCTTGGATGCTTCCAAGTCACAGGGCAGACCAATTCTCTTGCTTTACATCTAACAGTGTAGATGTCCCAAATCTGGTGCTATTAGGTACGGTTTATTATCCCTGTCAGACTCCGTGACATACTGCATCACTGCATCCCACAACATACTGCTTCAGCCATACTGATAGTTTATATTTATTCTAATGGTTAAGCCTGAATTGTTAAGTTGATGCACATAAACAACTAGGATAATTTTTAGACAAAATGCTTGCAAAGGTGCATAACGTATTAAAATCCCCTTTAGTTACCTCTGCATCTTGCATTCAGGGGTTCTGGTTTTGCTTTGGTTCTGATCATTGTGCTTACTCTACCATATACTTGCTAATCCTTCATAATGCCAGCAATATCCGTAATGGTATCAGACATTTAAAGAAGTTAAAATTGAAATTCATGGATTTGTGTCCCTTACAAAGCGTTCTTTTACATAACAGAAAGTACAGTCAGGCAAAACATACTTTACCTTACAGTAGCTGGCAAATCAGAGGAAATAAAAAAAACAACTGCCTTATTAATTTTAGGAATCTTATTATTTTGCTAAGCAGACAGTTTCCTTCTTAATGTCCTGATTTTAATGCTTTGCTCTGATCAAATTATTTTCGTTAGATTGCACTGATTTCTTTTTTCTCCAAGAAATTTTACATTCTAGGAGAAGTTTTGAACAGTGCCAAATAACCCAAATGTGCAGTTCCACGAGTGCCCTTGCACAGTAAATTGTTGTGGTAGTGTCAATATATTTGTGTTACTTTACCATCTGCTTGATAGATAATGTAGCAGGCAAGATCAATGCCTAACATAATTATGTCAGTAGAAACCTTGACATAGTGTAGCTATAATGGCAATGTTCTTCCTCAGGCAATGTACTTCCTAGGGCAAGGACGTGGCATCTATTATCTTTCATCTGCAACCTTAACATGACTTCAGCCAGTCTACAAAACCTCTCTCACTTTGCAACAAGTCACAGAAGGGATTTTCTTAGAAGAATGATGGATTGATTTCTCCCTGATACTGTAGGGACAGCAAGCTGTGCAGGGCCTTAATAGCATGATGGGTTGTGCTCACATACCTAAATAGAGCTGTCTCTATGTGGACACCAAATGTAGTAGTAATTTTAGTGTAAATGATTTCAGTCATGAGGCTGCATAGGAGGGATGGGGAAGAGAAAAGGAGGGTGTATTATATAGTACTGTAGATGCCAGGCCAACAAAATCACTAAAAATATCATAAGGACAAAGGAGGCAGGGGATATGTTACCATTATAAGGTAGTTCACTACTTAAGGAACACCCTGGACATGTGTTTGCATTTTATGGCATTGTCTGCTAAGACAGGGCATGGTCGGTCATGGTGTTGTACAGACACTTCAGGAATGAGCCTATTCCCTGGAGAATCAGAGCCAGGTTTGATATCAGTGGGAGCAGTGAATCCCAAAGGACCTGCTGGCATCATTTTCTTTCCAAGGAAGACTAAGACCTGATAGTTAGGTCAAGGGTTGGACTTGAGGATCTCAAAGTTCTTCTCCAACCTGATGATTCTTTGACTTTTGGGATGAAAAGTAATGAAAATTGTATAGGTTGGACTAGGTGATCTCGGAAGGTTGATTACAACCCTAACTATTCTGTGATTCTGTGAATTAAAAGGCTTGAAACTTAATATGCTGCAAAATTGTGGGGAAAAGGTTTTTACAAGCTGGATCCAAGGAGAAAGGAGACTCATAGAAGCTATCACTTTTCTTGAATTATTCAAACACACTTCACTGTATTAATCATATTTATATTAATTTTACATACTTGATATTATACTGTAATTGAAATCAAGAATTCAGAGTGTGGAAAAGACTGATGGAAGATACAGACCAACATGTATTAAGTTTTCTGGGTGTCTTAGCCAAACTAAAGAAATTGGCCAGAAATAAAATGTTAGAGAGAAAAGATACAACAACTACAATAAGTACTCTCTGGTGCTTGGGCATAATCAAATATATGAAATTCCTTTTGAGGTATCTTCATGACAGAAGCAAATTAGAAATTCACAGTATCCATTGGAAATGTGGAATAAGTGGGTATGCCTCCCAAATTACAGTTGCTGGGTCTTTTTTCCCCCAGACAGTACTCTATGATTCAACAATATGATACAAACTTGGAAGTAAAGATTGATGAGGCATCTGATAAGATTAATTGTTTGAAAAGTATTTGACAATTGTATTTTACAATTATAGGATTACTTATACCCAAGTAATTTCCCTAGATTATTCAGTCCAAGCAAGAATGAGGAATAAATTTGCAGCAAAAGATAAAGCATTGCAGAAACTCTTGAAGTCCATCCGGGTAAGCAGCCAGGAAAGTGCACACTGAGCCTCTTATTACCAGCTCAATTCAGAGATACATATCACTGATCACTTACTACTCAAGGTACTAAAATTATGTCAGTGCAAGTATTACAGCAGGCTTTATAAAAATATGTGGAGGTCACATGGTATAACCAATTGTAAAACAGAGAAGAAAAATACATGAAGTATGAAACTTGTAAAAATTAGTAAAGTGGACAAATGCAGTTCTGGACATAGGGAAGTCAAACCTTGAAATTTGTATATTCTAGCAAAGATGCTGGAGTTATGCTATTGTGTCATTATGATGAAATCACATTAGCAGGAACTCTAATGATGAATCATGTCACATCATACCATAAATCTGCATTTGTAATAGATAAAATATTATAATAGATGTGCTTACTGACTGCTCATCATAGTTGGTCATGATATTATAAAAAAGTGGAGTTCTGAAGAGTTAATTGAGAAACTTACATTCCCAGATACTATCCTGTTTACTATACACTGTTTACTGGGAAGTGCAATAATACAAGAGCAAACAGGTTTTCCCTTTAGTTTAGCCTTTGACAAAGGATCACAGCTTGGCTGTGATGATAGCTTGGCTATGTTGAACTGTGCCTTAAAATATAGACCATTCCCAGGAGAGCTACTGTTAATTAACATTGAATCATAGCCAGAAAAAATTCTTTTAAAAAGACAGTAAAAAAACCATAATTGAGCCAAAAACATGGAGATGAAATTTAAGTGCACAACAGCATGTGGTATTGTTACAGAGGAACCTACTCATATTCCTGTGAAACACAGCTTTTGAATTACACACTTTCAGGAAAAAAACTGCCATTTCTTCTCTATCCTTCATGGGCAATATGAAGGAAGAACATGTGACAGCAAAGTAAACAGTAAGTGGAACAAGGGTAGAAATCTGTTTCTACCAGCTCTCACGTGGAAAAAGGAGTCAGCAACAGCAGTGAGCAGAAGGGACAAAGAAGTGCCTCTTAGGGATCTGATCCATCAAACACACTCTTGGAAGGGTTCTTCAGCACTCTTAAGGTGGTTAATATTGAAAATGCTTGCCAAATAGAAGATTGTAATATAAAAATGAAAGGTTAAATATTTTTCTATTCATGTCAAGGATAGGGTCACCATTGTTAGGAGTGAACAACAACTAGGTTCAAAGGACCATGGTGCCATAAGATAATCCAGATAAGGAGAGAGCTAAGGAGGTGCCTGACATTGCTGCTAGCAGTGTCAGGCATGGGGCCAGACCAGGCTGCTCTGCTCAGGCAGGGCCGGAGCCTGCAAAGCCCCTGCGCAGCCTGAGCTGCTGCTCATCTGTCCTCCTGAGGAAAGGTTTCCAAATGGCCAGTCTCATCCCCTCCTGCCCCTCACCTGCCCACTCTGTCCCACTGAGAAGATCGCTGCATCTGGCAGTCCCTCATAGGCACTGGAAGTTGCTCTTAGGTGCTCCCAAGGGACCCCTTGCCCGAGCTGAACCAGCCCTGGAGCACGAGCTGCTGCAGGCAGCACTGGAGCAGTCTGGGAGCCCATGGCCCGTCCTCCCTGGGTCACGTCCAGAGAGTCTCTGCCATCTGCTGTAAAGTGCATAGTCCCATTTGAACTGTGAGTTCAGCTATGGGCCTGCTTCCTCAAGAAACTTGAAAGATCCCCATATTCCTCTTGTAACGACTGAAAATTTGGTGGGGAAAAATAATAAAATCCAATGTATTAAAGTAATATAGAAAGCTCTATTTTTGTAACAGTATTAATTCTGTGCATATATAGAGTTATGTCATGGTTTAACTGCTGAAACCAACATGACTTGTATTTGAGGACTTGGAAGTACCTTGCTGAACAGACCCAAAATAATCACAACCTATCATTTCCCATGACAAGTATGATCTGAAGCACAGAGAAATTTGAAGTCCCGTGTTGCAACACTGCAGCCCACAGACTATATAAGAACTTCTGTGAGATAATACAAAAAGACGGCTCCATGGACTTCCTACTGAGAATGGTAAAAAAATCAGCATTCACTTCAGAAGGGAAGTGAAGAATGTGAAATAGGCTGGAAGGAATTTATCTCATGCAGGTTCAGGGCAGCTAAGGTGACATCCTCATGAAAAGAAAAAACAAAACAACAAAATCAGCAGCACTGTGTCTATTCAATGCTGAAAGAAAAGCCACCTAACAGCCAAAACAATACAAATACTGCAATTAATGTGGGTTTTGGCTGCACCATATTACACAAAGTTGCACATATCAGAACTTTCTGTAGCTTGAGCTGCATTTCACGCTGATTTTTCTACTGTGTGTCTGTGTGATCATGTGCATCAGAGGTCTGTATTAGGGTGCTACCACCCAAAACTATGAAGCAGAGAAAAAGTTGCAGTATGTGTCAATTTTGTGTGTCTTTCTCAGGTGTAAAATTATGAAAATGGCCTCTATGTCTGTGCTGATATGAACAAAGGTGATGAATCCATAGGTAGCTTGTAAAGGTTTATACTCAGATTACCTTGATTTGCACACAGCTTGTCAGCTGCAGCACAATAGAAATTTTGTTGTGTGATGTGTGCACTGTGAAGTCAAAGAAGTATTTGAATGAGCAATGACATTACTAGGGACATGGATTTACACAACCTTCAGGTGCTCAGCAAGTGCACTGCACTCCTTTATGTAGAGGTAGGGAAGTGTTAAAAGGCATCTTTTAATGGAGAGCAGCTAACTGTAAAATAATCTGGTTTGTAACAGTCTACCAGACTACCAGATTTGTCCTGTGCCCATGGCACGTTTGTAAAGAGGTTGAAAGAAGCAACAATGGGAGCTGCACTTGAGTCTGAACAGACTCGACAGGCAGGTTATGCAGCTGCCTGCTGCGGCAGTGGCACCTATCAAAAAAGCACTAGAAGGTAAGTTTGTAAAGAGTTAGATCCTAATAAAGGCACCTGTGAATAAATATAGTGTCCCAAGCATCTTAGGTCAAGGGCTCACATATTTCCCTTAACAGTGGTAATGAGTGGGAAGGGACACACTTCCATCTCTGCTCAGTTTATTTAGTCCTGTCTGTTCACTCTTGGGAGAGGGTCTTAGGAGGGCTTTTGCCAAATATTTGTAATAAACAGGCAACCAAATAACATCTTCAGAGAGCACTAGTGAGCTTCTCAAAACTCGCCACTGGCAAGTGCCCAGATATATTGAGAGGTAAAGTGTTCCACCAATATTATTTATGTACTTCTGTATGAATCAATTTCACACACAAAATCAGATATAATTTTTCCAATTTACATAAAAGATGATTGTGTTCTTATTTTTTGTATATTTAGTATCTATAAAAAGGTTTGGAAAATTTCCAGATCCATCTCCCAGTTATTGTCATCAGTGAATAAAATGCACACTTGGCTAAAATTAGATCACTTGTCTTAGGAATGAATGAAGCTATCTGTAGATATTTTTCCTTTTAGATTTCTCCAAATATGATAAAACTGACAGCTGATACATTTAGTTAATGATTTACATTGGGCTTTACTTGCCATTCTCTTTCCTGTTGTTGGATCAGTAGGCAATATAAAATTGTGCAGCAAATCTACTCATTTTTCCTTTTTTAATGAAACTTTAAATTTCTTCAAATTCAATTATTTCATTTAGTGTAATATTATGCAAAGTAGCCTTATAACAATTACCATTTCCCAAATTTAAATGCTTTTATCATCCTTGTGAAATGTAATTTTATAAAAAAGAATGCTCTGATAGCATTGAAGTTGGAGGCCAGCCCATAAATTAAAATTCAGAACTAAAACAAGTTTAGAATTAACATGAAAGTCACAGATAATTAAAAGTGAACAATTCATTTGTTGAGGTTTTTTTTTCCCCAAGAAATATTTATATCCTTTGTTAAAGACTTCTTGGGGATTTTAGTGCTTTTGGTTTGAGCCCTGCTTTTCCTTACAGTTTTGTAAGCTATTGAAGATGACAGTTTTAAAACTGCACAAGCAGCACAGAAACCAAGACATAATACTCACTGGAATTTTCCTGAGAACACGTTATTTTTATTATCGTGTACATCAATGGAAAATTACTTTGTTACAGTAAATTTTATCTATGGTAAAACCCAAATGGTTGATTTTAACAGTTTTCATATTTTGTTTTGTATTTTCTGTTGCTTATTATATAGCACAATAAAATAATTAAATATTGATTTGTCAAATAGTCGCTGGGTGTTAATGCAAAAAACTGCACTGCTTTACCTTGGGAAAAAATACATTTTATGCTATATAGTATTTCTCATGTAATATAAAAGTACTGTGAATTCTTAGAAAGATGAAAATCTTGTAACCCAAAGGTTCATGTGTCATTGTTTGAATCATCTAGCAATAACATAATTAAACATTAATCTCATTTCAAGTAATCATTGCTGATTGCAATGCATGCTGAAAACATGCCAAATAGCATGCACTGGTGGTGACTCATGGTCTTTTTCTCTTACACAAAACCCCACACAGATTGATGCACACATTTGCACACACAGACTTGCAGTGAGGTAAACAGGACTAGTCAATGTTTATGTGGACCTCAAGAGCAAGAAACAATTTCCTAGACTGAACTGCCAGTTTTAGGCTTTCTACTGCTGATTATTTATTTAGTTACCTGTTTAATTATTTTCCTATCTGGACTACTATATTTAAACACAGGATCTAATTATAGATTATATAGGATTGCTATCAATTTTATTCCTCTCCCTGTGGCAAGACTGGGGCTTTCTATTTTTATTTAGAAAGAAGATAGAGTAAGCTGCAAATGCAAACCAGAATACATACCACGATTCTATTTTACCATGTGACTGTATTTACTACCCTTTTTCTTTGCAATGTCCCCAGGAAAGATAGAGATAATATACTTGATATTAAGTGCAAGCAACAATTCCTTGTAGAATTAGATTAATTAGAGCACTACTGTTTATTTAGCAGAGCTACTGAGTCACAGTGGTCTTTGAAATGGAAATTCTGCAGTTAACATACGGAATAAGACATTAGAATTGCAGAAGATAATTTATTTCTCTTTTTCACGGATGTGTTTAAGGACAGTGACTTTACAACGCAGCTGACAGTCTACTCCAAGGCGATACAATTTTCTACATGTGAGCTACCTATATTTACAGAAGAAAGACTTGCACAGCTGTTTTTCATTTGCCCTGTTGGTATTTTAATATTTGTATGGGTCAAACACATTTTGTGTATTTAAATCACTACTGAAAACTTGTCAGAATAAACTGTTTACAAAGCCAAATAATGATTTGCAGAAGAAAGACTGAAACAGGCCAGTCTGGAGTCTCTATTTACAAAATTATTTAGTGTATCAAAGCAGAGGACACTAGCTTCTTGAAGGCTGTTGTTATGTCATTTCTCTCATATTTCTTCTTACATTTGGCTCCTTCTAAGGTGTATGCTTCTGGTACAACTGGATCCCTTCTGTTCACACATGCAAGGGGAAAAAAATCCTACTACTTGTTTCATAGGGTTAGAAAAACACTGTGGAAAAAAAAGCACCTTCTAGGTTTTATATATGCCTTGTCTCATAGTGTTTCCCCACTGCTTAACCAAGCCCTCCAGGGCTATTGCAATACAAGTAATAATAATAACCGAGGCATTCTAGTACTTTGGGGTGTTGGGCACCCTTAACTTTCACTAGAAACTCGATGAATGTGACAGGATTAAGGTCTAAAGCTCTAAAAAGCTCCTGGTACCATGCAGTTGCTCAGACAGGGATTAAAACTATTGCAGGCAGTACCAAAGTGGTAAATATTGACTCAGCAGTAAATAAAATCAGTCCATTGAGGTGGAGTGTACAATATGTGGTGGAAGAAGAGTCACGAGAAAGCAATATTGCTCTTAGGCAGATTAAACTCTGCACACCACAAATCCACATGCTGTTTCAGGAAATTCATAGTGTTCATAAAACACAGTGACACTTTACACTCTTAAAAATCTTTAAGCAAGGAGATTGTGTGTGCTTTTTTTTAGAAAAAAATCTGGTAAAAAAGTTATTTTCTTTAATTGCCAAACAGATGAAGTCTGGTACTAACTGCTGGACAACCAGCACCCTTTAATGTGCTTTAAAATGTGCATGTGTAAATTTTATATCCTGTTCACAACTATGTTAAAAAATCCTACAATATTTTTGTTTATAAAATGGAGGATGTTCCAAGACCATTCTCTCCTATAAAAACACAAACCTATAAAGAAAAATAGATGACATATAAGTGATGAGAAAGACAACAATTTTAATAGCTTTTTTCAAGCTTTGTTAAGCGTGTGGTTTGTTCCACTCAAAATCAGTAACTGGAATGCCATTTTCTCCTCAGCATATAGCAATCTACAGAGAATCTACCATCAGGCTGAAACATTTCATTTGTCTCAGCACCTTTGTTAAATTTTATGAGTGTGCCTTTGAATGGTAGAATGAGTGTACATTAACACACAGATGAACACTCCTTCTTTGATTGCTCTTCCTTTCTCTTCCCTACTTGTGGAATAAAAACAGTATGAAAAAGGAAATATTAATATTGTAAATGTAAGTATGCCTGACAGTTCAGAAACCCTGCATTTGTGCATATTAATGTGAACTACATTAATGAAATGCAACAACCAGAAAAAGAAACAACTTCTAAGTTGCAATACCATGAAAACTGCTGGCAAAAGAACAAAATACAAGGCTACCTCACAAAACGGCTGTGAGATGAGGGGTGCAAGCATTTGAGAATAAAATTGTTAGTTCCACTGCAACTGGAAAGAACAATGGGCTTTTGTGTTTTGTGTTTTTCTTTCCCAACACTTGAATGGCCATCTGCTTAAGTTTGTGTACAGGTATAAGGAAAAACCAATCTTCTGTCAAATGCGCAATCATCCTCCTAAGAGGATGAAACCTAGGCATTTAGAACCTTAAAGAGGTAACAAGTTCAAATAATAGCATAAGATCGCTTTTTATTTTTCCCCCCAGGCTAGACCTTAAGTGTCTCAAGCCATTTTAAAGACATAAATATGAAAGTCTGTATGCAATAGATTTATGGAGATATGCAGATACTGAATTTGGAAACATACATATCCAAGGTCTTGATATAAATATAAAATGAAAGTGATTGCATTATACCTCAGGTAAGTTTCTTAGAGATGCATATTAAGGGTTTCACCCTTTAGAGCTTGATATGGAAACCATATGCCATCTGAAATACCCTAGAGAGTTCAAAACTTATAAAAGAATATTCTTTGTTGGAATAGACTGGCAGTATGACAATTCATTATGTGAATATGGAGTCTACATATTTATTTACATATAACTGGACATTTCAGAGTAAATGAAACATAGTATTTGCTATTATGCTCAACATGAAATTCAGAGTTTATAAAAAAGAAATAGACTTACTGAATAATTCAGAATTTACATAAAAAGGACAAATATATTCTGGTATATAATACTGCATAATGACTATTTCAACAGCTGTTCATGTGAATTTCAAGTAACAGACTATACATCAGCAGCCTAATCAGAGTTCAGTGCCAGCAGGTGAGCTGTCAGCAGAACTTCTCCAAGGCCAGCTGGAGCTTCCCAGGTCTATACAAAGAACTGACTAACCAGACAGCATCTTTGTATCATTGGAGAAAGCCAGGCTCAGTCATTTTCAGGATACTGACTACTGCACCATGGCACAAAAAGTACCCTGTGCACATGAGACTGATGACGTGTGAAAACTGACTGATGCATCTGGAAATCATCACTGTTTAGCATTTGCAGTAGGACAGGACTTCTACATGCTGAACAACATCACTCTCAACCATCCACCAGTGGATATTTTGCACAGCAGCTCCATGCCAGAGCAGCCCTCCTAGCTCTCCCAGCCCTACTGTGGTGCAGATCTGTATCCTGAGAGCAGCCTGCTGGAAAGTGATGGGTGGACCTACCAGGGCCCCCCGCCACTCAAGAGATAAAGTCCAGCTCAGCATCCTCAGGGATCACAAAATATTTTATACATACCTGGGGAAGGAGTGCACAGTTAATGTCCTATCCAGCAGCCCTTTCATGACTTTCTTCAAAAGTAGCTTTAATCGCAGTTATGTGAAATGAATGTAAAATTTTGTATGTGAATGGAAATTTTAAAAGTCAATTAATTGTTAACAATTGTTAATTGTTACCTGATAATTTGCAAGCCTGAAGATTTAATAATTGTTGACTTTTACCTTAGAATCAACTAGTTATGATAGTCTCAGCTGGAACCAAAGTATCACCAGAAGCCAAATAAACTTAATAAATGAAATTAATTTAATAAAGGAAAGATCTTTACTAATATCTTGTAAAAAAGGACACCAGTCAGTATATATCTCCCTCACCAAGTAAAAGGTTATATCAGATCACTGAAGTGGCAATATACTGAAAGGCAATGTACTACACTGTGCAGGAGATGTGACAGCAACATTAGCTGTCACAAAATATCTTTAACCAAATAAAAACTGTACCAAAACCCCCACCAAATATCACTCTAACCTTCAGGCTACAAATAATGAAACTCAAGGTACTGAAGACATGAATAAAGCAAGCTTTTTGGAAAGAAATGTTTCACAAAATGGTCATCTGTTTAGAATCTTACTACTAAATGCCAATATTTATGTATTTATGCATTTCACCTTTTCCTAAGATTCTATGGTGTGTATTTGCTCTTCACACTGTTAAAAGTCACAAAATCTCAAGAGGAGAATCAAGTAGTTCTTCAAGTGATTCCCAGTGTGATCACAAAGGAAGAACACCAGTTGAGGAAATCAGTAAGGGATTTTCAGTCTTAACCTCACTAAGGTCCAACTTTTGCCTTTTGTACTCACAAACCAAAGAAACCCTGCAGAAAGATCAACGGCAGCAAAGACAAAGTCAAACAGTGTATGAGGTGGGACAGTGCAGCAGGTTCCCGGCTGCAGTGCATTGGTTTTTTAACATGAAAGGTAAAACAGAAATGTTTAACTAAAAGAATCTTACCTTCCTGTAGCTAATTATTAAGGAATACGGGAAGAATACAACATTTTCTGGTACCATAGACAAACCCTAAACATGTCACTTAAAATGCCAGCTCCTTTCAAAACTGCCTGTATATCATTGACATAAGCAGCCTCACTGTTGTTAATGAGTGACTCACGGATTTTTCTTGTACAGAAAGAACATAAAGTACGTCATTGTAATTCTGCAAGAAAAAAATTTACATATATATATCAACTTTGTACTGCATTACACTGAAGAATACTGTCAGTGTGGATTTGCTGTACAGACATGCAATTTTGAATTTCGAAGAGACTTGTGAGAGTATGATTTAAAATTCTCATTTAGACTTTCCTTGGATACTGTCAGAAAAACATTTGCAGAATTTACTAATGAAAAGTGTGAATGCATATACTTGGTATTGCTTTATGGAGCATTTAAGGGCCTCATTGTTAGTGAAAAAAGCAATGCTTTTCTTAATAATCAAAAAGCAGTAAATTGTTCACATCAAGCCCTTTTGTACATGCACAAATGCTGCAGTTCTGTCAGATTTTCAGAACAGGCACAGCCACTACATGTTAAAATATTGGGAAATTATGTTTTTTCTTTTCTGACCTTCCTGAACTTCTGATACAGATACTATTTCTTACAGTGCCCCTTCAGAAAAAGAAAGTAAAGGCTGAGTGAACATAATCATTAGTAATTTTAAATGACAGGAGTCATCAGCTTGTGAGCCGCAGCTCCTGAAAGACTCAAAGATTAATTGAGGTTGGGGGGAAAACAATAAAAAGGAGTTTATAATGGTACTTTATAATACTGTAGGTTAAACTCAATGCCTATTCTGGTTATTTTATTCTTCTGAGTGAAAGGCAAACCAAAGATCTTAAAAGAAGAAAAAATGTTTACTGAGTAGTTGAGGAAATATGCAAAATGAACAAAAACGACATGAAAAATCTGTTGTTGTAGCTGCTAGTTTTCTGAGCTTTGTTTTTTATCTTTGAGAAACTGTCAGGTTTTAAAAATCTGAGCTAAACCACCTTACATGTTTTTGTCAACAAGAAAATGTAAAACCCCACTTTTAATTGTATCAAACCATTTCAGGTTTTTCTTTTTAAATGCCAGTGTCCTACAATGCATTCACGTTGATGTTATAATAAAATATACAGTACATAATTTGTCTGAAGCTGAGTGCACAGATGTTACAGAAGTGAGAAGGGCATCAATCAAACTGCAGGACACATGGCTGGTGGCTGCCCTTGCCATTGCCAAGGCTGAGAACTGAATGGAAGCACAGCAGCAATGTCAGGGATCAGCAGCAGGTAAGGTGAAATCTTGGCTGACAGCAAATGTGGGAGGAGGAAGGTAGTGCCCCATTCCTGTGTGGATGGGAGCCCTGATATGGATTTATACAGCTGACACGTCATTACAAAGGCTCTCATTCTATCCACAGGTGACAGAACACAAGTTAATGTTCTTTCTTTTATAAAGTAAGCCAAACATACTAATCTGAGTAGTGACAAAGGTCAAATTCACTTAGAAAGGAAATGAGAAGCTCTGTCTTTTCTTAGCATATCAGCATGTTAAGGGGTTGCAGTTATAAATGTCACATGGTGTTGTAAATAGATATAGATTAAAAAGCAGTTATCAGCTGCAGAGTAAAACTCTTTCTTTGATTATTTTTGTTGGTGTCCTGAGTTTCCCTGCCTTCCCGATTTTTTCACCTTCCTCAGACAGGGGGCTGGGATTGATGTCTTCTGTTAGCCTGCTCTTTCTTTTGTTATTCTGCAAATCCTATGACCTTTACACCTGTGGATTGAATAAGGCTTGAAGAAGCAAGATAGATCTGTAGCACCTCTGGCCTCTTCTGTCCAGTGTATTCCAGACCAGTCCTTGTAGACGAAGTCCCAGCTGTCTGCAAGCAAATTTGGAGCAGTTCACAGTGTGAGGCAAGAAATAGCTGGTTGTACTGAAAATTGCAAATGAGGGTCTCTTACTGTTTTTAGTGATTATTCACTTTCTTACCTAGAACCCAATGAACAGAATTTTTGTTACCTTAAAAATTCACTAATGTTGATTTTTGAGATTTTGCAGCTCCTAGGAGAATTAAGATAATTTATCAACAATCACCAGTCCTTGCCTGAGTAAGAGTGATTGACAAGTAAGATTAACTGACAGGATACTTTGATAAGTTTTTTGATCTTCTGCCAAACAAAAGTGATTAGGGTTATAGGAGTTTATAACTTTCTTTGGAGGAATATCTATATACACACAGTACAAAACCTGATGATTTTTTGTCATACCAGGAGACTTTTAAAATAAGAGAAATATTTCTCTTACAAGAAATATTTCCAGAGACTGGAAACTTATGCGTTGCAATCTACAGATGCACGGTATCACCTTATAAGTATCCTGGGATGTGGTAGGCAAAGTTATGCCTAAGACCATCAAATTATTTTCATTTTGCATTATTTCTTAGAAGAGCTAGTGGGCAAAGAGAGGATCTAATATTTGATACAGGGATAATGTAAGAATGGAAATTGATGTGGGACCTGTAATTTGAAAGAGGAAACACTTGTAAATGCTGAAGTTATGATGAGAAATTGATGGGAAACTAAAAACTAGTTACAGTGGAAGGAAATATTATAAAGTCCTTTCAGTATAGCAGAGAGAATGACCATGCTACCTCACAGCAGGGAGACACCTCAACTTCCCGTACCTTTGGTGGTGAAGGGGCATTGAAATGGTGAGGTTCCCTGGTCGGACGGGTCCGCAGAGCCGGAGGGCACCGCCTGCTGAGCTGGGGCCTGGCTTGACCTTGCCTGCTCTCGTCGGGCCAAACCGGCCCGCACTAACCCCGCTGGTGAGCTGCGGCGCCAGTCCTAGACGGCTGCCATTGCCCCTCATTTTATCAGCACGGTGAAAAGCCCTGCTGCCTACAAGGCAATCTGCGGTCAAAAGAAAAACATTTTGTTTCCCAAGCCTCGGGGACCCAAGTCTCCTGATACCACCTGCTTCCTCTAGTCATGGCCCGGTGGGAGGGCTGCGGCTGAGCCCCTGCCCTTGGGAAAGGGGCTAGGAGGGGATGCGCTTGGGGTCACGGCTGTCGGCGCCGGCAGGGGGGAGGCGCAGCGGCTCCGCAGGTTTCGAGTCCGCTCCGTCACCACAACCTGGCTCTGGCGCGGCGGCAGCGTTTTCCAGCGCTGTTTTGACAGGAAAGTCAGGTTATTTTAACAGGAAAGTCGAGTCCCCCACGGCGCTCACAGAGCCCTTAGCCCGCCCCAGGGACGGCGGCGGGGCCGGGCATGCGCGGCGCCCGCTCCGCCCCCGGGAAGCGCCGCCTCCGCCGCCGCCG
>VWYP01028017.1:0-19618 GCA_013400435.1 Pycnonotus jocosus | reverse complement strand
GGCAGCGGCGGTCCGGGGACGCGGGGATGTGGTGGCGGTGATAAAAGATTACATAAACGGCGGCCGGGACGTGCGGCTCCCTCGGGAAGGGAGTTTCAGTCAGGACGGTGGCCGAAATCCTCTCCTGGGCAAAGCTGAGGAAGACCTTGGAATACCCAGCCCTAGTGTTGTTGAGGTTTCCAGAGCTATTTGAACTCCCTGTCGATGTTTGCTCTTTAGAGAGAAAACACTTGAGTACCTTGTAAAGGCCAGAGTCTTTATTAGCGTGCGTTTTCCTTCCTTTTGCTTTTATTTTGTAAACAGACTTCTGTTGTGCTCTTTTTCCCACCCTCTTTCCGCGTGGGGCTGAAGAGCGATGAAATCAGATGCATCAAAGTTTCTCAGGGCACCACGCTGGCGTATTTTTAGCCTTAACTTTTATGGCTGTCCCCAGCTTCAGCTGAGTGTGCTCTCCAGCTTGATAAGCGAATGATAGTTGGAAATGCAGGAATGCAGACTCGTTGTGTGCTATCCCATCTGGTGTACGCAGTTAAATTCGTCTGGCTACTTGTAGTTTCGCTCTGGGGCAGTGGAGCTGAGGTGCTTCCCCAGGGTTAGCCTGGCTCTGCGGAGTCTGTCCGGCTATGCCATTGCTTCCTATAAATAAGTTCATGTTGGAACATGTCTTAAACTACAGCGATTGGGACTTCAGATACCAAATTATGCCAAACCGTTTAATTTAACATGTCTAGAAATGTCAAAGATCCAGCTGTGGTGAGAAGTCTTTTAGTAAGAGACAAGGAAGTTTCCGTTACATAGAAATGCTAGTAAGCTTTCAAAATAGGTTGTCATAAGTTTGCCATTTTGATGACATTCTTTTTGGAAAGAAATAATTCGAGTCATTCATGTCACTAGAATCACTTTCTACCTGTTACAGCCAAACTTCCGTAAAGTTTTGGAGGTTTCCAGTGGATAAGAAGAGTATGAATCTCTTCTGAGGAGAATGGAATGACTGGGAAGTGTAATTTTTGATATTCATTACTGTAGTTTCTCTTTTGGAGTAGCTATTTTCATATAAGTATAGTGTAACAATATGTTTCCTTGACATAACTGTAATAACAGTATTTCCTATACCAGCATTCATTTTCCTTTCATTATCCTTTTCTGTGGGATGTTATTAATGGATTTCTTTTCCTCAGATTTAAAATGGCTAACAGAAATATCCTCAACTGCTTCAGGGCAGTTTTTGGTGTTGTTACTGATTCTATAATGCTGTGTTAAGTTAAGGAGACTGCTCAGAACGATTAAGAAGTGAAGGGTGCTGAAGCTAATTTCTGCTTTTTTGGGAAATGATGAAGGACTCAACCTTTAGAAAGTCCATGAAAAAAAGTTGACCATAGTTTTTTCCTGTCTGAAATTATGATATAAGCATTAATAAGTAGAAATACTATTGAATTGTGTTTTAGAAATGAAAAAAACCCCCAAACCCAAGCATGTCAAACTTCTATGCTTCCAGTTTTTGTGGCTGAGAAGATAGGAGTTGATATTTCAGGGTTATGGAGTGTATAGGACACACAAGTTGTCCTTGTCCAACAGGAGAACTTGGTCTGTACTTTTGGTTTTTTTAGATACAGTATGCTTCAGGATATTTTCTCAGAAACAGCACTGAATATTTAAAGTGAACTATTACAGTTCTCATCTAAAAGTATCAAGATTCTTCTCTTAAAAGCTGAAAAATTTTAAGCAAAATTAGTATAAAACTTCCTGTATCCACCAAACTATATACACCTTTTTGAATATGTGCAATTATGTTTTAGGGAGGTATTTCAGATATTTGTTCTAAGTGGAGGCATGTTTGTTGTTCTGACCGTTTTTATTTTTTAGGATGTGAAGTGTAAAGTGGAGCATGAGCTTCCTTGGAGGGAACAGTGATGAAGTTTTTAGCTCATCTTTTATTTATGGATAGAAAAAGGCTCATAAGCATCAGGATACCATAAGAAGCATGCCTGTTGTTTCTCTGCTGGGGGTGGGTGATAGTAATGTATGGCACACTAAATCAATGAGAAACTGGCCCTCAGATGACAGAGTTTACCTGTTTATTCTTTATGTCCTTCTCCTGATATTGAATTATTTTATTTTCCATGTACTTGTCCACAGTGGAAGACATCCTTTCCTTTCTTTTGTTCATGTTAAATCTGAAATATTTGAGCAAAAGTTTAAAAAGCTTATGGAATTTACTCTGAACTAGTTATTGCTGAACTTGTATTTAAGTTGTTAAGTGCGTAACCAGCTCTGATACAATTTTTTTGCTTATTCAGTTCTGATTCTGTAATTTTTAAAATGGTTATTATTTCCCCCTACCAAAGTACCAGAAGATTGCGAAGGAGATGGGAGGGATCTCTGTGAGCAATAGCAACTTTACAAGTGCAAGTTCCAAGACTGATAATGAAAGTCACAAAAGAGTGATTGTTTGTAGGGGTAAAAATACATGAAAGAAAGATTAATTACATGGATTATTTCAATGGAACCAAAATATTTCCTTGAGAGATTTCCTCTGTGTGTGTGATTAAACTACTTCTGGACTTGAGACTTGCTGTGTACAATTGATAGAACTGACAACTGAATCTCTGAAGTTGAAAGGCACTGGGAAAATTGGAGCAGGGGTGGGGCTTCACAGCTTGGTCAAGACCACACCGAGTTTTCTAAAGATACTGGGTTGCAAAGTTTTTGATAAATAAAAATATTTTCTATAACTCAGTGATATTGGTACTTATCTGTCTAGAAAATACTTGATATTTGCACTTGGAACACCCTGAATATCTTTAGTCCAGAAAACTGTGTTACCATGTGAGTCAGTGAAGAAATTACACTGTTTACGTCTCACCTGCTTCTTGGTTAGTATTTAGTAAAAAGAAGGGATTTAGTAGGGAACCTTTTTAAGAGTTCCTTTTTTTTCCCCAATAATATTTCAGTTAAGCTTCTGTGGACTTAAGGAATTAATTAATCTTAAAAAACCCATAAAATTTCTTTACACATCAGTGAAAAGTGCAGTTTCAGTGGAACATTATTCGAAGTCCGTGGTCCATCAATTTGGTACATATATATACTATAATACAGTTGTAGTATAATAGTTAAGTACTTTTGATGAATTAGAAAGTTGGGGTTGTTTTTCTAAACATGATGAAATATTATTGCTTAAAATTTAATTTGGCATCCTAATACAAGAATTTGATTATTTTAAATAAGGTATTCAAGTGGAATACTTAGACTAGTGTAAGTTCTGATTTAAAAGTAGGGGTGGAGAGAGACCATGCTAAAATAGAATAAAATAATTCATCAAGGTACCATGTAGCTCATGGGGGCTGCTTTGATTTTGGCCATTCTGTGCACACTGCAGAAAAATATAGCAAATATTGCAGTGTCATCTGCTTCATAGAACTGTCTTTAGTTTTTATCTTGACTTAGTATTACTGAGTTCTGCATTGTCTTTCTAGAGTATACTCATCCCATATGTGCTTGAATTATTTATATATATGTATCTTTATAAATATGCATGTGTGCACCCATGTTCTACTGCATTTAGCCATGGATAATAGCTGCCCTTCATGTAAGAGATGTAGGTTAAATAAAGTTTGTACAAGTTGTCCACGGTAATGTGTCAGCCCTTAGGTTGATACTCTAACAAAAACTTTGTGTGCCAGTATATAGAAGAAATATGTTAAGAAGGTTGATTGTAAGGGAAAATAATGTGTCAGAGGTGCCCTGCTATGTGACAGGTTGAGGCGCCTAATTGTTTGGTTTCCTTCTGCTGAGAGTAATTTCCCAATACCAGTCTCAGATTGTGAGTTGTATATGTCAGACTTTCACTTTAGAAAGAAATCAGAATAGTTTGTATAATTGTCTATACTATTTCGCATGCTCTTAAATCACTGTTTTAGTCAAAATGACTGTTAGTCTTCTTCAAAGAAATATTAATTTAGAACTAAGAGCTGACATTGGATTAAAAGAATGGGCAGAATTTTTGTGAAAACCCACTTCCGCAATGCAAAATCACATTTTTTTCACAGGCCTGGAACGTCTTTCACTCCCTAACTTCAGGCTTGTTTGCTATGTCAGCAGCAAGTGAAATCCATGGTCCTGCAGCTTGAACTAGTTCTATCTTGTTTATTTCTGTAACAGAAGAACAAAGCATTGTTTAATAAACACTCCTAGTACATCGTAATATGACGTTATCTGTTATCTGCTTGTCTTATTGTGCAAAGACAACTTTCTTGTAAATGTTCTAGGGCATTCTTAAGGTGAAAGGCTTTTATGGCCTGCCAACATCAGACATAAGGCTCTGCTGGCTTCAAAAACTTGTCTTAGGGTTTTAATATTATTATTCTCAAAAATTAATACATATTTAGGAATTGTTTCACTATTCAACTGTACAAGAGGATTTTGTGCCATGCCTCTCCTTCCCTTTCCCTCCCCACCAAGGGCCAAGTAATAGAGGTAAGTGAATATATATATGCATATATATGAAAATACATATGTGTGTATATATATGCACATGCAAGAAATTATTACACTTGAATCACTTGCATTTTGCTTAAAAGAAGACTGAGATTACCTTTTTTCTTAGTTACTATTTCTTACAAAAAGGCACTCTTATTAGCTCCTCTTAAAATGAAGATGAATAGCACGTGAACTGTCATGGACAAGTCTTGCAATAAAAGTTAGATTAAATGATTGGTAGGCAGAATTCATTCTTGTTTTGTCTGGGACACTCTTAGGGTATGGAAGATACTTCTTACTCCTGAGTACAGTCTTCTGTTATACTACTACTAAAATACCTCTGCAGTGAATAAAAAAAAATTGAAGTGTAAAATGAGTCCAGGAATTAATTTTATGCACTTTGTTTAGGGAAATATCTTGTAAGATACTGCTGCTTAGGAACCTCATTTACAGCTGGAGTCTGGGCTCCAGTGAGCCCAAACATCTCTGCACAGAAACAGGCTAATGGGTGAGTTGCAGTGGGGACAGCAAAGAATCAAAGGAAGAACACCTTAGGAGGGAGGGGAGTACACAAGCTTCCCTCCTAAGGTGTCTGGTCAGTGTGAGGAATAATGAGAGTAGTAGGCAACACTGAAAAAGGGAGCCAGTTGCTGTTTTGTTTGCCAGAAAACTTAATTACCTTATTCTTCAAACACTTTTTCCATTCCAATATAAAACTGCCCTACCCTCTGCATCCCTTGCCTTTTGTCTTTGAAATCGTGGTTCTCCTGCAGGCTAACATTAACTAAACATCAAAAATAACCTCTAAGTCATCATCCTTCTGCTTGGCTGTAGTTATATTTGGAAGCTCTTTGAAAAGGCCTTTTTTTCCCCTTTCTATCTGTTTGAGAACAGATCAGCTCTACAGGCTTAGGAGCTAGCCAGTGGTTCTGCAGCTTACTGGGCATTGGGAAGCCAGTGTGAGCAAGTATGATCTAGTCTGTCTGAACAGACTGATGTCTGAAGTGATTCTTTCCCTCCCTCAAATGCCAGTCATTTCAGGTAGTGTGGAGAACTATTACATCATAAGGGTGGAATAATGATATTTTTCTTCTGAAAACAAGGGAATCGTCTTACCCTCACCTTCTTACAAGTGCACTTAAAATCGTTAAAGCTGAGAACTACTAAAATGAGAAGATACTTCCCACGTTTTTGTCAGAAAGTTCATCCCCGGTTTGACAAACTTTTATTTTAGACACATGGCATATTAAGTTGTTATTATCATTATTATTAAGCATGAAATAATAACCATGTTTAAACACAGCAGAGGAGAGGAGGAGGAAAAGTTCTTGGTTAGTGTTTGTATAGGGGACCCCTTCAGGAAACAGCAAGTTTAGGATACTTCAGTACTTCTTTAAACTACTGTTGTCCATCACAGCCAGGGTTAGCAGGAGCTACCCTGGGTTCTAAGATTGGAGCAGTACAATATAAGAAAGATACAAAGCTGTGAGAGAGCATCCAAGGGAGACAGTTCAGGGTCTGGAAGGAAAGCCTGGCTAGAGAAGACTGATGGGAGACCTCATGACAACCTACAACTTCCTCACAAGGGAAAATGAAGGGATAGCACTGATCCCTTCTCTCTGGTGATCAGTGACAGGACTCTATGAATGCCCTGAAGTTGTGTCTGTCAAGGCAGATATAAGGTGGCTATTATGAAAAGGTTGCTCTCTCAGAGGGTGGTTGGGCAGTGGAGCAGGCTTCCCAAAGAAGTGGTCACAGAACCAGCCTGAGAGAGTTCAAGAAGTGTTTTGACACTGTGCTTGGGGATGTGGTGTGATTCTTGGAGCTTTCTGTGTATCCTTTCCAGCTCGGGATATTCTGTAGTAACTCTTTCAAATCATTTTTCCTGATGCATTGATGGATGTTATTCAAGTCTTCAGTGTATAATGTTTGATAGTTTCTAACAGAGTTCTTTCAGTGCAAAATGCCAAGTGTGCTGAGGAGTTACTGATCTCATTAAAATGGTTGTTTTATGAATTGCGTGATTTCTGCTAATGGTACGTATTACTGCCTATGTTGTTCCCTACTCACTATGATGGAAGTATATGAGGTTTCAAAAGGTGCTGCACCTGGGTTGGGACAACCCCTGGTATCAATCCAGGTGGGGGGGTGAAGGTATTGAGAGCAGCCCTGCAGGAAGGGCTTGGGGTGCTGGTGGATGAGAGGCTGGACATGACCCAGCCATGGGCACTCACAGCCCAGAGAGCCAAACCTGTGCTGGGCTGCATCCAAAGCAGCGTGGGCAGCAGGGCAGGGAGGGGATTCTGCCCCTCTGCTCTGCTGAGCCCCCACCTGGAACTCTGCATCCAGCTCTGGGGTCCTGGCACAGGAAAGCCATGGAGCAAGTCCAAAAGAGGGCCATGAATATAATTAGAAGTTTGGAGCACCTCTCCATGAGGAAGGGCAGAGACAAGTTTGGTCTGGGCTTAAGGCTAAAGAAAGGGTTTAAGGATTACCTTATCGTGGTCTTCTTGTTCCTGAAGGGAGCCTAAAAGAAAGATTGAGAGAGACTGTTTACAAGAACATGTAGTGACAGGACAAGGGGGAATGGCTTCAGACTGAGAGTACGTTTAGATTAGATATTGGAAAGAAATTCTTTACTTTACTTTACTTTACTTTACTTTACTTTACTAATGAGGCACTGGCATACTTGTCCAGAGAAGCTGTGGGTGCCTCATCCCTGGAAATGCTCGAGGCCCCGCTGGATGGGTTTCTGAGCAGCCTGGTCTGGTGAAAGATGTTCCTGCCCACTGCAAAGGATTTGGAATTAGACAATCTTTAAGGTCCCTTCCAGTCCAAGCTATTCTTTGTGTTCTATCCTATGATTGTGGTTTTGGCATGAGGTAATTTCAGGCTTGTCTGTGAAACTAGAAATGGAGAGAACGAGATGGCAGAATTGTAGTAAGTCTTTGAAGTGCTGATGAGGCGTAGGGGGGCATAGGCATGCACTAGGTGGGCTTCATACAGCTTTTGACACTTCACTCTTAAAAACATTTTTAAAAAAGCTCTGTCTAGGTTTCTATGTTATGTCTTTACGTGGAAACACTTCTTTCTTGTTTGTTTTTGTTTTCCTTAAAATTGTCTCTATACAGAGCTCTAAATTCTAAAAAATGGCTTTGGGAAGAATTTTAAATATGATATTTCTGAATAAGCTTTTTCTGGTGAACTGTGGACTTATTCAGTGAGTCACCAGGTGAGTTAGTTTTTAACTGAAGAAAAAAAATTCTGTGGCGAGCAGGTCTGAAGTTCATGCCATCACATCATCAAAATAATTACTTTAACATAATCACTTTACATTTAAACAAAAATTACTACTCAGTCTTCTCTTTTGGAATGAGTTTTTGCTTTGGAACTTGTAGTTCAGTATGCCAATTAGTAATAAATGCTGCTCTTTTGACAGGAGGAATTACACCGCTTGAATGTCTTGAAGCTGAGGGGGGAACTAGACAGGGAGGGGCTCAAAAACCTACCAGTAATAAGGGATCATAAGTAAATATATGGTTATATTTAGTCTGCAGAATTATAAATAGCATTTTTCAATTATGAGGAGTTGCTTGGTGTTCTGGTGGTTGCAGTGTGATAACTGAATATTGGCTGAGAGTGGTGAACGCAGTCTTTTGGCTGAAACCCTTTTATGAAGCATCGCTTAATCCATTGTGGGGAAAAATGTCTTTGGACTGAAATCTTGATACTTTTCATTTTATTTATTTATTTAAAGGTGTGTAATGGTATGAGAGTCTAGGCCAGTCTTGGTAAAAGTACTCCTTTGTGTGAAACACCTGAAAACATGATCATCAGATTTCAAATTTATATCTCTAGCCTTCAGTTATTCTGCTTTTATTTTCAGGTGCACAATTTTTATTTAATGCATTAGAAATTAGTAGAGGACGTTGTAAGACAAGATCATTTTTGTCAGTGTATGGAAATCTTCCGTCTTCAGTTTCTGTGACACTATGCTGCTCTTGAAACTTTTAGTCAATTAAAATGGTATAATTTTGATCCTTTTATCATTCTCTTGCTAACAGAGCACTTGTTTGTGCTCTTAATTTTGTTGCTTTCTGACTAGCTTTTTAATGAGTGTGCATTCCTTATTCTAAGACTTTAATCCTTGAATGTTGCTTTCTTATGGTAATTGGAAGATTCTCCTCGCTGTTGTTTCTGTAAGTTTCTCCAGTGTTTATTTTTTTTTCCTCTGCTTTTATCTGTACTCAGTATCTAATAAAGCTTCCAAGAAGATAGGAAGAAATTTTGATTCAAGCATTGCAGGACTCTGTGAGCTGGCTGTGTAAATGTTTTAGATATATCAACATACTCAGTGAGAATATAAACTTGAGAGAATAGAATTAATGCAAATAACAAGAAACTCAACAAGTCTGAGAGGAGAGTTTTACTTCTGTGAAACTAAGCTTCATGTTGCTACTCTTTTGCCTGTACAAAGTCCTTACTAAATGTTTTAATAAAATTTTATCTCCTCAATTCTATTTCCCATTTTCAGAAATCTCAAAAAAATTAAAAGAAAAACTTGAAAAGTCTCTATTTCCAGTCTAAGAAATACATTACTTTTTCCTACTTTGCAAGAACTTTGGTTTTTATGCTTTTAGATGTTTTTGTATCTCCATTTTTTTGGTTTTTTATCACAAACCACTGTTTGTTTGTCATGCAAGTCTTATGATGTCTTATGATGCTCTTGTAAGCATGGGGAAAGAGCAATTTGCAACTTCTGTTGTTCAGTTTTAAATTGCATATATCTGTATGTTCTCTGCAAATACCTCTTCTGACTATATAGTGTTTTACGTGGGTAAGATGCATGTGCTATACTGTTTCATACTTTACTGATACACTGTAAGTAAATAAAACTTTACATTGTTTTGGAGTGGTTTTTTGTTTTCTTCGGGGTATTTTTAATTTTTTTTTTTTTTAATACACTTTAGGCATATGCATCAGGATGTGATATTGTGGTACTGGGAACTGACTTTGAAAGATTACAGATAATTCCTGGAGCAAAACATGGAAACATTCAAGTGGGATGTGTGGACTGTTCAATGCAACAGGGGAAGGTATGTAGAGCAGTGTTTCTGATAATGTTCCAGCAATGTCATGTTAAGCACCTTCTTAGGAATGTGAAGGCTTGCAAGTTAGGACAAATATACTACAATGAACAGTAAAATTACTTTGCTTTCTGTCTTTACTTGTAAGCAGCACAATAAATGTGATAGATATATAATAGGTGGTTGTAGAAGATAGGTAGGACTGCTTAGAAGGCTGTGGATTCAGGGCTACATTCAGGGCAAGAATTTCACTGAAAGATGACTAAGTTGGAAGCAAAAGTAATTTATTCACTATGGTTTTGCACTACTGGACATGTCATTGACACACTTTGACATGCTAGTGGCTGGCAGGAGATAAGTGCTTCCACAAAAATCGCTTTCCGATTGTCCAGAAGAATGACATCTGTTTCCAGCAGTTCGTAAAGCCTGTCTTGGATGGGGTTTGCTTACTTAAATTCTTAGGGTTTTTTTGTAGGTAGGTCTGCATCAGAAATGTTGTATTTTAGGCAACACTGAGTTTTAAGTCCCTTTAACAGAGCTTTTTAAAAATTTTCCTGTCAGGGTGAAAAAGAAATAGCCAGGTAAGTGTCCACTGGGATGTCTCAGTTATGTAACACCCCATTGTGCTCTCACAGGGATTAAACTGTTGACAAATTTAGTAGGAACTCTGGATAACTATTTGCTCATGTAAGAGGGGTTTGTCAGCTTTCTGCTCATTACTACAAGCCTTATGAGCTGATGAGAGGTTTGGTTATGTTCTGGTGTCCATCTTGAGACAAGACCCCGATGGAAACTGGTTTATGTTTACTTATGAACACTGTGCTGATGAAACTGCAGCCACACCCTGTTCCTGCTTTTTAGCATTTGAGTGATAAACTGTTGCAGTGGTAGTAAAGGAAAACAAATGAAAATGAGGAAATGTTCTCTGTGTCTCTGGCACATCATAGCCATAGGTCTGCCTGGATTTCTACACTGGCTGCTATTAACTAGAATTTTTTTTGGTGTATTCACTAAGCATTATTTCTCGTATTATTCCTCAACTGTTTCCCTTATTTCTCTAAATTTGCAAGGTCATCTGGATTGTGTGATATCAATTCTGCATGCATTTAAATGACAATTGTCCTTGAATTGTAAATGAACACACCTGAACATGTGATACTGTAAGGCTTACTGAGCTTCAGGATTTTTTCATTTCATAAGTAGACCTGTGAGGTCATTTAGAGTCTGCAAGTTGGTATTGTTTGCTGTAAGGAAACTGAACGTGTTTCTAAAGTGCTAAAGTACTAAACAGTGGATGGCTAGGAATTTACTTATTGAACAGACTGATCAGTGCATTTTCAGGTCATTCTTAAAAGGATGGAATTTCTTCTTAGGCAATCTTCATCAGTACTAACATACAGATTCTACTTTGGTTTGTCAAAATGTACAAGTCCAATGCTCTCAGTGTGTCTTCACGGGAGAAGTACTCCAGCTCTCTGATGGTTTTTGTGTCCCTTTTTTGGACCCAACATGTCCGTGTCTGCCTGGTGCTGGGGACACTGGGTGTGGTAGTCCAGGTGGTGTCTCACTGGGGTATAGAAATCACGCCTCCGACCCTACTGGCCACCCTTCTTTTGAAGCAGTCAGGACATGGTTGGCTTTCTGGGCTACAGACACATGCTGCCAGCTCACATACAGTTTTTTTGTTGACCACTACCTCCAAATCCATGTCTTAGGACAGTTAATTTCAGTCTGTTAATATGTCTGGTCTATATTGGTAGTATTAGTTCTGACTGACCCAGGTGCAGGACCTTGACCTTGGACTTAATGAAGTAGGTGATGTTCACATGGTCACCTCTGCCAAGGTCCCTCTGGATGGCATCCCTCCAGCCTGTTGCCTGCCTCACACAGCCTGGTGTTGTCAGGGAACTTGCTGAAGGTGCTCTAGATTCCACCATTATTCTTTTTGGTGGAGTGCAGCTCAGTGAAGATGTGAGCTGAGTACAGGAGTTTCTCTGGACGCTACAAGTTGAGCATTTTGGAATGTTAATGTTAATTTATCTTTAAAACACACTAAACAATAGAATAGGGAAAAGCATCCACATTTGGAGAAAAATAAAAATGGAAAAACCTAATCAGTATGAGTTTATATAATTTTTTTGCTGTTGGGTGTGGAATGGAATTACTAGAGAATACAACACTAAGTGAGGTAGTTAAAGAGAATTAGACAGGGCAGATATTAGTCTGAGATGCAAAATGCCTGAAGAAACTTTTTCCTTGCAAATGTGATGGAATTATTCTTGGCATTTTTGGGTCAGGCTGATGTTAGTAGGATAGAAATTTATTTAAACTATCTGTTCTTTTAATGTAGAGGGTTTCTCTTAAATCTGTGGATTTTAGGATCTATATGAATCTCTGTGCTTGTATAGATCTTCGGTATGATGGTTTAGTTTGGTTTCCTTTCAGGCTTTAGTGGTTGATACTGAATTAAAATATATTTTAAAAAGTGACTCTGACTTTATGTTGTTAAATGAAAACTCTGAATACTTTCGAAGTCAGAATTTCACAGAAATAGAAAATTGATTATTGCAATGTATCATATCTGTAAATGTTTTCCATTTAATAACTGTCCCTTCACAATGCAGGGTGTCCATTGTTCATGATCTATGCAGACTCCTTAATTTTTGTAAATCTGTAATTCAGAATACTTTTTGGAAACATTGCCTTATGACAGTTCTCTCAGGCTCTCTGCCTGAGATCTTTAGCATTTGGCTGGTTTTGGCTCTTCCTAGCAAGTCTTCTAGGCTTGCTTTCATATAGACACCTTGAGAACAGATACTATTAATTTTGTCTTAATGCAAGTTTGAGGTGGGTGATAATCTGTGATGAAATAAGGCTTTCAAACACTTACTTAAAACTGACTGTATTTCAACTATTTCTGAACTGTTTTATGTTCACCTTTAGTAGTAATTTTATTTGCATTTTTCTGCATTGGGGGTTTTCCTTGCACAGTTTAAATCTTTTGAAATAATTTTTTAAAAGGTAGCCTGCTCTAGTCCTGGGGAAGTACATGTAAGTCCTCTGATTGTGCACTGGTTCTGTGTCTGTGAACTCTGCAGACTGTTTTGAGTGTTTATATAATTTAATATGGAAAGAATATTGCTAATCTATTTTTTTAATAAAGTACTTGTCCAGCTATACTCTCAATAGTTCATTGTGGTTAATGAGTAAATGGAGGATTGTATTTTTATTATTGACAATGCTGGGTTAGTGATTTTTGGTAAATGTCGTTTTCTGTTTTCAAAAGGAAGTATGGATGTGAGCTTCAAATGTATCTACAAGCAGGTTTAAAAGTAAAATCAATCATTTGCATCTTGTTCTTTGTTGTTCAGCTCGTTTCTTTTATGTGTGTGTATATACGTATAAATGTATATTACTTCAGATTGCAGCTTCTTATGGAAAGGTGATTTGTATCTTTGAGCCAGTTAGCATCTTGAAGCAGAACAGCAGTCATCATAATGTAAGTATTTCATTAGTCCTTAATTTGTTTCAGCAGCCTGGCTGATTTTACTGGTTTGCTTTAAAGCTGGAGGTTTTTTTGATATCTTCTTTTAGTGCCAGAATAACGTCGAGACATAAAGGTAGTCCTTGGGAACTGAAAATGGTGGGATAAGGACAGAGGCCTGTAATTTGAAATAGTTTTAAGGAAGATCGGCTTTACTATAATGCTTCATATTACTTGCTTATGTAACCCTGCAGTTCATAACCAAAATTTCCAGAACCCAGAAAGACGTACACTGTGCCATTCTGCCATGAGTGTAGCCATTAAAATAGGAAGTCCTTTTTGAACCATCCTGTGTAGCCTTTATGTTTTGAGGTGTTCTACAATTCTTACTTTAACTTTTCCTTATGAAATTACATGCCTTAGGCCAAACTGTAATAGTTTCAGAAATCTGTGGCATTTTTAGAATATCTGACGGAATGATTGTATTTCAGTGTTACATGGTGAACAAGAACAATATTTATTCTCTTGGGGCTTACTTTTGGTGACAGTGGTTTAGTGATTAACATCTAGAATCTTAATTTCTGAATAATAATATGATTTAGGGCAAGTTGCTTAACCACGCTTCTTACATGAAGAGGCATATGGCTATAATTAGAAGCATTAGATTCTAATTAAAGTCAGTTTGTTGATATGAGAACTTTGACAGCATTGCTCAAGGAGCTCCTGTCTTCCTCTTCAGGGGTTTGGTCTCCATTTGTATTAACAAGTTGTTCATATGAGCATTTAGTGGATTCTCCCCTTTGTACTAACCAAATCAGTCATAAGATTTTTGGTGCACATATAAACTTGTGGTATATTATATATTAATTAAATAGCTGGAAATGAACACCTGTGTAATAATTTACATCACTGGAAAGCAGTGGAATAAAATTACAGTAAGATGTGAGTCTCAAGCTCTTATGAACACTTTGGATAGACTGCTCTTCGTTTTGGTCCATCCACCTCATATTTCAATCCATCCTGAATGTTTTTCTATACTGGTAAACAGTACACTTAGTTTGAAACTTCAGAGTTGGAGTAGTAACCATAAGCAACAGAGGAAGCATTCACCACCCACAATTTACTTTCAAATGTTTATAGTTGAAGAAATATTCTATTACTTGATTCTTTCAGTTGACTTTTATGCAGTAGTTTCCAGTATATTGTTCAAAGTTATTGTAAAATTGTCTTCCATTTACTGGAATGTTCAGGTTCTAAAAAGACCCCCAAACCCCAGCTTTGCAAGCACTCTGTTTTGGTCCTTATCTGCAGCTGCTTCTTACTGTTTTTTGCCAAACTTCTGAAAGACTGAGTTGTCATATTTTAACTTCACATCTATTTTATGTGATGTTTTTGGGGTGAGAGATAGCTACTAAAAAAATATCTGTGAATTAAGAAAGAAACCTGTTGGCTCCTAATATTATTTCCAGAAATGTTTTCAGTTTCTTCTATAAATCAAAACATCAAGCCTTTGTGGCCTATTGCAGAAACAGACAAGATAGATACTGGGTGAGCTTAATCCTCAACTTGTTCTAGAGAGTGAATTAGTGATGCAAACGTTAGAGATATTTGACTGTCCTGTTGTATATTAAAAAAGGAGTGGAGGGGAAGTATCACATGTGTTATTTTGACCTTTATGAACTCCTAATTCAGTAATGGTGCAGATATCAAACACCAGATGCACTTAACTTGTGTCATTTTTGATAAATTTTCTTTGTTCCAAAAGTAAAACCTTACTTTCTCCTAAAAAAGTTTCTCAAATTCCAGTAGAGATTTTATATACTTTTTTTTCCATCTAAACTTCTAAAGAAGAAGTCAAAGACCTCTATAAGTATGGTCATATTAGTGAAAAAGTATTTTATTTTAACATCAGAATGAATCAATTTTTATTAGATAAGCAGTAACTTACATTAAACATCTTCATAACATTTGGAGAATGAAGTGAAGATGTGCTATTTAAATTATAAAAAGAGGGTGGAGGAGAATGAAGTGTTTTCATGCTAATGTTTGTAAATACTTAAAATTTCAGGTGTTACATTACCAGTGGCAGAAGAATGCTCAAATCTCACTGGGAGCCATAGCACATAATCTAACATGGGATCCCACAGGTACGAACAGATTAAAAGAAACACTTTTCTGTTTGATTCTGCACCTAATTTTTTCATTTAAATTTTGTCATTCCTTGTGGACAAGGAAAAAGTTTCTGTTCAGTCCTACCATGATACAGAACACCAAAATGGAGTAAAATATACGTTTTGTCACTTATTACAGGAGAACTAACAGACTAAGTGCATCTGTATGGTTTGACTTGTTTATTCTTATCTGAGCAGACAAGAAAGAATGGCTTAAATGGTAAATATTTGTTGAGAAAGAGGGATGTTTGTAGTAGACCTAGGCATTTCTGGTAGAGAATAACTAAAATTTGATTAATTTTCATGGTTTGAACTGTAGATGCTCAAATTTACCAAAAATCCGGAAAATATGTATCTGTCAGATTTTTTTTCCTGCAGTTTCAGCTGTGCAGAATTTTCTTCTCTCTCTTCACAAAAGTCTGTCGTTTGCTACTTGCTTGTACTTAGATTTTCATAAATGTTTGTTTCAGGTACTCGCCTTCTCACTGGTTCCAATTGTCTTCAACTTTGGTCCAATGTTTCTTTGGAAAACCCTACTGACAGTGACTCTACTGAAAGAACAGGTGTTGAACTTGGAGAGTGGAGATGTATCTGGCAATGCAAGTAAGAAACCCATTTAAAGACAATTCCCTTTTCTTTACTGATTAGTACCTTACAGATTAAATACTTAATGTAGTTGAGTGAAATGCTATTGCATCTTATTACTTGATAAATTGATGTGATATAAACTTTAATTATATCTTTCTTGACTATGTGACGCTCTCTCCTCTTACAAAATCAGTTGCAGTTGGTCTTGGAGCAGTTCTTCGGTTACAGAGAGCATTAGTAAAATGCTGAGGGAAGGCTGATATTGAAGCTCTCCAATAGGCACTCTTCTTTGAAGAAGAAATGAGATGAAAGCTGTGTAATTGAAAATTATTGTGCTGGAAGGAGTGATTAAAATAAGCTTCCTTCTAGGTTCAGTGTACTCCATTGTTGTTTCCTTTTCACACATCCCTCCCCCCTGCTTTCATTTTTACTTTTTCTGGGTTTATTCTGGGTATTTGGAACAGTCAAATTTGATACATTCTCTTTTCCATGTCTCTGAATTCTTTTCTTGTATTCGTGTTGATTTTGATATCTGCGTTTGTATGTTATATATTCAGAAGAGTTTTAGTTTAGTACTTAAATTTATAAGACAATTTGAATCCTTCTGCTATAGGCAGACTTTCTTGTACAGTGGGGTGCATTGTTCATTGTTCATGTTCAATGTACCATATGCCATCTCCTAAAGAAGTTTCCTGAAGTAGCTGACTGGGCAGACCCACCTGAAATTACTCTTTGTGAAGCATTTAGAATTCTATTAGATAGTTCTATAGGTAGTTTTCTGGATGTACCAGAAGAACATCCATTTTATGATCCTTCAGTTGTTCCTTTTTCTCTGTACTTTCAACTTTTATCAATGGTATGTTTAAAAACCCAAGATCATCCAAATGACAAGTGAAAAACTTTTCTTTGTGTGTGATAAACTTTCTAAATACAAGAAGTTGAAGACTTACTCTATTTTTTTAGACAGCTTCAGGTGCTCATCTCTCAGGTAATAACTAATGCCATTGGGTATGGCTCTAGAATGTGGAGTTCTGGTAACAGTAGTCAAGATCATAGAGAGAGAGCTTTTCCTCTGTGTCTTCTGTAACAGGTTTTGCGTTCGTGTCACATACAAAGAATTACAGAAGTCTTCTCAGCTCGCCACCTGTTTTCCTCTTTTAAGCTTTCTTTGTCAGAGATAGAGCTGAGTGTTGCCTTCTTGGAATGAGTAGGTCCTGGGAAGGGTCAACAGAACTTTGCTTTTTTTGTATACCTTTTATGCCTGTATGTCTTCTGGCATTTGTACTGCGATTAGATATAGAATAGGTTTTTCTTGTAGAAAAGTCTGCAAGAAAGTTATTTTGACCCTGCCAATACTCTTTTTTAATGCCTGAAGAAAGCATTCCCAAATGTTTTCATATTTGCCCCAGCAGGAAAATTTTGCTTAAACCTAGGTGGCCATCTTTGATACAGGGCTCTTGTAATTGCCTTGCTCATACTGCACATAAATGCATTCTGCTTTTGTTGACCTTAACGTAATCCCTTTTGAAAGTTAGGCCTCAACAACTTGTTACTGATGTATTAAATTAATGATGAAAATGTATAGTATATCTGTGCAATTAAATTTTTGTATGTTCTTCTTGCTATTAATAGGCTTTGTTATTTAGTCAATAACTGAATGCCTCAAACTCTGTAAAAGAAGTTTATTTATTAGTACATCCAATTAAAGTAAAATGCTCCAAAAGTTACCACATAGTTAGGTTTAGAATATTTTGGTGTAGCATCTTAAAGCAGTGTGACCATTTATGTAAAAGGTACTTTTAAACTACATTATTCCTTTTACACTGTGTTGTTTTCTTGAGTTGTATTGTAGGAAGTATGAGAAGTGGAGCTGTCTTTCAGAGAAATTGGAAGATAATAGGGTACAACAGAGACCAGTTTGAGATCTATATAATTGTGAAATGGAAGTAGAGCAGTTTAATTTGTTAGCAGCTGCTTTTCTGCTGTGATATTTTTGAATATTGGATATTCAGCTACAAGACTTTGGTTTTCTGGATCACTATAGCTGTGTGTTTACATGGGTTTATATCTTAATCTTTTGGACTTTGTTAAAACTTAACTGTTTCATACAACACAATACATACTTGTATTTAAGAATTAAAAAACTTTTATGCATTCAAGGAAAAATGTTTAGAATTCTATAAAAGTTGTTAAAATTTCCTTTCTAATTGTCTTTATTCCATAGAACTGCTTCTCAAGTTTGTTTAATGAAATTCTCACCAGATGGGGAGTTTTTTGCTACTGCTGGAAAGGTAAGCATTTTTTTTTCCTTTTAGCTTTGTACTAATTCAGATAAGCTATTAAAGCAAACCAACAAAAGACACATTAAAAAAAAGAGATTACTTTAAGGAAAAAAATTCATAATTTTTTCATAGTTTTTTCATACTTTTGTGTAGTTGTCTATGTGTTTTTACATTTTGGTAAACATGAATTTGGTAGAAAGGTAGTTCAAGGCAGGTAACATGCCAAATATTCACTGCTTACTATTCTGAAATAATAATTTTTAATTTGTATCAAATTATAAGACATTTTCTTCAGAAAAATAAGAGTTTTGGGGAATGGAGGAAGTCTGTGAATGAGATCCCTGCTAGATATCCTACTGGTGAGGAAGTATAATCAAAATACCACAAAATATAAAAAATCAAGAATGCTCTTTCATATATTTTTGTCTAAACATATCTGTATGCCTTTTTGTGTCTGTAGAAGAGAATTCATGTTTCCCTCCATAGGTGTACTGGCACATGGTTCATGACAGTGTTTGTGGCCAGTCTGGCTGATAAGTTCCGTCTGCTCAACATTGGGCAGTTTATCAGCAAAATCAGAACCCCTTGGCAAAATGAGTGAAAAAATAAAAGCAAAATGTCAGTCTTTTGTTTTCCTGAAACAAAATAATCTTTTATTTATACTCCAAAACTTGTTGTTCAGGTTTTGTAAGAGAATAATGTCCTTACAAATCAAAGCAGGAAATAGAATCAAGATCATATAGAGGATTCAGTGAACAAATGTGACAAGCCCATACGAGTATATTACTTGTTAAGGAATATGAGTGAGAGAAGTGGTTGTTTTCTGCATCAAGTTTCTGCTACCAGCTAAGAAACCTAGGAGAGGCTGCTGAGATACAAAACAAAACGCTAGTAGGTAAGGTTAATATCAGTTGCTGTTATTGGTGAAAACTTGGGTTAGGTGTCACAGAATCCTGAGTAGTATTAACTGGACAGAATATGTTTCAGACTGAAGAATAAAATACAGTTTTGCAATCTGCTCTAGTCTGTCTTGGAAGCATGAGTGAAATATTAGTGTGTATACATCGAAAGTGGTTAGAACAGTGTTTGATTTAGTTATTATGTGCAACTTGGCTGTTTGAGTCATAATATCCCTTAACACGGGCTTGAAAAACAAAGAGTTGAAGGCGATTCAGTCTACATAAAAATCTTGCTTTTGAAAGGTAGTTGTCATGCATATTTTTGTGAGTCAGTTATGTGCATCAGGAACACATCTCATGAGTAATGCACATCTTTATTAGTTGTGTTTGTTTTTTCCTTTAAAGCTTGCCATTTCAGGTCATCATGCGTGATTGGAAGACTCACTTTTAAGACATTCACTATCTTTAAAGAAGAGATGAAGATGTAACAAATACATAAAATTGCCTAGATTTCCCTTTCTAGGGAAACTATTCCAGTTAAAGAGCGTCTAGCATATAAAATGAAATACTAGGCTTTCTTCATGATAGATTGTTATCTGTATAAAATCAAAGCAATAAGTTCTCATGCTCC
>VWYP01028015.1:0-24199 GCA_013400435.1 Pycnonotus jocosus | reverse complement strand
TTTTTTTTTTTTTAAGTTTTGTAGTCCTTGTGACACCTCAAAAATAGTTTTTATAAATTGATACTTCCTGGTGTCTGCAATATGTGTCCTTTGGTGGCAGAGTTCTCTAAGAAACAATTAATTTGCAAAAAATATTACCAAAAAAACTTAATTTTTGGTTATTATTCCAGAATTCACTTTATGAGCCAAAATGTAATTTCAATTATCAATCTAAAAACCACTCACATAATGATTTGGTCTTCCTCATGCTCACTAGTCTTAAAATTGTTTCTAAGTATTTGTAGCATGCAGGTAGCTATGGGAAAGCTTAGGTTAGTTGTAAAGAAAACATTCTTGATTAAGCACAGTTAAGATTAGAAAACTTTTAGAGGCTGTGAGCTGAATTGGAGACTGCAATAGGCGATAATAATGCTCACTTTTTCTGTATCTTGACAGATATTCTGTAGATCGACACACTGACCTTGACAGAATATTCAACATCTATTCAGGAAACGGATCCTTATTCCTCTCCAAGCCACTTGACCGAGAGGAAACTCCCTGGCACAACATCACTGTTATAGCAACTGAAATCAGTAAGTTGAAGATAAAATTTATGTCAGAAGAATATTCAAACTGAGAAAAGAATTGTATGACTTATCTTGTTTCATTAGTTTTGCCCTTATCCAGATATTATTGATAGACAAGACATCTTTAAACACACATGTAAAAGTCCAATTTATTATTTTAAGGTACATTTTGGCCATTTTTTAAAAGATATTTAGGAACTCTCAGGCTCAACAAAACCATGTACAGTATACATTAGACAAGTTAACTGGTTCCCTGAGAATTTACATCAAATAATTTGGTGTAGGTGTGATGAACTGGCTCTATCCCAAGCTAAGTCTTCTTGAAAATACTTGGGGAAAGGAAAAAAAAAAAGTCCCTGGCACACACCACATTGTCAGAATAACCTCTGTAAATGGGAGCAAATTATGCTGCACCTCAGCTGATTTGACTTATCTCAGAAAATGGCTTTATTTGCAGCCAATACTAGGGAAATTCTTTGCCCTCTATGTCTGAAGTAAACCCTGGGCCTAAATCTTTCACCTGGATTCTTTATTATTCTGTTAGATAATTTTTGGTATGGATGTCTCTTAACTAGCTTTTTACTGAGGAAAGAGCCATCAAAGGGGCAAATAGATGCTGATTTTAGTGAAAAACTTTTCTCCCTTCCTTTATTCTCATGTAGATTTCCCTGGAGTCAATGTGCTTAAGAGTCTGGGAGTTGGGTAATATGGAGAGATGATTCATATCCCCATTTTCAGAAAGATTTATATATTTTATCTTTTCCTCTTAAATGCTTTTCATTGTTTGGTCACATTCTACATTTTCAATATGCATAGTGTGAGAATCCTCACTGGCAATAACCTGAGTTTGGAGGTTTGTGAAGTGTGATTGATGATCCTATCCTGCATACGTTATTTTATTGTTTTATTTTTTACAGTTAGGGGAGAAAGGATAACTTTGGTTTGGGTTTTTTCTGATTTTATGTTTGGTTTTTTTTTTTGGTGGTGGTGTTGCTGACTGACACTGTTTTACTGTGTTATTGATTTGAGAAGGTAAATGTTATTAACAGCTCAACCTCATAGAACAAATTTTTCAATTAATCATTTGCTGAACTGATATATAGAATACAACTCCATAACAACTCAGTGACCTGTTTTGAATGCAAATCAATTTAAGTATACTTTATATTTTATATATATAAAATAGAAAAACTTGTTTCAATTATAAATAGGACTTTTTTTATATGTAATATATGTCATCAGAAAATGAAATGTAATTGCTTTTGTATAATCAAGAAAATTGAGCATTTCTATTATCTATTGGAAAAAAATGTATTGGATTATTTTCATATACATATCTCTTTATATTGTAACATATATTTTTTTCAGATAATCCTAAACAAAGTAGCCAGATACCTGTCTTCATACGGATTTTAGACATCAATGATCATGCACCAGAGTTTGCCAACTACTATGAAACATTTGTTTGTGAAAATGCAAAAGCAGGACAGGTAAGTCAATACTTATATTACCAAAGAACTTGTAAGGAAATTATCCTGCAGTGCCATCATGAAGACTTCAGCATATCTTAGTTTGAAAAGCAGCAGACTAACTCAGCTTCCTCATTTCCTATCTTCTGCAAAAAATACAAATTGATTCAAAAACGGACAGAAAAGACGAAGGATGTTATCCTAGTACAGTAACATAGGATAGAATAAAAATGATACTTTATGGTGGTTTTCCATTTCTAATATCAGAAAATATTTTTCAGAAATAGTTTTGTTACAAAATGCTACAAAATGCTTTACGCTGTTCAGTAATTCCATTTATTTCTGGATTTTTTTCATTGGCTTAGTTAATGTAGCCACACCTTCAAGAATATGAAGCAGGAGAATCTTTATTATGTCTCAGTAAAGAAGAATAGAAAACCTAACTTTTTCAAAAATAAAGGACAATGCAACTTTTATTTTAGTTTTTATTGTAGTTTAAAACTCAGTTTAGTATTGAGTCTGGTCAAAGGTCATGCATATCCTTTTCTAAACTACCTCAGCAATTTGATAACATTCTAAGAGAAAAGGAAAAAAATCTGAAAATAAAACAAAGTGACAATTTGGATATGAGTAAGTAGTATCTTCTCTAGACTTACTTGGTTTTGACTGGAAGATAAAACCTGAGATCATCATTTTCACTAGCACAAACATGAGTGGGTTCCTACTCTGGGAGAGACAAGCCAGGATGGAGCCCTAAGAACAGCTTACATTTATCCTCACATCTCACAAGCTTTAGGCTGTCATCATCCAGCCAAAGCTGGCTGGTTTCATGGAAAATATGTGGAAAGGATCAGAATGTATAATATTTTGTTTTTCTTTAGAGCACAGTGACCATGCAATATTCCAAGACTTTACGAAGATAGGTGACACGGATGCGCATCAGGAACTACGCTCATGTTTTACCTGATTTTCTGCCCAGTGTTTAAGTAACAGAGGCTTCACCAAAGAGTAGCATAGATGCTACCTAAGAAGAGATTGGTTTTTTAGGTTCTGCAGAAGTGTGTGCAGAGCAAGAATATGTAATACACCAGTTGCAATTCAAGTGATGTTTTATGAATTTTTAACAGATTAAAAAAAAATAAAAGGGAGGAAAAAGGATACAATAGATTCTTGTGAGACTGCATTCAATTCTATTTATTTTTCACTCATTACACATATCAGAATTCAGACAAAATGGGTTAGAATGGCAGAGGACACTGATTAAAAAAATCACTTCCCTTTGAAGAGCTATCTGACTTTTTTCCATTAATTTTTAAGAAAGTTTTACTATTTTTCATGTAAATGATATAAATAGATGAATATACATATCAAAGGCAGTGATGAATTAAATTAAAACAGTGGAGGGAATTAGCATATCAGAAAAATGGAAAAAGAGTGGTTTTCACAACAACTAAGGTTTATGATCACATCATCCTGTCTTAGTCAGTGACATAAATTGCCACTTAAGAATACAGTTCAAGCCTTACAGAAGGTGCAGAAATTCTCCAAACTTTTGGCTATTAGACCCATATAGTTTTAGTTTATGATTTAGAAGCTGCGTTTTTCATGTTGGATACATTCAGATAACTCTATCAATGAAGTTCAAACAGCTGCCATAGAACCTAAATTCTGTTAGTGTAACAATGTCTCATTGTACAAGGTAAAAACAAGGTAAATAAACATTAAAATCTCAGTGTGAAGACTGGTAGAAAAGTGAGTCATGTGTTTTAATTGCATAACACAAAGAAAGGTTCAAAACCTTAAAAATGAAGATCTAATTGAAATCAATTTTGCACAATTTTGCCAACCAGGAAACACATGTTTTATCATATATCTGAAGAAGTTCAATCCACATATACTAGCTGTCAATTTTCTTAATCCAATTTCCACCTAGTCTAGCATAGTTGATGAAATATCCATCCATGAATGTATGAAATTTCATTTGTCTTTCTCATAAATTTTGTGCTTACCTAACAACAGATATGACAGAGACCCATTAGATAGACAGGCATGTTGCTTTTCAGACCTCCCATACATCTAAATTACCAATGTAATTTCAGCAATTATTATTGGGCAGGGTGCATCAAGTGTAGCTACAGAAAAATGAGAGATCCATTTTGGTTTTATATTTGTTAACAGTTGGGGTCCTCAAGAGAGGCACCTGAGTTCATATCTGGACATTTGCACATAATTGACAGTATTTCAGAAGACAGACTACCTTCAATAAATGAGAGTACTTTTATTTTGATGCTTAAAAATAGCAATGAACATGGAAATGCAAACTTGAACTTTTTGGCCAAGGATGCTAAGTTCCAGACAACCTCAATTTCCCATGTCTAGCAGTCCCTGTATAATATAAGAAAAATAGAAACCTGTCTTCATTTAGTACTACTCCAACCTATTTTATAGATCACCTAAAAGCTTTTTGATTATAACTATTATTGCTTCTTGACATATCACAGCACTGCTACTACATCTGGTACCATAACAAAAGAATCAGACTGAGAAGATAAATATATTTAGGGGTTGGTTTTTGTCTGGTTTTTTGTTTGTTTGTTTGTTTGTTTTCTTTTGTTTGTTTGTTTGTTTGTTTTTCTTTTAAACCAGGATCTAGTTATTAGTTAAACAGTTCTCTAAGTCTCAGATGCATCAAAAAGCTTCAGAATGATCAAATGTCATTCTCAGCATCAACAGATATTAGAGGCTTCACTCATTGAGTGTTTCAGATAGCCTTAGGAGGGTCAGAGGAAAGAAAATTCTACAGAGTTTCTCCTACTCTTTTATTTCCAAACAACAATGGTATGACTTGATAGAAACCTTATCACAAAAAGTTAATAAAAATCTATGTTCATTAGGCTGAAATATAATTGTCACCATGAGAATCTTATTCCATTGGCTAGTACACAGGCTAAAGAAAAGGAAGCAGCCTTCCTCTCATGCAATTTACAAACCTCTAATCCTGAAGCCCCAGGGACAGTTGTGGGGAAGGCTTTGGTTCTCTCACACCCTTGTCATGGGAATTAATTGGATCTTTTTAGCTGGATTAGAAGATGAGTACTCTCCATGGAAACCAGGAAGATATACTTGAGAAGGAGACTGATTTAACTGAACAATTTGTTGGTAAAAATTTAGCTCCATAGTTTATTGTTGGCAAAAACTTAGCTAATTTTAACACCCATCAAGAAAACAACCTGGGTCACTATTTTTCCCCTCTAGGGCTGTTTTCTTTCCTGCCATTCACAGGCTTTCAAACATCAGAATGTAGAGTTTGTTTCCTCCTTCAAAGACATGGCTCATTTTTCTTTTCACTGCCCTTCATACCCTCCCTTGCTTTTTAAAGTAGAGAGAGATCACTTTTTCTCGAGTGTGCATTGCTAATTATCAGTCATGACTTTATATACATTGTAGCTGCTTCACTAGGTAGACACCTTTTGGCTTATTTTAGTGAGACCTGCGCTAAGAGTCTGTCTTTTTAAGCAAGAATTGAAGTGAGTTTTCCAACTTTTGATAAGCATTCAGTCCTGGTTAAAACTGCCAACAGGGTTGTGGAATACAGCCAAGATCTGGAACCAAACTGCTTTGCATTACTGAACATGAAATTTTGTTAAGTGGCAGGCATCTATTCAAGCTTGCACACGTGTGATAGAGGCTGTTTTCTGCAGCTAACACCTTACAGGTGTATAGCCTAGAACTGTGTTTGTACAGGTGTGATCACTCAAGCCACACAATGACAAGAGGATTTGGCAATCAATCTGACAATCCACTAACAGCTGGATTGATTTTAAAGCACTTCTATGGGCCATATCTTTACATCTTTGGCATCATCTTCATCCCACATATTTACACTTGCTATTAGTAATACATTCAAGGTTAGTTAGTGATTGACCCTACCAGATCATACAGGTAGGAAAAGGTGCAAGAGGAAGAAAGGATAGGAGAAACAAAGCTATTCTTCCATCATTTCCCTGTAACATTTACACATACTGTTCTCATGATTGCCAAACATAGTTTCTCTCACAAGGTTTCTTCCTCATAGTTTATTGCAGACAAAGTGGTGAGATCTTTCCAGATTCCTGGAGAAAACCTTGCAGCACCAAACAAATTCAATAACTTTCAAGAAAGCCAGTGCTTCAAGATCCAGAATTTGTTCTATTCTCTTCTATACCATTTCTAAAAAAACATTAGACAAAAAACACTAACATTTCCCAGACACTCCTTTCTCAAGTGCTTAGTGATATTTTTAAGCCTATTCCTCTGTTGTACAACAACCAGGTTTAACTAGGAGCATGATATAATAAAAACAAAAGCCCCAAAGCTTCAAGTGGATTAAACGCTTGCTCCTCTCTTCTGTTACATACAGAAACAACAAAATTCAGCAGTTGTTACTCTGTCTCTACCTAACAATATCTTTCTCCAGTACGCTTTGTGACTGGAAGTACAATTTTCATGCTATATGATAATCATGTTGTATTGAAACTTCAGAAAGGCAATCTACAACACTGAACATCTTTAAATTTTTGTGAAAGTGATACTGTATTTCACCATTTATAGTGACTTTAGAATAGCTACCACCAATACATTACTATTTTAAAAAGAGGTAGCAGCAGAATTCTTTGCAAATGTTCTATTTGTCTCAGGTTTTGTTTTATTAGTAGAACTGTTTAACCTGAAACTGTGTCATATGTGCCCACCCATGGACCTCATTTTGTTCACGCTTCTCCGAGGAACTTTTTGAAGCATGGCTGTAGTGGCTGTAGTTTATAAAGAGTACACCCTGGAGCCAAGGTGCAACAGCCATTTATTTGCGTGACATGCCAAGCCAGCACACACTGAAAAGCCCATCTTAAAAGCATCCAGATGGTGCTGACCTCTGTGTTGATAAAGCTTAACATTTGCTTTAATGGTTCCTATATTTTTTTAAAGGCATTCCCAAGGCTGAGCCTACAAGCAAAGCCTTCTACTTGTGCAGCTCTCTGTGTATACAAATGTAGCCTCAGGAACACTAACAGCATGCTCTGAAGTGCACAGAAACCCTTCCTATTTTTGAATTTCCCCCCCTAGCTTTTACTTGCTTGTTGTCTCTAAAACAACTTGAGGAGCAGTCTTTGACTAAGGATGTATGAGATACATATAAGAAATCTGTTTCTAGGCAGTGCACTCACCTCCAACCACTTTTTCAGACATGAGTACAACTAACTATAAAGTAGCCTGAACATAAATGACAATCATAATTTTGACTGTGGTGTAAGTCATGGCCCTAATATCACAGCATCTAGGAAGAAACCAAACAAAACAAAACTAAAAAAACCCCAAAACCCATGAAGCATAATTGAACTGTTTCCTCGTTTGAAAAATTTCAGTGGGAAATAGGTCCAAATCCTTTAGCAGAATCTCTGTCTTCATCATGAAAGAAATAAATAGAATCATGGAATCATACAATGATTTGGATTGAAAAAGACCTTAAAGACCACTTAGTTCCAACCCTCTTGGCCATGGCCAGGAATGTGACTCACTAGACCGGTTGGGTTGCACAGGGCTTCATCCATTCTGGCTTGGAGCACTTCCAGGGACGGATCATTCACAGTGTCTCTGGGCAACTTGTTTTAGAGCCTCATTGTCCTTTGAGTGAAGAATTCCTTTGTAACATCTAACCTAAATCTTTCCTCTTTTAGTTAAAAACCATTCTCCCTTGTGCTATCCCCATCTGCCTGTGTACAAAGTAAATTTTTCTCCGTAAGCTCTCTTAAAGTACTGGAGGATGACAATAAGATCTCTCTAGAGCCTTCTCTTCTCCATGCTGAACAGCTCCAAATCTCAGCCTGTCTTTATGTAGTGGTGCTTTCCCAGTTTGTATCNTAATTGAGAGTCACACCCCATTGTACCTAATTGGTCCCTTCCCAAATCCATCCCTTACCTCCTCCCCCAAATAAAAACTACTGTAACCGAGTGTCCCGCGCTCTCCCAGGCAGACACTCCGAGGGCAAGGGCGTCCCTGTGAGACCGTACAATAAACCTCTGCAGCTGTCCCCTCTGTGAGACCCCTCTTCTTTCTTCACCACCACCGTGCTTTGTCCAGAGGGGGGCCAAGGATCCACAAGGATAGGCAAGGTCCTCCCGAGGATGGAGCCTTACCTTTCAGTGTTGCCGGTGTGCTGGGGCTAGCCAGGCCGGCAGAGGGGTGCGCACCGTGACATCTTTATAGGACAGCTGCTCCATACCCCTAAACATCTTTGTTCCCATACTCTGGACTGGCTGCAACTGGCCCACATCTCTGTTCTGGTGAGGACCCCAGATGTGAATGGAGTACTCCAGGTGGGATCTCTCAAGGGAAGAGCAGAGTGGTAGAATCACTTCCCTTGACCTGATGGCCACTCCTCTTTTGATGCAGCCCAGCACACAGTCAGCCTTCTGGGCTCTGAGTGCACATTGTTGGCTCATGCCCTGCTTTTCATCCACTAGAACCCTCAAGTTCTTCTCCATAAGGCTGCTCTCAGTGGCATCTTCTCTCATTCTGTGCTCTGGTCTAGGATTGCCCCAGCCCAGGTGCAGCACCTTGTGCTTGGACTTGTTGAACTTTGTGAGATTCTCATAGGTCTACTTCTCAAGATTTCCTAGGATTCTCTGGACAGGATCCTTTCCTTCTGTTGTGTCAAACACACCATTCAGCCTTGTGTCATCTGCAAACTTGCTGAGGCTGCCCTTGATCTCTCTGCCTACATCATTGATAAAGATATTAAAGAACATCTGTCCCAAGACACCAGTTGTATTCAGAGCATTGCTAAATAACATGGCTGAAGAGCACTGGTCCCAAGATCATTAAGAAATATTTCCATTGGGAATAATTCTTCTTGCTACTCATTTAACATTGTCAAACTGCTACAAACACCTTGTCCTGAATATAAAAGAGAAAACTTCATGTCAATGCTTATGCTTAAATTTTTATTACCCTCAAAGAAAAGAGACCCTTAAAAATTTGAATTGACCTAATAAATCTCCTTGAGAGTATGGCACTTTCTTTAATACACAGAAGTGCTCATGCACATGCATAGGCAGCCCTCAAAATAGTGTCAATACTGCTGTATTTTCTAAACTGTGCTCATTCACGTGGGAAAGTATGAAAGAAAGAAAATAATGAGAATTATTTTATCTTCTCTAAGCTTGATATGCTTGAAATATATTTGAGTAAAAGTAATTTTCTTGAAATAACTCTTCCGTCATAAATCTTACAGCATCAGGGATCTTGCTCTGCAGTCCTGATGAAGACTGATCATTACTCAATGTCCATAAGTGCATCAAAATGGGTGAATGTATTTCCAAAATGAAATCACAAAATGTACACAAAAGAGTACTAACTTTTTTCATATAAGTAAGATACTTAAAAATAGCCAGATTGCTTTCATTTCTGTGGTGATTATCATTGACATCGTTGTCTTTTATTTACAGCTGTATAACTGAAAAAACATTCCTTAATGAAATAAGATTTCTAATTTCCTTTCACCTATTCATCATTTGGAACAATTCACCTGCAATCATGGTTTCTCATTGTTCTTTTAATCTCTTTTTTTTTCTGGTAGGAGAACAGCTGCTTCTCAATTTATGTTGCCAATAGTTAGATCAGGTAATAAGGCTGAGGTTTTTTTCTTCTTCAGCCTTACCCTCAACAATAATTATTTGTTGTAATTAGGTTCCTCGTGCCTGGTGCAATTGTACTTCTCCATGTGATTTGCACATGAAGGGAACCAAATCTTATGAACACCCACTGATTACATCTCAAAAAGACTCAAAATACCCAACCACAGTTTCTGATAGTTATTACTGTAGGATATTTTCTCCTTGAGTTTTTCAAAAAGTAATTGTAAACTGCACACATGTTGTCACTTACTCTACTTCTCTCTTCTCCCTTTTCTTTTTCTATTTCTTCTACTTTTTCTATTTCTTCTATTCTTTTTCTATTTTTCTATTTCTTTTACTTTTCTATTTCTCCTGTCTTTTCAAACTTGTGCTAAAGTGAAAGAAAAATTTTCTCATTTAAATTTGGTATCTTAGCCCACTCAAAATGTTTTGAGGTGTTTTTAGCAATATTTTTAAATTGAGGAAAACAAAAATTAAACCCAATCCTGGTCTTGCTTTTTGTACTAACACTCTCAAAGGCAGATTACAGGAAAGACACAAGCAATTGAACATTGGAAAGTTATTGACATAAACTGTGTTTTAGAAACACAATAAACAGGATACTTCACCATAAACAAGAATTTGACTAATCTTGTGAAACAGCTAAAAATGAAAAAAAAAAAAAATCAATGACCATTAAATACTATAAAAGTGAAGAGATTTTTATATGTAGTTGTTATTCTAGTTACACTTAGGAAAACTGCATAATTCTGCATTGAGCATAGTCACATCATTTTGTGCAAGGCTGATGTTCACAAATTACCTTTCAAGTTCCTCAATATGCCTCAAAAATAAAAAGAAATTATAAAAAATATTTTGTTCCTGTTTTAGAAGGAGCTTCTGAAAAGTGAATGAGCTAAACTCAGACCTCTCAACTCTTTCCATATTGTGTTTTGGGTTCGGGGTTTTTTGGGAAAACAAAGTATTTGATAACAAATGGCTTTGGTATCTGTGGGATTTCAAGACACCCTGAACACTGGAAACACCCGGAAACTCAAAACAGTCACTGGCTCCCTCTTGGCTTTGAAAGAAAAATGTCTGACTGCTGAATGCATTCTGCCTTTAAGTTTAGGTGGCATTGAAATGCCCCTGTACAGAATTATAGCATCCTCAGCTGAGACTTACTCCTATTCTTATGCCACCAATTGTGTCATCTTGTGATTGAATGCAAACCTGTCCTTGCAAGCCAAGGTGGACTATGAGTTTCTTTCTAGTGTGACACCCACCAGGAAGGGCAAAGGACAGAACAGCCATTCACAGAGTTTTTCTGAAGTTGCTGTGACTCATGCAGTGTGGCATGGTGTTAAATGTTGCAAGTCAATTCATAAACCACAGCTGTCCACAGGTAACTTTTCCTTCCTCAGTTCTGCAGCTGCTTCCTTTAGCCTCTCTGTCAGCCCAGCAGCAGATAGATTAAAAAAAGAGTCAAATTGCTAGCATTTATGTGCATCTACATAAACATGAGTACACACATTCGCACGTTTTGATGCAGTGGTAAAGCTTGTGCAATCCAGAGACACTGCTGAAGCCTCTCTTTTTTTCAGTCCTCTCTGTTCTGACCCTATTCTGGCACTATTATCATTCCTTCCCAGCTGGGCTTGAGTGGCCTTGTTAGGACAGCTATTAAGATCCACAGCCAGAGGTTTCAATTTAGTAGGGAGCAAAGCTTCTCTCTTTATTACCCCAGGAGAATCGAGAATCTTGCCAGTGCAGTACTCCAATTTATCGCCAGGAGCAGATGAGGTGGACTGAGAATTAGACCCACTTAACAACTGGTTTACACAGTACTCTCAGTCATTGCTACATGAAGCCACAGGAGGTTTATGGCTTATTCAGAAGGGCAAATGTTTCTATATCACTGCAAGATACTGAGTACAAATCAAAGCACATGGCTGTTCTACAGTGAGGACTGGACCCTTTTTCATCCTTTGTTATGTGTTTAAACCATAAACCAATTTGTTTACTGTAACCTCTACTGTGTTTATGTGGGAAACATTTGGCTTAGGATATCAGTTTTTGTCCTCAGATAGATATTTTTTACTGGATGTGAAAAGCAGAGAATTGAAACATAAGATTTCTAAAATAGCATGAAATACTCTTTTCTTTATAGCTCATACAGACTGTGAGCGCAATTGACAAAGATCAGCCTGCTCGAGGACACAGATTTTTCTTTGAGTTGGTGCCAGAATTTGCTGTTCATCCAAACTTCTCTGTTGTAGACAACAAAGGTAACTGCTGACCCTAACATGCCCTCCCATAATACCACATAAAACTCAATTCAGAAACAATTATTGATTCTGCATTTCCCTTCTAGATAACACAGCAGGGATCATGACTAGAAGAAATGGATACAGCCGCAGCAAGGCGAGTACCTACCTTCTGCCAATCATAATATTTGACAACGACTACCCGATCCAGAGCAGCACGGGCACGCTGACCATCCGGGTGTGCGCCTGTGACAGCCGCGGGAACATGCAGTCCTGCAGCGCCGAGGCCCTGCTCCTGCCCGCCGGCCTCAGCACGGGGGCTCTGGTGGCCATTCTCCTCTGCATCATTATCCTGCTGGGTAGGTACCTGTCAGGAGATGTTTACTTGACCAGGCAAAGGTCTAGTTGCTTCGAGAGCCCTGGTATTCTTAAAACCCTTATTCACATGACCCTGCAGAAAAATGTCATCATCACTTTTTAGAAGATTGTGTGAGATGAGTGAGACTGTGTTATTTACTTTAAATACAACTGAAAATACAGAGTCAGTTTTAGTTACTATGCTCATTTGAGTAATGTTCATACCATAATCAGATCTTTATTTAGATCAAGAATTTCAAAATAATGTTTCTGAAGCTGAGTGCTAAGTTCTGCAACGATTAAATGTTGTGAATTATATTAGCTATTTAATGATGAAAGATATTGGGTTTTTTTCTGTTGAGAAAATAGCTCAAAACCATAGGATAGAAATATTCAATTACTTGCAAGTGATGGTGAGAACAGCTGATTAAATAAGTGTGAGCACAGAAGTCAGATGAGCGTTTGGAGGGTAGAAGCATTAGAAAGATGTGGTGATGTATGAAGGAAGTAGAATAAATGCTAGCTCATTATCTGGTGTTAAGAACATAACAAATTCAACTTGCACGTTTTGCAAGAAAAATGCCATCACCGCTCTTTTCCAGTAAAACTCTGCAGAAAACATCCTTCCTTTCCCACATGTCTTAGTAAACACAGCTTGCCAAGGGGTCAGTGGGAAGGTACAGGTGTCAGTTTATACAATTATAAGGGATTTTTTTTTTCCCCAGCTTTTACCCTGGAATAGGGATAACTCTGTGATCCTCCTAATATTTGCTATAGGTATTAGAAGAAGGGTAATATCTATAAACTATATCTGTACTGGGCTTAAAGGAGGGAGAACACTTGAGCTCTGACAAACTGATAGATAAACTGCTTAAGTTCAGGCATTGCTGCTGGCCTGATTTTGGCATCAGGTCCCTTGGATTCCCCAGGATGTTGCCCAGGCATAGTCTGAGAGACAGAATCTGTAGGGCACCATTTTCAGGAGAAAATTGTGGTTCAAATTCTGCCAGACCTGGCTCTTCACCTTGCGTAGTTCATAACACAAGCTCTGTTGTCAATGAGCTCTAGATCTTTAAAGCCATCCTGCACACCCCAACACAGAGCATAAAGAAATGGAGCAGGAAACACATGCCCTTACTCACTCACAATGAAAATGCTGCTCTGATCTGCTCTGATCAGCTGCAATGCTTTAGTTTGAACAAATTTAGTTCAATGTTTCAGATTGAACAAACTTCTACAAAACTTTGAACTTATCAAAACTCAAAATGTGCCTCAGGGCCACAGCAATAACACATGAGACTCAGAAGAGAATCAGGTACCACTGCTGTGCAGAACAAGTATGACCACTTCATGTTTCTCATCTCTAGTAGGCTCTGCTCTACTTAGCGCTACCGACATGTATGAAGTCAAAGAAACATGTGGCTGTGGGGCATCTAAACAGAATTTTTAGTCTACAGCTAGTGTGACACTCAACATCTTATTTAATTTTTCAACAAGGTGTGATCTGTTATAGTAACAGACTGGTGTACACAAGCCCAACATAGATGAGACATATTAAGTACCAGGTTGTGAAAGACACTTCATAATAACCTTTCAGTGATCTGCCCTTTTCTCCTACATGGAGTTCTTAAACTTACTAAAGTGTGTAGTTTCTCATGTAGCATTAGGAAAAGAGGGGTCTCTATACAAGCAGAATGAAGAAAGCCCAAATGAAACAGAATGGAACACCCTTTATATTCAGAATATAATATGGCATGTGAAAGACCTCTGTTTCTCTCTCCCTACCAGCAGCACATCCAATGTTATCTTTTATTCACCAGTACTCAGGTGATTCAGAGTAAAAAACTTAGCTCCTAAGATTCAGCAGAACCATTCAGCACTGTAATTTATGGTTCAGGAACCACTGTTATGTCTCATTGACAAATGGTCTTTCTGGCCTGTCTTATTTACTCCAGCTACTGGAGAGGGAGTCAGATTTTTAAATGCACTTAAGCATTGAATTGCTACTGAAATCAATAGCGTTTAGACACCAGAATGTATTTACAAATCCTAACTTTGTTTTTTTATCTCCTCTTATAGAGCTTCATTTTTGTATTAATCCTTACCTCTTCAGAAGAAAGAGTTATTCAACTAACACTTCATAAATTAAGAGGATCATGTTTTTTCAAAAGAAACATTTAGTAACAAAGACTGGATTTCTATTCTCACTGTCACTGAATCAAAAGTAGTTTTGTCAATAATATTGATAGCTTAAGGTCATATTCAGAAGTGAATTCCTAAATCACTAGCTTTCAAGAGTGTGAATAACTTTTGCCAAGGAGATTCAACTACATTTGATGAAAGGACCCTTAGTGACTGCCAGAAAGGTGGTACTTACAAAATTAAAATCAAAGTCAAACCTTAGTAAGATAATATTGTATGGTATTATTTAGTTTTCAACTTCAGCTTAGTTGCAAATGTATTTAAAATATAAAATATTTTGATCATTTCTCCCATAGATTTAAAAAAATAATAGGTTTTTGACTGCTAACAAGTCATTAATAATTTATCTTATTAACTTCAACTTGGAGATGGATTTTATCACTATATTCCTACTAAAAATCCCATTCCAGCCCTAAAACCAGGTCAAAAGATGAAGTAAAATTTTGGGTCATTTATTTACTTCCTAACTATCCATTTCTTCATTAATTTTTTTGTTTCCTTTTAGTGTTAGTTGTCTTGTTTACGGCTCTCAAGAGACAGAAGAAGAAAGAACCCTTGATCATCTCAAAGGATGATGTTCGGGACAATATTGTGACCTACAATGATGAAGGAGGTGGGGAAGAAGACACCCAGGCTTTTGACATTGGCACACTGCGAAATCCAGAAGCAAGGGAGGAAAGTAAGATGAGAAGAGATGTTATCCCAGAAACAATATTTCAGATAAGGCGGACTGCACCTCTTTGGGAAAACATCGATGTCCAAGATTTTATTCATAGAAGGTTAAAGGAAAATGATTTAGACCCAGCTGCCCCTCCTTACGATTCATTAGCAACATATGCCTACGAAGGAAATGATTCCATAGCAAATTCACTCAGCTCCCTGGAATCACTTACCACAGAAGGCAACCAAGACTATGATTACCTCAGCGACTGGGGCCCTCGGTTTAAGAAACTAGCAGATATGTACGGTGGAGAGGACAGTGATCGAGACTGAGACAGTAATCTGTGACCTGGTCAGTGTTAGTGGAATTCATGTTTATGTTCCTAGATAAATAAAGTGGCCTACTCTCTTACTTGGGAAAAAAAAAAAATTACAAGAAATAGGTGTTGTCTAGTAAGGGTTTGCTTAATCAATAAGTCAACGTGAATGAATATGAATGATTGAGATTTAAAAATACCTATAACTCACCCTCTCTGCCTAGATGAGAGGGGTTTATAGGGAATGAGAAGAAAATAAAAAGGCTTTTTGCGCCTTTTAAAATGACATGGAAACTCCATATTTTTAAATTGCTTTGCTTTACTTTTCTTACTGTGCTGGACAGTGTGCATCTGCAGTGTAACTTAATCTCAAAAATATACTTTAAAAAGATTAATATTACTGCCATATTTATTGAGTTAAAGAATGTCTGTGTGTTGATTCATCCTGATATTTTTATATATGTATATTTATATTTTTGTATTTTTATTAAATAAATTAGAATTTATAAAAACACTACTTACTCACATATTTTGTTAATCATAAAGAACTGTCCAATCTTTCTGAAGAAAGGAAACTTCGTATTGTGCAATACTTCATTTTTGAATACATCTTCTATAGCAAATTAGGGGTTGCAATGTACTGTGCAAGAACGATGTGGAGAGAGTGCTCTGTAATGGGAATGCAGTGTAGAAAACAGAAAAAAACTATTTTGAAAAGGTGATTATAAATAAAACCACTCTGACTTGCAATGTGTATTGCTATATGGCATAATAATACAGTTTCATGGTGAAGCTCACTCACACATACTTTTCCCTGTGAGCACATAACCTCTGAGAGGACTTAATAGATAGATGCCTGTGGATCTAAGGAGCTGTTAAAGTTTATTCAGGTAGATGTGAAAACAGTTTTTAATATCCCTTCAAAGAAATTGAATAATTAAGCTAGCATCAATAATGAAAAGAAGGTTGCTATGTACTAATCTTATTTTGAAGCTCTGAGACAATTAGAAAAATCAGGCATTTTATTAATAGTTTCTTTTAAATAACAGGGAGCAAAGAAATAAAAACAAACTCTAACTAGTATTTTATCAAAGATGTTAATGTTCTAGTCCTTCAAAGAAATGTGCATATTTGCATATGTCCTAAAGCCTTAATGACACTCATCAAGTATGCATTTTTGTTTAAAATATATTTTCTGGATATGCTTTTAGGCAATACATTTTTTTTTCACATTACAGAATAAAAGGAATATAAGTGGATCACATGATCTAACAGAGTTGAAAGGTTTATCCATATTAGTTTAAAAAAGAAAAATATAAAACCTCAAATGTATGGAAAAGAAGAAACAGTTTTGACAACATAGGAAATACTTTATCCATAGCACTTCCATTTTTAATATTGACTTTAATGAAAACCAACACCTACAAATGTCCAAAATAATAATGTTTCAAGGTTTTCTCTATATTAATTAGCCATTTTTCAGGTCTTTTCATAAAGAAACTTAAGATACACATTGACAATGTTATGTGGAATATTGAGGCACTCAGCTCTTACCATAAATGTAACAAAGAGGCTGCAGCCTCAGAGACCCTTCAGCCAGGTATAAGAACACATTCTTGCCTACTAATTATCTTTTCACTGTGTTGATTTCCAGATTATTTATCAAAGTTATTTCTTTATTCTTCAGCAAAGAGAGAGACGAGAGGTCAGAACTCCTTCCAGTGATGCTTCTGGAGATTTTCCTCCCTCTGTGAGAGAACTGACACACTGAAGTGCTGGGCAATAATATTTATGCACATCTTCATTCTTTGTGAAGTTAACTGGGCTTGTTGCCCAAAGTTCCAGATCCCTGGGACTGACTAATATGTAGAACATCTCTCACTGGGGAGTTCAAGGCCTTAGGACCTTAGAAGAGGCTCAAGAGAAAGAAGAAAAGTAATTTTTATGGTGCTAATCTCACCAAGGATCTCTTTTCTGCCACTCAGAACCACTCTGTTGTGATTCACTGCAAAGGAGAAGAAGCAGTTGGGAAAACTTAGAATTTACAAGACTGACTCAATCTCTAGCAGAAAACCTACTTGTGATTGCTAAGGACCAAGATAAATTTAGTAACTCCCAAGGAAATACTGTTAGATTTAGTGATCATTCTGAACAGACTTAAATCAATTTTGAATAGGCTCTCTCCAGGGTTAAGAACAAATAAGCTGAGAAAAAGGAGTAAAAATGAACACAGAAAAATGTCAAGTGAATGTTCAAAGGGAAAAAAAAAAAAGACAAACATAAAGCCATTCCAGCTTGATGGAGATCTTGTTTTGTAGTGTCGATGTATTTTCTATTTCTTTTCACTTAAACTGACTTTTGTGCTATTCTCATAGACTTACAAGCTTACTCTGAGAAGTAGTCTTAGTACAAAATATTGCTGGAGATGATCTCCCACAGAAGGTTACATTTTTCAGTGAAATGCCAAAACAGGCTCCTCATTATGCTAGGTAAAGCAGCCTAAATGCAATTACCATCATACATAAAAATGCCTAAAATTTTAGTCCCTTCATTAAATGAAATGCTTTTAGAACAGGATAGTCACACACAGAACAACAACAAAAAAAGTATATGAAATTTTCATCAGGATATTTCTTAAGCATTGATGACAACAGACATTAACACCTTTTGTTCTACAGAAGGCATTTCAACTGCTAGTGGTCTAATTTACAATGAAAGTCATATTCTAAAGTTACATTTACACTTCATTTTTCACTTGTGCTAAGAAGACAGACAGTGCACATAAGTGTCTGGGTCATTGCATATTGGATTATTGTTATATTTAATGTTTTACAATTGATTTTGTAGACAAACGAGAAGTTTCAGAAACAAAAAGTTAAAAAAAAAAAACAAAACAAAAAAAACCACACCAAAAAAAACCCACCACAGAATGAGGATATCACATACTTTGCTTCTTCCATGGGAAGATGAATGGGAAAGAAATAAGCACCTGATTTTTTTTGTTCTTATACACATACGTGAGTGTATTTGTATGCATATATTAAAGAAAATCCTCATTTTATTATCTAAAATGTTTCCCAACAGCCACCTTTAGATTCCTCACCTCATCAAACAGAAATGCCCATCTAAAAGGAAAAAAAAATCCATGGCAGAACACAAGACACATTCAACTAAATGCAAACTGGACAACATAAAATAATCTGATTTCACAGATGATTTTATGCTGTTCTAGCATCCTTTTGTTAGAAGGTATATTTTACTCTTTGGTTCAGTTTCAGTTCATGAATCATAATTCAAATGAGGAGAGATCTGGCCTGAACTCTCTATTTAAAAATCACTTCCAAATTTGGGATTTTTCATCTTCATTAAAATCTCACAGGAACTAAATGCAGAAAAGAATGTTGTGAATATCAACGTTCTTGTGTTCCAAAGAAATCATGTTGACGTTATTTCTCCAGGGGAAGTGAGTGCCTTTGCTTGGAATCAGCCCACTGGCTGTCACAGAGCACCCTGCAGCACAGGAAATCCAGGAACATGTGCTCCTTTCCTTTTACTTCCCACCCGCCATCACCCCCATTCAAAACAAAGCACCTTTCTCCCACTCCAGCAAAATTCATTACAATACTTTTTTTTAAAAAAACATCAGATCCCCAGTAAAAGCCGAAGAAGTGACAGTGCCTTGTCACAACTCCAATGTCTTTTTCTTGTGCACTGTTTTAGCAGGAAATACATTTTCATAACAGTCCTGTACCTTAAAATACGAGTACATTCCTGATTTGTTCATTTTATCATGGAATTTGACACAGCTCCTGTCATAACACATATTAATATACCTTTTTCAAGCTTAGAATGAACTCTGTAATTTTAAAAGCATTTGCTTTTAGAGTCAGTGTGGCAAGCACTTCTCCCATCACTTCTCACAGGGAAATGACAGGCTGTACAAAGCATGCCTGCACTAACACAGATCTTGATTTTGGTGAGAGTAAAATGATAACATTGTTCGCTGCTTATAGTTCCATCCTTCATTTTGCTTTTCAAGTTACAGGTAGACATTTAGCCCAGACTAGAAAGAGTTTGTTTGATTACTGTTTGGAGGAACAAAGGACCTCAAAATCTGTCCGAGATCATTACAGCCTTCCCTCCAGCAGCTGGAGGCAGAATGACCATCCCAGCCACTCCATCATGTGAGTAGACTTTTGGCACATAGCAGTGGAAGAAGGGGTGAAAGAGTTTCATGAGTAAAAACAGTGAGAAGAAATTTAGGGCTGGGATTTTTGTCACTTGAGACTTGCTCTTTCAGCTGTCAAGAAGCAGGCTGCTAGTTGCTAAGGGCAACAATAATAATACTTACTTCTTATATAATGCTTTTATCCCTAGTTTTTAAAGCTTTCTTACAAAGAAGGTCAGTGTCATTATCACTGTTTCACAGGTAGGAAAAGCTCTTATTTGTGCACCAGTTCCCCCAAAAGCACCCAGCAGGACAATACTGAAGACAGAAGAAAACCTGTTTTTCTCTCCACAGGCCATACCGCCTTGAGGAGAGCTAACGATTCACATTAATTTATGTACTTCCACTGATAAAAATAAGCACTTTTTTTTTTTTTCATGTAATTAGATTTCACTGCCTCATAAATTTCAGACATCTTAAAAGAAGAAAACCTTTCATGTGAATCAAAGATTATTTCCAAACTAAGTTGTTCTTTGGACGAGTATGTGTTTCGGATACAAATCCAAGACAGTTTCAAGAGGACGAGTTCAGCTGCTTTCCTGGGCCTGCCTTGTGCAGGAAAGTGAATGAAAGAGGCTTTTAATTCCAGGTACAAGGAAAAAGGATAGATAAAGAACTGCACGGTAAGCCCTAAAGACTGTAAGAATATGCTCAGATTTGAAAAAGAAGAAGGTCTACCCTTAATCTCTCATTTAGAGCAGATTACAGTGGTGCAGGAGGCGTGGACAGTGAAAGGATATCAGATTGTAGTACCCAACACCAGCTGGTCTCCACTCCTTCAGACCTGATTGGGCTTTATTCCTAAGGACTCATTTGATTTCTTGATGAGACATTACTTTTGATTGCTGGGGAAAAAAAAAATAAATCTCCAGCAATTCCAGATTTGCAATTTAATGACAAATCTTTAGGAGCAAGCCTGAACTGCACTCGGCAAGGATGCAGAGGGAAAGCAAGACATGAAGAGGCTTTTCAACCCCATCCACTGTGTAAATGAAGGGCTTTGTTTCAACTAATGCTCAAATTAGGATACAGAATGGGAACCAGGCAACACAGCAACATCCAACGGGAACCAGAGTGAAAGCCAAAGAGCATAAACAGCTTCCCCACCTGCTTACACATATGCTGCCATCTGCAACTTACTGACCAAAGGGGAAGTTTGATCTTCTCCAAAGCAATGCCAGTGTGTTTTCTTCTGTGCCATGGATGAGTGCCTTCAGCCATCCTGCACAACAGTGCCAGAATATTTGTTGTCACTGATGTTCAGCCAACCCTGCACTGTTTTACAGCCAGCTTTTGCACAGCAATAGCAGTAAGGGCCAGATTTCACCCACTGCATTTTTCTTCCCAAATCGGTGTCGTGCTGTTCTACTTACCAATACTGAACTGATTGCAAAGTATTATGAACACAGTAGTTTTTTAGAGGTAAAAAACCCTGTGTGTTAAAGGTCTTTCTCTTGATTTTATGAAAAGCCCTTAAAAATAAAACAAAAATGAGATTTGCTTACATCATTAATGCACATTTTTACTAGTGCTCCAATCTGATTCGAGTCATACATTTATACATTTGGAATAGAGCGAAAACCTGAGGAAAGAGGTAGTAACTTTTATCCAACTATATTAGCTGCTCTAATAAAGCCAGACATGCTTTTAGACTTATGAATCCCTTCTCATAGGAGCATATTTCTGCAGTCTTTAAGGCTTACTGCATGTTTCTTTGTCTATCTTTTTTCCTGTATTTTTTTTTTTAACTTCCATGCAATAATCATGCTTGGAGAAGGACTAAGAACAACTATTTATATATAAGTTTTTTACTAATTGCTGTGGATCACAGATTTCAAGTTACAATTTGGGAAACATCAGAATATCTCATAAAAGAGAGACATATATATATCAGAATGATAGCATGAAAAAGGATAGATGTGTGGGAATACAACAGATAATGGAAATTTGGGAACAAAAATCAAAATCAAACATTTTGAGCATATTTTAAAATCAGGAGTCACAGAATGCAAACAGACTGATCAAGGGACCGAGAGTGGACTGTCAGACTTGTGGTCTGTGGCAAAGAATGGAAATTGGCTAACCAGAAATCTGTTTATGTGTCTGCATCAGGCTCTTGGTTCTAGTGACAGGACGAACCACAAAACTAGAAAAGTCTAAATTTGTGAATTAGTAGTGTTTATCATTGAATCAACAACAGTGCCTGCTTTTGAACATTTCAGCCATCAATCATTAAAAAAAATTACATTATTTGTGTTCAAAAGATGAATAACTCCACAAAAAAGACTTATTTTTTTTTAAACTAGCTTGAAGTTTTCTTGAGGATTTTGTGCGGTAGCTTCAAAATAATTTCAAATACAATTTCTCCTTCTAAGTGAATATGTTATATTTTGTGATTGCTAACAGGCCATATAGTTCTTGCCTAGCAAATAGTTCAACAAAAATGGGGATTACAAATTTATTAACTGACAGTGTATTCAAGATCATATTTTCTCAGTATCCTAGTAGAAATATTGTTTTCATTCTTAGCCATGCCTCAAATGCAGTACAGAAGCAGAAATTCAAGCTGTGTTCCTTTCTGCTCATGCATCACCCACAGTTCTGCAATTAAAATTTCTGCAGTGAAAAGTGTCATAAGGGAGAAGATCTTGTATTAAAAAAATGTCAAAAGGTAAAATTTCTTCTGATATCAAATAGGTTAAGAAATAACCTGGCCTGTTTGTGAACTACAGAATGCTTAAAATAATATAAACAAATGAAACAAGAAGTGTCCTTAAGCCCAAGCAATTTTCCACAGTAGAGTTGCATCATTCAAATTTGAGAGGAGCAGAAGACAAAACGTCTAAATACCAGATGTGGTCTACAAGATACTTCTCTTCAGAAATACAGATTATTCAACATAGATTTATGAGTAGGGATATATAGATGGACTATAAGGAAATTCAATATCAAAGTACTGATATTTTTTACACTATAAAATTATCTCCCCAAGAAAAATCTAGACGCTCACTTCCTCCTGACAGTTTAAATTTACTGTGAAAAGAGCAAACAGTAATTCAGTAGAGAACTATTGTGCTAGGACATAAGGAATGGAAATAGAATGGTATAAGGAAATAGTATGCTTTTATAGAGTATCATCTGTGATGTTAAATATTTGTACTTTTTTCCTCTTTTTTATTTTTTTTTTTTATTTTAATTGCGTAGTATTGAGGTACAGACCTGGTCCTACAGAGCTTCTCCACTGACATACTTTTCTATACAACCAAAATACCACTATTAAATTGTCTTTACAGGTCAACACTTTTTTTTTTTTTTTAATAGAAAAGATCTCATTTCTGAGCACTAGTACATAAGCATAAAGCCCTTGGGGCATGAGAATGTCAAACTTAAAACCCTGCTGCGATTTTTATGCCTCTATTTTCAAAAAGAAATGTCTATGCTAATACAGCAAAATGCTTGAATCAGCCCAGTATGTGTCATTTATAGGTTCTCTTGCACTCCTAAGGAATATTAAAAAAATATTATGTTTCATTTGCCTTAATTTCAGCATTACATGGAAGAAACCACAAGAAAATATTAAATATTTTGATTATGTTTGAAAAACATTAAACATGACATTCAATGTATCAGCTGTTAACAGCATACATTTCTTTTGCTGCTTCTTGGGATGTAATCAAAGAAAAACAAATCACCAATATGTCAGATATGGAAATTTAAATCTCAGTAGCATAAACACATTTTGTAAGCTACATTCATATATAAATATTATCGTTCCCACGTGGACCTTTCCTTTATTCTTTCCCATTTTTGTATAATATAGTGCTGAAATTATTTGCTGTACTGCCATTATCATACTGAGATATATTGAGAACAAAAGCATGAAATAAAAATAAAGGAAGAGCATTTCACTATTTTCTGTAGGAAAAATCTAGCAGGCATAGGCTTCTGCTGTTTCTATGCCACTTCTTCTGTCACCAGAAGGCTACCAAAAATATCACTCACAGACAAACCTGCTAACCCTAACAAGAAAAAAGGATGGGCTTCTGCATTCAGAGAAATAGACTGGGGCTCACTGCCCTGAATCACAGTCTGTGCCACTGGGGAGGATGGTCAGAAGAGTGAAAATAAAGCAGAACCTGAAAAACACACTTAGGAACATGGGTTAGTTCTTCATGGCACTTCCCACGCTGAAAGCTGGGGGAGAATTTTCACAATTTTGTTGCTGTGGGCTTATATTGACAACTAAATATTTGATGCCAAATCCTTGATTTGAAGCCTATTTCATGGGGGTGTTGTAACCCATCCTAGAAGACGAGAGTATCTCAGGTTCATGTTAATTGAATCCATGGGGCAGATTAGAGTGAAATGACACTGAATGATCAGTGTTGATAAATATACTCTCTCTATATATATGCATATGTTTATTTTAGAAGATTTTTTTTTTGCAATGCAAATGAGGTATACTGTGGCAGTGGGTCACTGT
>VWYP01028014.1:9277-23796 GCA_013400435.1 Pycnonotus jocosus | reverse complement strand
AGGTCTCTATTTGGTTTCTGATAGAGACGATTTTGGAGAAGAGAAAAACCTTTGTTGTATACTAGAGTAAGAATTCTTAAAATGAGACCCTAAATGTGCTATGGCCCATAAGCAGCTTAAAGGTCTGCTAATGGGGTGGGATTGCACAGATCTGTAAATTCTGAGTAGTTGCAGATTTGTGGCATTGAAAAGGTATAGTCTATGAAGAGTCCGGAGAGACTCCTCTCCCAGGTGATGTAAGATACGTGTGTACAGCTGATTGAAATCGTGGTGGTTTCTGTGGAGGAGTGGATGGTTTGTTGGGGGAGGAAAAAGTCAGTTTTTTTTTTTCTTTTTTTCCTTTTTCTTTAGTGTGTGTTAATAAACTTTGTTAGTAGTAAGTGGAGCCTCGGTTTGCCTTTTCTTCAAAAATCTTATCTCATTTTTGGTAGACGAAATTTCATAAATTTAAAACCATAACATTTAAATTGGTGGCCCGTACAGGGAGAGGGGGGCGAGGTGATACGTAGCCCAAACCTTGACAGGTGTTTGCTGAATATTTCACACTGGACTGCCCACAGGTACTGTTCCAGCTTCCTAAGGCAAACTATGGGGGTTTTGCCTATAAATACATAAAAATATATGAAACTTCAGGTCGAAATTTTCCCTCAGAATTCCAAGAACATGAGATATTACATGGCAAAGATGAGATCAGGTGATTTTGTTGATAAAGTCTGAAAGATAGCAATTTATTTGATAAGGTTGTTGAACATATGAATATTACAGAGAGCAGCATCAGTCTTAACTAACTGCATTTATTTGATTACATTAGTTATAAAGGAATGAAGTAAGTTATTTTACTCTCAGGATGAATGCGAGGCCTTGTAATAAACCACATGAAAGTGCACTTTCTCTAAAAGTTTAATGCAGCTTTTTTGCGTGTGTGTGTTAATATTTTATCTGAATTAAGAAGTGACTCTGTATGTCATCAGGAAAAGATGACACCTTCAAGGTGATTGTAAGTTAGACAGTTCATTTAAGACCCTTTTCAAGACTTTCAAATATTAATAATTTCTAACGAGTAGTATATGAACAAGTTCTACTCATCCAAGAAGCAAGCATTTATATTTACAGTGTTTTCTTTCAGAAGCGGGAAATAAATAAATCATTTGTTTCAAATCTATGATACTGCTACTCTTCTTCATTTTTGGATATTATTTCCCAGACTCTCAGAAAATCAGAAAGAAAACTGCAAGTACATGCTTATCTCTACAATGTTTGGCCTGGACCAAACTTGCAACTCTTGTAGTTGGTACAACTACAGTACCAACTGCAGCACCAGTAGAGGTGTAGATGGTCACAGTAGACACATTAGTTAATCAAGTGAATATCATCTTTATACAAAGTTTTATCTCTATATACAAAACAGATTTAAAAGAAAAAAAAATGAAAGAAAAAACAACCCAACAAAACTCACTAACAAACAAAACAATAAAAGCTAATCTGAGTTCCAAACCATGTCAAAAACAACTGAAACTGCATGGAGGAACACAGCAGAATGGTTTCTAGTACCTTGAACTCTCCTGACAGCTCAAATGCAGAGTTAAAATGGTTCCAAATTAAATAAATTAATAAAAACATGTAACTAGCACTAGTTACTAGTAGTTACTAGTATTTGGGGGTTTTGCTTTATAAGAAGAAAGGTTGGGGGCTGGTGGTTTTAAGAGAACTTAACCCTAACATTTAAGATACCTTTTGGACTATCACAATAGGTCACCACCCAGTGCCAAAATGCTAAATTAATCCAGCAAGGCTAGAGAACTGACTTCTCTCAGAGTACAAGAATGCTGCTAATTTTAAGAATGAGTCTTACATTTGCGAAGGGCATAAATAAAAGGAATACAATGACAGGTGACTCAGTTCAATTGCCCAGGCATGCATTTGTCAGAGTCCACGGCATCCCTTTGGTTGCCCTGGAGGCTCAGGGACCCTGGCAGAGAGGTCTGAGACCTGGGCAGAGATGTCTTAGACCTGGACAGGGGGGTTTGAGATCTGGACAAGAGGGTTGGAGGCCCTGGCACAGAGCCCAGGAACACACTGTCTTTGATTTCAGTCCATGGGAAGGGCTTCCAACACTGAGAGATGAATTACAGGCCACAAGGGTGTGAAAGATAGTAGTTTAGCTTGTCACAGGGTGAAAAATGTAGAATTTTGGGTTTTAAGATGGGGACTTGAAGGAGCCAATATTGGAATTGGGAATTGGGTGTGGTTTTCTCTCCTTGTTCTTCTGTCCAGCATTTCTTGTAGTGACGGTGGCACAAAGTAATTCAAGGAGATTGGGTCAGAGTAGAGATTACCTGTTTAGTATAGGTAGTAGGTATTGGTAGGTAATTGTAAATAAAGGATATGTAATAAATGAGTATAAAAAGCAATGACCTCCCAGCTGGGGAAGAGTCCCTTGGTGCCCGTGCTGCTGCACAGATCTTGGTTGGGCACAGAGAGAATTGTAAGATAAGAAATAATAAACAAAGCAAGAAACCTTGAGAAATCAGAACTTGAAGACTCCACTTCATTCTTGCGTCTCGCTCAGTGCTTTTTCAGAATGCAAAGGACTCTAAACCACCTGAATCTCAAGGGACCAACTCGAGACGCACTGACACCTGAACGACATTCTGGTACATATGATGTCTGAGTTCTAAACATTACGCTGGATTCCTGGAGATTTGTACTCTTCTGCTTAGACAGAGGAAGGAAAAATATCTGAGATGGTGTCAGACACCTGTGTTTCAGCAGTTGATTCAAGCCCAAAGAGTCTATTTTGTGAAACTCATATTTATGAAAATAATTTCTCAGTTAAATTCTACTTTCCTTAAAAACCTGGAATGAAAATAATCTCTCCCTACAGGCTATGACATTAATATATAGACACTATTTACCTAGTGGCAAAACTTTTTCTCAGCAAACTGAGTATAAATATAATCTGCATACTCACAAAAATTAAGGAAAGGCAAACTGTACTGGTTTACTCAAAAATTTAAATAAATTCTACTCTGAAAAGGCAAGTTTATTGTAAACTACTGACTTTTCTTTTAAAAGAAAGTTAAGTGAATGCTGCTATAAAACAAAAACTTCTAAACATCCACCAAGTTTCCCAACTTGGTACATTTTTTACTTTGATAAATGGAACCTCTTGGATAACACTTAGGGGGGAAAAAAGGAAGACTAGATTCCATCATTTCCACTCACTCACAGTTGTCAGAATGTACTCCGACATTCAAAATGTCACTTTACAGAATTCTCCTCTCCTTACGTAATCAAAACTGCATGTAAGAAAGAAGTGGTAGTATTGTTGGTTCAACTTTTATTAAACAGTGTAGCAGCTTGCATGAGAGCCCTGTGCCAGAAATATACACACATAACGCTATTTACACGTACTCTACATCATACAGAAAAAAGCTGTGCTATAGTGTTGGAAAAGATTCATGAGAATACACAAGAACTTCAGAACCACAGAATACACTACTCACAGATTTGCACATAACTCAGTACTACTTGCACATAACATAGCTCAGACTGTGGAAAGACAGGACCACCACCACATGACATTTTGTATGATTTTATAACCAGATGCTCTACCAAAAGGGGAAGGTTCAAAAATCCAACAGATTATTATTCTACTAGAACAGGCATAAGTATTGTGATTATTACTATTCCTTTCTACTTCTAAAATCTAACTCTTAATTCAAAATGTCACAATACTAGAAATCTAGAACTATCCCTGTGGAAGACTGACAATCTCCCATTCGAGCAATACATTTTAACAGCTGCTCTTCTATGGAAATCATGAGTTTGTGATTTAAGAACTAAACAGAGGCAGTAAATCATGACAGTAAGGTGCGGGGGAAGAAAAGACAAGTAAGAGATCAATGTAAAAGAAATAAAGAAAATATAGAAGAGAAAATTCCATGACAACTGCAAAGTTGAGAGGGGCACTGTGATTATGAAGTAAAATGTCCAAGTGCAGAATGCACAAGATTTGCTTTGAAGTAGTGTACTAACAATCCAGACCAGAAATGGAAAGCATGTGTGGTTCCAGAAACCTTGTAAAAATTCATAAGCAGATAAATCAATGATACAAGATGAATAATTACGATCTAGCAAGTAAAAACATTGATTGGTACAGCATGAATGATGCTAGTATTGTTGCAGACTGGTATCAAATGTATCAACAATATGCAATGTTTAAAAAAGTTTTGAAAATCAAACAAAAGAAGCTGATAAATTAATAATTCATGAGCATATGCACATAGCTATTTCTGACATTCAGTACTAAAACACTGCAGCTGGGGTAGGGAGATACTTTTTAAACCTAGACCTTTAAATTTCACTCACCTACATTTGAAAAAAATGGTACAACTGAGTTGGATTTTTTTTCTTTTTGTACATTTTATTGTACAAAAGCAACCTAAACATAATCCTCATTGAAAAAAAAATATTACCTCAATAAATTTTGAGAGGTGGAAGCATTTTTGTGTAGTAACTATCATTTCTCCTCTGATAAAATCAGTTAAATCATATATATTGTGTCTCAATATATATTTCAAAATAAACAGACTGTTTGGATAACATAAGCTGGACATGGCTATCTTCAAGACAATGAGTCTTGTACTCAAATAAATCAAGATATTAAATAACTTTTCTTCCCTTTGAAACAGTCATAACTGCTTGAGGCTGCTGCAGCACAAAAACAAAATATCTTCACATAGGTCTTGAAACAGTCAAGCTGAAAATCTAAGGCAAAGTTTCATTTAACAGCCTGTCAGTTTTTTGATGTGAAGCTAATGAATGCAGTGGCAAACAAATCCATCAAACCTAACATCAAAACAACTGCACTTCATCCCAACCAAAGGGAAAAATACAACCTGCAGGCCAGCACTTTGATCTAACCTATCCACGGAAAACACGTTGCTAAGCAGCTACCACTGAAGAATGCATGAGTAATTACTAGCTTAATTTTATGAAAGAGAGCAGTAATACTTAAGTACCTCTAGTTTCAAGTAGAAAAGGTTGGTAGACTTCTCAGGTTCTACATATCAGATAAACAAGAAAAAGCTTTCGGCACCAGCATCTGAAAACAAATCACGTCTTAAAAGGAGCTGCAGTACAAAAGAATCATTACAGTGACTAGTAAAATCACCTAGTGTGACATTTCCCCTGAGAGCAGGCAGTAAAATTTACATACATTTATACTGAGTGAAAGTCACCAAGTGATCCCACAAAACAGACACAGTAAGCAACAAGAGCAGTATTCAGAAAATGCCAGTACTTTCTCTGAAAGCTTGTGAAAGCATGGACAAGGGGTGTCTGAGAGTTGTGAGAGACCCTGACGAGAATTTGGAAAAGCATCAGATAGGGGTCCTTTTTTCAGCTGGGATAGGATAAAGTTTCTTCCTAGTAGCCAGTACAGTGCAGTGTTTTGGATTCAGTATAAGAACAATATTGATAACATTGACAACATTGATAACATGCCGATTTGTTTTGGTTTTTGCTCGGTAGTCCTTTCTCTAAAGATCAAGGACTTTTCAGTTTCCCATGCTCTGATAGGAAGGGGATTCACAAGAAGCTGGGACAGAGCATGGCTGGGATGGCATCTGATATGAACTGGACAAAGGCATGTTCCATACCACAGAATGTCATGCCCAGTATAAACTGACAGGAATTGGCCAGGAGGGGCCCATCATGGCTGTAGGAGTCCTCTGGCATCAGCCAACAACTTTCTCTTGGGTTTTATTCCTTTCTCTCTTCTTGTCTCCCATTTAATTCTTACTATATTATCATAATAGTTTATTTCAATTATTAAACTGTTCTTATCTCAATCCGTGGAGCTTACCTTTTTTTTTTTCTAATTGTCCTTCGGATCCTACCAGGGGCTGAGGGGAGCAAGCACTTTGTTTCAGGATGGGGCTAACCAAGACACAGGGGACTGAAGGGATTAAAACAGTAACCAGAAGAAAATTAAAGCAAATAAAAGAAAAGCATCCTAACTGTATAAAGAAGAATTAGAAAGCCCTAACCAAAATTGCTAATACCACTGGTCTCCTGTACACATAGAAGAATTATATGTAAATATTTCTTTTCACCAACACTGATAACTGAACAGCAGCCTTTTTTCTCCACACAAGTTACCTTCTCAGCACAAATTAAAGCAGATACCTAGAAAACATACTAGCTAATAGCCACTGATTCATCTGCTTTATCAACAGCAAAATCCACTGGTATAAGGAAACTCAAAAATGCACTTCATGAAGCCACACATTTTCAGCCTACTCAAATAAATGTAGCACCTATAAGAAAGCAAGAAAATTCAGAGGCCTGAAGGAATCTGCTAACTGCCTCTATTTCATACCATTTAATTTTTTTTCAGCAATAAACAGCATTCAGCAAATGAAAGTTATAGGATGATGAAAATGATTAAGAGTATTTAAAACTTAGAGCACCTCTCATCCTCAGAGTAACAAACACAACTACACTTGTACCTAGCACTAGCACTACATCCCTTTGTTTCACTAAGCTGTGACATATCCACACACCAGCACTTCACCAAACTCCCTCTGCACCACATCCTTTTGCCAAGAATCTTAAGGAGAGGGTGACAGACTTTTTCCACCAGGATCTCCTATTTCCCTTCTTCTTGTCAATGGAAAAAGACTGCAAGAACTACACTGTTTCTTCTCTGGAGCTGGGAGGTTTTGGTATGCCAGTTACTCTCAGTTGTGTTGTTTGAGAGGCAGAAGGTTGTTTTGATTCTTTATCTATTTTTCACTTCTACTTAATTCTGTATCACTTAATTTTGTCCAAAACCAAGCTAAAAACAGTAGCTGAGCTGTAGCAAGCAGCACACTGGAGATGCCACCTAGTATTTCTTTTGTATATTGTTCTAAGGCTTTGTCCAGGTTTCAGCAAGAACAGAGTTAACTTCTTGTCAGTAGCTATTACAGTGCTGTGTTTTGGATTCAGAATAAGAATGGTGTTAACACAATGATGTTTGGGGTTTTGCTAAGTAGTGTTTATCCCATGTCAACAGCGTTTTTTCCTTTTCTGGTGCTCCACAAGCCAGGAGCAAAAGAAACTGTGAGGGATCACAACTGAGACAAGTGACCGGAACTGACGAAGAGCAAGCATATTCCACACCACAGAGCATCATGCCCATATAAACTGGGGGGAGTTACCTGGAAGGGGCTGGTCTGAGTTCAGGAAGAGGGGTTTGGCATCAGTCAGTGGATGGTGAGTAATTGCACTGTGCATCACTGGTTTCTCTTTTTATTATCATTATGATCGTTTACCATTACTACTGTATTTTACTTTATTTTCAATTATTAAACCATTCTTATCTCAACATGTAAGTTTTACTTTGATTCTCCCCCCCACTCCACTGAGTAGGGGAGGAAGAGAAGTGGAGTGCATGCTGCTTCATCACGGGCTTAAAACCATGACAGTCTTGCACAAACTCTAGAAAACAAGCTGGAGGATACATGCCTGCTCTCAGGGTTCAACTATTACAGGTAGTTCGGGGACAGCCAGTGAAACTAAGTTTAGCGTTTTTAAAGATAGAAAATCATTGCTGGAATTTGCATTCACTGTCTTTGCTCAATCAAAGTGTCCAGTACCAAGGGTCAAAAATATCTTTTATTTAACGTTTGCATGTGATTTCCAAGAATCTTTAGCACCATCTCATTTTATGCTGGAAAGCAGTATCATCACATTGCCTAAACATTTACTACAACTTCAACAAAAATCTTTGCTGGATTTTTTTCCCCACAAAATCAATGAAGAATATTGATTGCATTTCAGGATATTTTATTCTTCTAAGACAGAAATCCAGCTGTAAGCAATTAGAAACTATCCTATAAAAATAAAAGTGTTCCTGTAGGAAGACAAATAATCATTCATCAGTATAGAATATTCACTAAGGAGAACACAGCAATGAACTGACCTAGATATTGCCACATTTTGCTGACGCAGACAATTTCTGCAGTACAATACAGAGAAACTACAGGATCCAAAACACTATTTTCAATTAAAATTCTTGCACTTTATACAAAAAGAAAGAAAAGACAAGTCAGCTGCAGTATCAATAGTGTGAAGAATGATAAATGAGATTGCAAGGTTGTGTGGGTTTTGGTTTGGGACTTTTTGCTTTTTCTTTTAAGTGAAATTAGTGGACCTGAAAATAAAACTTACTAAAGTATTGGTATTCTTTTGAGACACCAATTTTTTAGACCTTTTTAATTAACACCTCAAAGAAGTTTTCTAATGTTTTGATGAAAAACTAGTAACAGATATACTCATGGTTTTCTAGAAAAACACTGTAACCAAGAAACAGAGTACAGTTACACAAAATCAAAATGTATTTTCTTTTTATTCTTCCATGATGGAATCTTAAGTATTTACAGAAAACAACTCAATTTTACTTGAATTTTTCTTTTGTCCCCTTAGCTAATCCAACCTGAATAACCCTCATATAGTCCTAAAACAATATGGGTACTGTTTTGCTCCACTTGCCGCAGAAGCTGCCAACACTACCTTCTGAAGCTGATGGGATGGTTACTAAAGTGCAGCAGGATCCTGTAACTTCCTTGGGCATCCTAAAATTTGTGGAGCTGTGGAGCTTCTCCCTATTAGCTAGTGTCTGTGCAGCAGACAAATTCGAATGCTCACAGAATAATTTTCTGCTAAGGGAGTTGCCCACTGACAGAACTGCCGATGTCAAGAGCAATCCAGAATGAAAGACTGGCTGTATTAACTGAGGCCATAAGTGCCGTGCTAAGATTTATTGCTATTATTTCTTTTCTTCCCCCTCTCTTTGTTAGGACTATTAGCAGTCTGAAAGGAGAGTTTAAGGTAAGTTTAAACCAAGGTGATATGCATTCATTTTCTTACAAGTGTCCAGTGATAAACATGCAATTTAGGTGTGCATCTGTGCATGTGAAGAAGTCATGTAAAGTGAAGGTTATTGGAAATGTTGAAGGGGAGAGAAGATGAAAGCCAGGCTGTAGAGCTAATTATAGGCATTTGCCATAATTAACACTAGACTGAAAACCTTCAGAAATTCAGCTAGTAGGGTTCACAGAGGTCTATGCAAATACTTGTGCAGACCTACTTTGTAAGTGGTAGCCTTGGTTTTGAACTTTACCAGGTTTTGAACTTTAACATTTAGTTTACCTGAATTCATTCGGAAAGATTGATCTGATGTTGACTCACTAAGTAGAAGTCTTTTTCGTTTGAAATAAGTATTTCAGCTACTGGTAACGCAGCGGTACAAAGTAAATTCTGTCAGGTAATTTGTCCTAAGGGAAGACCTTCTCCTTCCCTACCACTGCCTGAAAGAACCTGAAAGTGAGGTGCGGGTTGGGCTTTTCTTTAAGTCATAAGTGATAGGACAAGAGGAAATTGTCTCAAGTTGCACCAGGGGAGGTTTAGATAAAGTATTAAGACACATTTCCTTATGAAACGGGTTGTCAGGCATTCCCAGGGATGCAGCTGTGTCACCATCCTGAAGGTATGTAAAAGACCTGTGGATGTTGACCCTTGGTAATGCTTTAGCGGTGACCTTGGCAATTCTGACTTGATTCAATGATCTTAAAGGTGTCTTCCAATGTAAAAAATGTGCTTTCAATATTTCTTCTGTTTGTCTTGTTCTATGACTTACACAAATATCAGTAAGTTTCAGGGAGAATTAGTTCACCACGCTTCCTTTAGTTCTTTTCTTCATACACATTTCCCTTTTGAAAAAAAGTCTTACTATCAGTACATTCTAGCATATTCTTTTTCATTTACAAAAGAGAAGTAAACTTTAATTCTCATTCTTGTGGTAATAAGTGATAACAATTAAGCAAATAACATTAATGACTCTGACCACTGCCCAAAGAAACTGCAGTTCATATTTGACAATGGTACCTAAGATTTCTCTATAGAGGGGGATTGGTTATACTGCTCTGATGCCACTTTGAAACTTGTAGGTATTTAACTGCGGACACCAGAGAAATACTTTAATTTCTCATATTATACATGCATAATACATGCAATAGCCACCAATCACAGAATTCAGTGTCCTAAGATAAAGGTTTCATCTATATGCTAGAGAACTTTGACAAAATATTTAGAGTGTATATGCAAAGACTTACAAGCCAAAAATTGAGAATTTCGGTAGCACTTTTGGGGTGGTGTAAAGCAACACAATTACGCTAGCTTTAAAATTATCTAACTCTAGTGAATTTAACAATGACATTAAATTTACATTATAATACAATAATAAAGATGCATACTGGAGGCATAAAACATTTAACAGTTTGTACTGGGGCAAGCTGTACACCAAATAGTAGACTATATTTTAAAAACTTAAGAAATATGAAGCCAGTACACTGACAAGGAGACACCTGCAGGGAGCACAACCTTAGCTTTGCTACATCTGAAGATGCAGTTTGCCATTCTTGAAGTTCAGCTGAATTAATTTTAGAGCTGCATGACATTCATATATTTTAAAACCCATGTCAGTTTTACCTGCCACATTCAAGTCTTTTGTATCCATGGTTCTCTGGACTTTGTTTCAGTGTACTACTCCTAGAAATGCCAAGTTATCAAATGCATAGGCTATGAAATACATTTTAGAGTTTAAAATTAACTTTAGAGTTCTTGCCTTATCTGTTAGCTATTAAAAACACAACTTTTCTATTAAAGGTAGACATCAGTCTGAACACTACATGTGTTTAGAGATTTTCAGTACTTTTTGAGAACTTGTCAATGCAGAAAATGCCTTTGACTGAAACTTTTTCTGAGTCATACAAATCAAGGCTTATATAAGCCTTAACAATTATTAAAAATCAGAAAATATTAAAAAACAGTAAAAACGTCTACTGAATAAATTGCTCACATTTTTGATTTTGTGCATTTACCTCATTATTTGTACATCCATCAGTAGATGGCTACAAGCTTTCAGAAGGTACAGGGGAAGAAGGAGAGGTAGTGCAATGGCTCTCTGCATCAAGGAGTATTTTGACTGCACAGAGCTCAAGGTGATGATAGGGTTGTACAACTATGGGTAAGACTCAGGGGGCTAACAACTCAACATCCTGGTGGAAGTCTACTATAGACGACCCACCCAGGATGAAGAGGTGGACAAAATATTCTGTGAGCAGTTGGGAGAAGTAATCTCATGACCACTGGACCTTGTTCTTATGTTCTTATGTTCTTGTTCTTTAACTTGCCAGACATCTACTGGAAACTCAAAAGAGCAGAGAGGAGGCAGTCTAGGAAATTCCTGGAGTATATGGAAAATAACTTTGCGACACAGCTGGTAAGAGCCTACCAGGAATGATATCGTGCTAGACCTGCAGTTTACAGAGAAAGATTGGTGGGAAACGTGGAGGAAGGAGATTGTCTTGGGCACAATGCACCATGACCACAAAATGGTAAGAGTTTTTAATTCTTGGTATAGTAAGGAAGGGGGTCAGCAAAACCTCCACCCTGGACATCTGGAGGGCCAACTGTGCCCTATTCAGGAGACTGGTTTGGAGAGTTCCCTGCACAGTCTTTCAACATGTAGGAATGCTCCAAAGCCTTCCCTGAAGGCTCAGTAGCATCCCTACACATTGAAAGACAAGATGGTGGGGAACAAGAGTGGCCTGGCTGAACAGTCAGCAGGGAGCTTTCAGAGGAACTCGGTGAAAAGGAAAGAGTTTATGACCTTTGGAAAAGGGGGCAGGCACATCTTGAAGAGTACAAGGATATCATGGTAGAGTACAAGGAGGTCATGTAGAGACAAAACTAGAAAGGTTAAAGTTCAACTACAACTGGCCACTGCTGTGGAAAGACAGTAAAAAGTGGGTTTTTATAAATACATCAACAACAAGAGGAGGTCCAAGGAAAATCTCCATCCTTTATTGTAGGCAGGAGGGAAATACTGTCACCAAGGCTAAAGAAAAGGCTGAGGTACTTAATGCCTTCTTTGTCTCAGTCAGGAAGTTTCCCCACAGCAACCATCCCCTGAGCTAGTAGACAGGGACACAAAGTAGAACAGATCCCCTGTAATCCAGGAGAAAGTAGTTAATGGTTTGCTGTGCCACTTAGACAGTCTACGGAGCCAGATGAGATTCACCGAAGGGAGGGTGAGGGACCTGATGGAAGAGCTCACCAAGTTGCTCTCCATCATTTATCACCAGTCCTGGTTAACTGGTGAGGTCCCAGAGGACCGGTGGTTGGTCAGTGTCATGCCCATCAACAAGAAGTAACAAGGAACTACAAGCTTGTCAGCCTGACCTAGAGTGCTGTGAAAAGTTATAGGACCAATTATCTTAACTATGATCACACAGCACATACAGGACAACCAGGAGATCAGGCCCAGACAGCAGGGGTTTGCAGAAAGCAGGTCCTGCTTGACCAACAGGATCTCCTTTAATGAGCATCCATGGGCTGGACACAGGAAAAACTGTTGATATTGTCTGCCTGGACTTCAGCAAAGCCTTTGATATTGCCTCTCCCAACACTGTCCTGGAGAAACTATGGCTGGGATAGACACACTGTTCACTGTGCAAAAAATCATCTGTATGGCTGGGGCCAAAGAGTGGTGGTGGATGGAGTTACACCCAGATGATGGTCATTAACAACTGGTGCTGCCCAGAGGACAGTACTGGGGCATGTTTTGTTTGAATAGCTTTATCAGTCATCTAGACTAGGGGATTGAGTGCACCCTCACTCAGTTTGCAGATGACAACAAGCTGGGTGGAAGTGTCAATCTGCTGCAGGGCAGGAAGGCTCTGCAGAGGGATCTGGACAGGCTGGATCATGACCCAAGGCCAGTGGTGTGAGGTTTAACAAGGCCCATTGCTGGGTCCTGCCCTTGGGTCACAACAAGCCCAGGCAGTGCCACAGGCTGGGGCAGAGTGGCTGGAAAGCTGCCCACAGGAAAAGGACCTGGAGATGCTGTGACAGTGACTGAACATGAGCCAGGCTGTGCCCAAGTGGCCAAGAAGGCCAATGGCATCCTGGCCTGTATCAGCAATAGTGTGGCCACCAGGAGCAGGGCAGGGATTGTTCCCATGAGGCCATATTTCAAATCCTGTGTTCAATTCTAGGCCCCTCACTACAGGAAAAACGTTCAGGTGCTGAAGTATGTCCAGATTAGGGCAATGAGGTTGTTGAAGGCTCTTGAGTACAAGTCCTGTGAGGAATGGTTGAGAGAGCTGAAGGTGTTTAGCCTGGATGAAAGGAGGCTCAAGGGAGACCTTATTACTCTCTACAACTGCCTGAAAGGAAGTTGTGGTGAGGTGGGGGTTGGTCTCTTTTCCCAAGCAACAAGTGACAGGATGAGAGAACACAGGCCCAAGAAACAACTGGATGTGGCACTTAGTGCTATGGTTTAGTTGAGATACTGGTCTTCAGTCAAAGGTTGGACAGAGTGGTCTTGGAATTTTTTTCTAACATTACAGATTCTATGCTGTACACAAAAAAAAAAAGCACACCACAGAACAAGATTTCAGTCTAAAAATATCTTCAGTTATACACACCTCAAAGAGTTGCTTTAGTATCTTGTACTGCAAGATTTCTGATCAGATTTAAGATAAGAAAAACTGAAGTTGTTTCTTTAAACTTTATTTGAAATTTCATTATTTATGTTTCTTTCCAGGCATCAAAATTCTAGTTAAAGTGCTTTCACAATCACTAAAGCTTAAAGGATACTTAAGAGCAGAAGTCAGTTGTCTTCACATACATTAACCTCAGTGTATGTAGCTTCAACTTAAAAATATCCACAAACAGAACTGCTTTTGAAGAACAATAATACATTAAGCTGCAAACAAAACTGACTACTGAGATGAATATATATTGATGGCAGTATAATACCTACTATCAAAATAACAACTAAAAATTAAACTAGAACGGTAGCTTAATGTATTATCTGATCTAACAGTTATCTCTTTCTCATCACCTTCCTGAGATTCTCACAAAGAAATAACCACAGGAAATATTTCCTTACATGTCAATTTTCTGCTTACTTACCAATTTTGCTGCTTTTCCATAATCAATCCATCGAATGGTGGCAAAGTTTGTTGACTCTGCACAATTAAAGCCATGGTTAAACCCTGCATGGTATCCATATGGGAAAGTGATCATAAATTCTCCTGCCTCTTGGGTAACCTGCAACAATAAAAAAAATTAAAAGGCCAAAATAAATAAACTTAAAAAAAAACCTCAAAGAAACCACATTACAAAGCATTTCTAGTCCTACAGCAATGAAAATTACACACGCCTTTGTAACTAACTAAAACAAAGTTATTTTTTTTTTACCTTGCACAGAGATGAGATTTTATACAAACAGAAACAGTATACTTGAGACAATGTTCTTTACTCTAAAATACATAGCTAGGTGCAATACTTAACAAATTCAGAAAGAACTCAAAGAAGTTAATCTTGGAGCAGAGGTTCACCTGGAATTAACTAAAAAAGACAATATAAAGAATATATCATTTTTACTGGCTGAGAGGAAG
>VWYP01028010.1:0-22152 GCA_013400435.1 Pycnonotus jocosus | reverse complement strand
GAATTGCAAAAAAAAAAAAAAAAAAAAAAAAAAAAGGAAATAAAATCCTATGTATTTAGATTTTGTTTAGGAGGTAAAAGATTTTATAGCATTATGGGTATGTGTTGTTGTTTGTTTTATTGGTCATGTTGACATCGGTAAGTTCTGGTGACTGGGCTGCTTAGAGCTTTTTAATTGTGGATAAAAAAGCACTGAACAGAATAGTGGCTACAGGTTTAGTAGGTGGGGAGTTTAGATGATTGTTTTTGTATCTCTGAGAATCTTCCAAAGGCCAGTCTTTTATTGTAATGGTTCAAGGCTGAGTTGAATTGGGCAAACAGGCTTTATAGCTTTCCACTTGCTATTCCTAACAACCTTTATTAGAGATGAAAAAAATCTAAAAAATTTAAGAATTTCTTTGTGAGATTTTCCATTACTTAAAAAAACGCCCAAAAAACAAAAAAACCCCCAAAAAACCAAAAAACCAAACCAACAGAAAACAACCACAAACAAAAGAGGAAAACAAAGAAACAAACAAACAGGAAAAAAGATTTGAAAAACAGAGCCTGTGCAATTTAGCTGGAAACCTCAAAGGAGAAATAACTTATTCTTTATCCAGATGCATTTTGTCTTCAGGAATTAGACTGAAATTTCTGATAGGATATTAGGTGAAATATGGGAATATAAATACTGAAATAAATAAATAATTAATAGAAGGAATTGAAAACTTGTATGCAGTGATTTAAAAAGGTATTGGATTAGGCCTGGGTTGACTTCAATAAAGGAGGATGTATGTATATATATGCACACACACATACCTGTAACCAAAATATGATGAATTGTTGAGAGTTAAAATTGGGAGTTAATTTTGGTGATAAAGAGCATTGAATGAGATTAATTAATTTTGTGAAACGTTTCATTTCTGTCCCTTGACAAGATCTAATTGGGATTTGATACAAAGCTGGGACAAGAAAAGTTAAATATTTCTCATCAAATATTTATGCCATGCCTTGCCTTGTAATATGCTGCACCTTCAAATTCTGAGGAATGAGTAATGTTAGAACTGGCGGTGGTGATAACTGATACCTTTACAAACTCCCCATGTCCACTCCTGTTCAAACATGAATGTATTATACTTTGTTTTAGGGGAATTCACATTTATGCTTTTTCACAATTTCTAACATCTGAAAGAAAATTAATTTGGGTATAAGAAAAAGGAGAATTATGTAAAAATTTCCTAGCCTGGAAGAAAATGTGCATCTTTTCTACACAATGACTATTTTTCATGAATCACATAAATAATAGAGAGGAATAGGACGTGTTAGCGTTGTGATGTCACTTCCATCCTCTATTTATTCCTCTTCAGTGGCTCTCTTAATTCAAAATAAAGATTTCAGCTTTGCCTTGCAGCATGGATCTGAAACACAGTTGAACCAGTTATTAAAACATAGAGTGTTCTGAGCCAAGGAAATAATCAAAATTCCAATTAATGCTACTGCAGCATTACACTATTGTCATAGTAACAGTGGCATGAAAGTTTACATCAAAAGCCTTGTTAGGAAGTGCCAGTCTAAAAGCAATCAAATCCCTGGGAAAGCATTCAGAAGTTCAAAAGAAACTAATAAAAGAGGCCTTGAGGATGTAATTTCATCAACAGTTATTCTTAGTTAATAGAGGCAACACAACCAGAGTCTTCTGTTGCGGGGAGGTTCTGTGGTAAAAACAAATGTATTAGAGCAATTGTGCTGGGATTAACAGAAACAAAGGGGCTCTGTGCAGGAACCAAAGCAGATTTGTGTTTGTTAAATCCACACAACAGTATCAGCATTAGGAAGATTCTGGAAAGCAAACTGTTATGGACTGAAAAAATGAGTAGGGAACTTGGTTTATAGTTTCTAGAGTGCCTAGAAAAGAGGAGTTTGCAGGGTCTTTCAGACTGAGCAACTGCTTTAAATGCTTAGCTGAATGGCCCTTGGCTTGTGACCTGTGCCTAAAAGGCTGTCCGATCTGCTAAGGAGGGAGAAAGAGAGGAAAAATACTAAAGAGAAATAAACTGGGAGTGTGCATGCTGATGCTAGGCAACATGAGAGATTTTATATGATTTCTATCATGAAGTTAAGGAATATGCACCACATGCTTTTTCCTATTGTGTGTTTTTTGTGGGGTTTTGATGGGGGAAGTGAACTGTTGTTGATTATGGTTTGAAAGAAACTGAAATCTCACAAGAAAAGTCATTCTTTAACGGTGCTACAGGAAGAGATAGAGACATTGTCATAAAGATTGATATTCTCATGAGAGTTCTGCTGCTTGCACAAAGGGAAAAAAAAAACCACACAGGATCAGAAAGTCACTCCAATATCTCCTAGGCTCATGAGGCTGCCGGATTCAAACTGAGATAGAGGTCTTGAATTTCAATCTAACAGAAAACTTAGTCCTCATTTTGAATCAAATTTAGACTTGCTGGTCAAATTTTGCGAGCTTGGAAAACTAAAATCAAGTGGATGTCTCACACTGAAATAATCACTGGTTCACGTCCCCAATATGTGAAATGCAGTCCTGTCAAACCAAAAGCAGACGAAAAAGAATAACAGATGTGAAATAGCATCAGAAGAGAGATGAGAAGTATAGTCTTGGGAGGAAAAGGGGGGTATGAGATTCATACACATTCAGGTAATGTTCTTTTGATCTGCTCTCACTCCTGTATTTCATGTTCATCATTAATGCCTGTACAGAGGGGAGGAAGGATGTAAAATCAGGTAATTAGTTACACATGTACTTTGATCAGTATTGCATTTTTCTTTCTCAAGTTGTTTGCCAACGCGCTAAGAGAAGAAAGAGATGGTTTCATTTGTAGCAATTGTTCAGCCCAATACATTCTCATGAGTGTTTCCATAATCTCTAAATTTAATCTTGTACTCTTTAATTATAGATTAAAGGTGATTTGGACTTGATTTTATTTCCATCTCAATAAAACTTTCTTCTGGGTAAATTTTCTTTATTTTCATATCCTTGGTCTCAAGCCACTGGTAACCAGCACATTTTTGGGAATGATGAGCACTAGGGGACATAAATAAATTGTGAGTAACAGAAAAGTTAGAATTACATTGAGAAATTTCCTGTTTAATGTTTAGATGTTGACTGTGGGTGGCAGTTGGTGGTGTACATTGTCCCCTGTGATGCGACATAGTGCCTGTCACAAGATAAGATCCCCATCCCTGTCCTCAGCTTATCCTATCCTCCTTTTGCCATTCAACATCAAAGAGAGGGGAAAACGGAGTGAGAAAATTCTTCTATGACAGAGATAGGGTCCTTTGTTCTGCTGGAGTAAGCCATTTTCAGGCTAGTTTTGACATGGAAATGAGGATATAAAGAGGGACTCTGCTGCACCCATTCAGCTCCCTGCTAGAAGGGGAAGGGGAGCATTACACTCTCAACTCCCAGGAGCATGTGTAGCTCTGGGTTTGTCCTCCACTGACACTGCAGTCAGGGGGCTGCTCAGCCTGTGAGATGTAGCACAGGTCATTGCCCTTCACATCCTGGCTAGGGGCAGCCTTTGGAACAGGGGTTGTGTGTTAACTATGGCAATTCTCTGTAGGAACTTTCACTGGAACTTTAAAAATGTGCCCTGCAAAGGCCTTAGACAGCAATCAGCACGGGTCTGGCTTTATGGCCCTTCTCCTCTCCATCACAGAGTCCCAAGACACCTGCCCATAGAGCTCCCCATAGCCACCATAACTAATGAGGTTGTGGAGCAAAATAGAATGGCATAGGTCACTCACGTCCAACAGTATGACAAGTGTTCATTCTGTATAAATTACCTTGTAGACATGTTTTGTAGAATATTTCATTATTCTGTGTGGCAGCTTTGATAGCAGCAGTATGGGACACATCTCCCATTAGTAGTGTACAATATATTTTCTTGTCAGTTAATCTTGAAAGCTGGCTACCGTTCCTCAAAAAGCCTGAATCTTTCATTTCCTTCTAATAAATACTTCACACTAAATGCATTATTGCTAGAGAGAAGTCAGTAATCAAATGCTTATCATCACATTTTCCTGTGGCCTATGACAAAAGTATTTTCTTAGTGGATGCTAAAGGAGGGTAAGGGAAGTGCTGGGAGTAAAATAAGTAAAGGACATCAAAACAAGTGTTAGATTAATAGACCTGCGAACAGCCTGATTTCCTATAGATGATAGAAAGACTGGAAAGCTCTGAGAACTGAAAGGAAATAGAGAATATGTTTCTGTGGAAAAAAAAACCCAAACACAAACTCAACCAAATAACAAGAAGAAAAGTCTGAAAAACATAAATAGATAAAGTATCAATATCTCTTTGAATGGTTTGTATATTTTCTATGGTGCTTACTCGATTCTATGTATTTTACAGTGTGCAAAATGCAAACATTTAATCTTGGCCCACTTATGCAATTTAAAAGACAATTACTGGGAACTGTGCTCCTCCAAAATTGTTGTTATCAATATTTTGGTACCATAAATGCATAGGCCAGGGCAATCACCCACCATTTCTTTGGCATCATTATCTTTTGCAACTCCTTACAAAGAATTAGCTATTTAAGGTGTCTTGTGTATGTTCCAGTTTTATATGGCATGCTGGAAAACAGCACAGCAGCAGTTTGCCTTATATTTATTCCAAACGATTATGATGCAGCTGCCGTGGGACTACTGAGAACACAGACTTGTCAAAAGTTGAAGTAAATGAAGAATACAAAGGAAAACACAAAGGCCTCCTCTAAAAATGATGTGAGGAGGTGATGAGTGGAGGCATGTGAAGGGATAGGCTTACAGTGTTTGTTTGCTTCTAGCCTAAAAGATTTTGAAGAGCAAAGATTCATGTAGATTTCTAAATAAATGGGTCTGCAGATCACTTACTCTGCTAAGAAAGATTTAGGCTGATAACTTCTTATTGACTGAATCCCATTTTTCTGCTTGCCCTCCAGGAAGGAGTTGGTTTGTAACCTTGGCTTCAAACTCTCAAAGGTTCCAGAGATCCATCTTTCTCTCAGCATGGAAAAATAACATAACTAATCAACAAAATCCTTCCACAAGTCAGGACCTTCCATGTCTCTAGTGTGCCCATCCCAGTCAGTGCATATCTCCATCCCTTCCAGCACATGGCACAGGTAGAAGAGGCTGAAGTGTTTTGGTCTCAATGCTTCCACAGGCACAGAAAACCACTTAGCCTTTCTATGCCTCCTTACCTCTGGTGGTGGAGATAAGATCTGTTATTACTCCTACACTTTTTGTTGCCCATATCATGTATATATGAGTTCTTAGGCTGAGCTTCTTATCGGGATAAAATGGTATTTTGTAAATTGGGCCAATTCCAGTGTCAGAGGTCCTCGGTGAACTATAGTACAGTTATTAATGAAGGGTCAGGTGAAGGGGGACACTTGTCACATACTACTGCTCAGAAATGCAGAAGCTGCTTAACTGGAGAATTTCTAGGGGTTTTTTTTGGTTTTGTTTTTTTTTTTCCACTTAAAACCCACCAATATATTTATGGAAAATAAAAGTGAAAAATCAATCTGTTCTAATGTATCTGCCTGTTCATCTGTGTAGGTGTTTTTACATTCCCACTCTATCACAATATCAGAACAGTTTTCACACAAAAAAAATCAATAACAGCGGTGTTATCTCTCCCTGCCCTTGCTGGCTTTTCTCCTTTTCACTCCTTCTCTCATGCAGGCTTCAAGTTCATCTTTTCTGTGCTGTGAACATCAGCACTACCACTCAGATGGCTTGTTTGAGGAAGGGACCCCATTTCACCTGAGAAGAAGGTACCCAGAGAGTAAGATTTCCCCCTTTTACTGCAGCCACCATGTACCCTGATGAGATGTTGTTGTGTTAAGAGCATAGTAATTTGGGAAAAAATAGCCCCCTTTACTTTCCAGCTAGTTCTCAGTTATTAGAAGGGCTGGATTTTGGCTGGGTTTAATTTCTGATCACATCTAATTCTGTACTTTAAGTCTGGTTTTGTGCAATAAATCCTATATGCAGCAATAGTGTGGCTTACACACTATTCTGGTCACATCCATGATCACAAATTCCCAATTAATACAGTTTACCAATTTGACAGTCTAAGTCTGGCCAAGTTCAACAGGAACTTTCATGAAAACAGATTCACAAATAATGCAGTTTATTGAAGCAACAAGTTTTGGATTCTTGTTAGAATGTTGATGAAAAATTTCCTGACTTGCAAAATATAAGTGTATAGTGTTATGTATGAGTGTTCCTGGGTGTGTTATGATGCAGTCAGGACACAAATCTTGTACCAAAATGCCATCCCTGCTTTGTGGAACAGAAAGGAGCAAACCCTCCAACTAGTCTGCAAGGTGATCATGTCCTCAGCCTCTGCCATGAGGAATTTAAAATGTCAAATTCATGCTCACAGGAGAAGTGGAGGTGAGACTGTAGTCAAATATCCTGTTACTGCTGTCATAAAGCAGGGGTGGGGGGAACAGACATTTTGTGTTTGAATGGTTTGGACTGGACTGGAAAGGATCTCAAAGATCACCTAGTTCCAACCCTGCTGGGTTTATCTGCTTCACTGGACTTCAATCACCTGCTGAACTGAAGCAGTCAGAAGTTTTTTGTTGTTTTTCTTTTTATCTTTTTATCTTTTTTTTTTTCCTTCTTCTCTAGTTTGCCAAACTCTCCTGACTTTTGCATTCTCTCTGTGTGTGACGAGGGCGGCTGTGTGAGCTGCTCAGAGAATAATTATCCTTGCAGAGACCCGAGGAGGCAATTCATCATGTCAGACTAACAATGGCTGCAGATAGCACAGGGAAGACTACATAACTAAGCATTGAAAATTAAGCACAGGGTGCACTGAATTTCCCTGGTAAGTATAGAATTTGGGATTGTTATCTCACATTTTTGCTGAATATCAGTGGACTTATTTTGAGGCTAACTGATGCATCACTTTGGCTTTATTTCCATCTGCCAGGAAAACAGAGGATTTATGGCTATTCCAAAGAGCCCATCAAGCAATGCTATGGATAGTATCAAACAGCCTTTTTGCTAAATCCTGCTTGCCTTGGGGGTATGTGTAATTATCTCTTCTGATATATTGCATATTGAATAGTATTTATTTTTATTGTGCTGTGCAATAGTATGTTCCTGTTCCATTTATTGGCATCTTGCAGATAGATGGCAATTTTATATAAATTTGTTATTTATTCCAGAGGAGGGCTTCTCAGAATGCTTGGATCCGGGTAAATAAACTTCATTTATAGCTCCCATGCTGATAGGCTCTTTCCTCCTTTCAGACACGGCATGCAGCGGGAACACCCACACCAGGTCTCTGCCTCCTCCTGTGAATTCCCAGGCCCCAAATTCAGAATCTGCTGAATTCAGTGGCTAGGAGAGATGCAGTTTATATAAATGAAGAGAATTTTCTGGGGGTTGCATGGAAGAGAGGTGTTAATCAGTTCAGTATGTCTAATATCAATGGAAAGAAAGGAAATAAAACCTGGCAGAGATCTCCTGCCTTTTAAGGGCATTTCATGTATACATACATACATACATACATACTTGTGTTTGTGAGTGTATGTATATTTTTATCCTTCTTTTAAAGTGTTGATAACTTGGCAGCTAAGGGGTTTTGAAGGTATTTCCAACCATCATTTCTGTGAGTAAATTCTCCTCTATTGTTAAAAAAGGTGGGTGGGGAATTCAGCTTAGTAATATTAAAAGATAAATTATTGTGACATAAATTTCACTTCCATGTAATATGACAAGTATTTTGAATTTTTAAAAAACTTCCAATAATAAAAGTAACTTGTAATTTTCTGGCTATTATTTTGAGATTGGACATTTAAAGTAGTGATCTTAGCCCATAAAACTCTTATTTCAAATATCTTCATAAGATGTTGTTAGAAGTCAGGTCTCTTCTGTCTGTCTTTCTTTCAGGTAAAAGAATATTTTCACTTATTTCACAAGAGGGAGATGGAAAAAAGCAAAATAAAATTTTGAGAACTTTAGGGTGAAAAATTTAAGAGTCAGATATTGAGCAAAACTTTTTTTTTTTCTTTTTTTTTTTTACAAATACAGCTGGAAATAAAGCCATTCTCAAAAATGTGTTACAATGGACTGGAGAAGTTCACTAAGGGAAAGCCACAACACAAAGTGAATTTATGATTGAAAGAGTAACGCCTCTGCACTTGGGGGGATCTGCATGTGAGTAACTGTGCCAGTGCAATATCCTCAGAAAAATGTAAAGGGAGGAGAGAGAATTTCTGTAATCAGCCTCTGTGTGCATCAGTACTCACCTGGGTGAATCATTGTTTAAGGGCTGGGTTGTTACACAAATTTCCTGTCCCTGGAAGAGAGAGAAGACGTGTCACATCACTCTCACAGTCCTCTAAATGTGTGAAGTGGAAAGGTGAGGTCTCGGCTCTGTTGTCCCTCTCTGCTGCCTCATGCAGGGTTGCTGCCCAGGCTGTAAATCACTACACAAGAGAGAAAAGAGAGTGATAGCTAGAGAGGGACCTCAAGAGCAGAGCCTTGTGTTTGCACCTTGTTTTTAAGACCACATCTAATGCTGACAATAAGCCCCTCAGCGAGGTTTCCTGCTGTTATCACAAGCAGAGCTTGTTTTATCAAGACACTCTTGTGCCAGGGAGCAGGCAGTGTGACAGCCTCCCTTCAGCTTGGTGAAAGTGGGAGCACCAAAACTCAATAGCTTCCCAAAGCCTCATCTGAAAATTCACACAGTTTAGCAGCTCCTTTGCTTTTCACTGAACTGAAAATCTTCTGTGTTGGCTGGCCAGAAATAATTTATCTGGAATTCACATGGGTTTTCATCTTTTCCAAGAGTTTTCAATTCCATGTGAGCTTTTGAGATTCAACTATGAGACTTCATGACATAAAATCAGACACTAGAATCCTTGTACTTTGGAAATTTGAAAGGCATGTGAAAAGTTAAATTAGTCTTAACAAAACAAGGGCTGTATTCTTGATGAAATTCAACAACTGTGCTTAGCACAGGACTGTTGTGGTAATATTCCCTATTAATGTGTTTAAAACTGTATGAGGCTGGACTAGTTACAGGATTGATCAAGAATTGTGCTCTGTGGAAATCTGCAAGCCTTATAGGCCTGTGTAACTTGCAGGGCAGCTCCTGGTTTCCACACCTGCATGAGTTGTCAATGGGCCAAGAAGACCTTCATAATTTTTGTAAAAATCATTTCTGATTACGAATTTCACCTTTTTACACAGAAGAGCCAGATTCAGAACTGGAAAACCAGTGAATAGTCTCAGCTGTAAGGTTAGGATACAGAGTTATTTGTATCACAATATCAGGGCCTACTGTGAAGTAAAAGTGTTTGCTTAGTGAAACAGCAGCTCTGAAACACATGATTTAGGGTTTTGTTTTCAGGAAAAGACAAGGGAAGGAAGTTGCAAAATGCATGCAGCTTGATGCTAACCTGGAATGAGATTCTAAGAATATTACACTTTTGCATTTTTGAAGTGAAATGAAGTGCATGGCTGCAATGCTTCAACGTATATCTCCACTCTGTGACTTCTGTAATTGCCAGAGTGGTGTAAACACAGTGAAGGATGTTTCTACTTAGCTGTGATGCTGAAAATACAGCTTCAGTCTTGCTTTGCTGTTTTCACACCCTTTATTTAGAGAAGTTAAAAGTCTTTTAAAAGCAGTTATGGACTGAGTTGAATCTGAGGCCCTGGCACAGGTTGCTCAGAGAAGCTGTGGCTGCCTCATCCCTGGAAGTGTCCAAGGCCAGGTAGGACAGGGCTTGGAAACTGGAATACTGGAAGGTGTTCCTGTCTGTGGCAGGGGATTTGAGCTGAAAGAGATTTAAGGTCCTGTCTAAATAATTCTGTGAGTTTATGAAACACTACACATTCAAAATTCCAAACATTTTAAGTTTCCCCTGGCAGATGGTAATTTTGGAAAGTCAGACTGATGACCAACAAGCCTATTAAAAACAGTCTCAAAGCACTTGTTTCTCAATTTATGCTTCAAAGTCCTGCTTGTAGTTTAGTCTTTGTCAATATTCCATATTGGAACAAAGACTGGGGTTTTTTGATGTATAAAATATTTTTTGTAATTGAGGGTTTCTTAGCTTCAGCAGAAAACACTCCCACCCTTCCCAACCCAGGCAATTAGAAGAATCCCCCCCACAGTAATTTGCAGGCATAATCAATTTTATAGCCCAGTATATAGAGGATTTGCTGCTAGATTGTTAGAACATTATAGTTTACCAAGATGCTTTGGAGTAGTTTATGATTTTTGAGAATATTTCATTAGCATTTCCACTTCAGTGAAGATTTTTCCAGTTTTAGAATAAAGGAATAAAACAACCTCAACAAATCAGCTTTCTATCCTGTGTTGTCCTCTACATCTATGTTAGATATTGGGTAAGGGTTCTACTTCCAGGTAGTAGTTGAGCACTGGGACAGGCTCCCCAGGGAAGTGGTCACAGCAGCAACCTGAAACATTTAAATAACATGCTCAGGTAAATAGCTTGATTTTAAGGCTGTCCTGTGCAGGGCCAGGAGCTGGAATGATGCTTGTGTGTCCATTCCAGCTCAGGATATTATTCTGTGATTCTGGGATCTAGGTCAAAACTCAACAAATTTTCTGGCTCCAGAAGCTAACTTGAAACACAAAGAACTCATAAGGGGTTTTGAGTTTTCTAGGTGAGCACTTCACCCAGCACCTGGCAGCCAACATCATCCAGGGCTGTATGTATCATCTAAGTGCAATTTTGTCCTGCAATCCTGAGTGCAGCTGCCTGTTGTTCACATTTTATTCACTTTGCAGTCCTCCAAGCAGGGAACATTGCTCTACATTTCACACTCTGTGCTCATTTGTGTCCTGTCCCCATCACTTCTCCTATGTGTCATCGGTTCCTGCTTGTTCTAAACACTGAAAATTAGTGCAGTAAGTGATGTGCACTCAGAACCAATGTATTATATAAATGGATAGAAAAAAAGTGATTATTCCTGTTTAGCAGCTGGGGAAATTGGGATGGAAAAAAAGTTCAGAAGCTAATCTAAAGCTGCAGAGGTAGTGGCAGAAAAAAGGCATGCCAGAATCACAGTTTTGAGCCATGCAGGCCTTCCTCAAGATTGTAGGAGTCATATTTAATTGATGAGATGATACAGGATGAAGCAGAGTTAGCCATCAATTACAGAGCAATATTATTGTGTCTAGCTTTACCAGGACCCTGAATGAACCAAAGGTCTGTCAGGGTGAAAGGGCTCCAGTCAATTCTGCTAGCTTTGTAATTCTTAAACAGAGAATTCTTCTAAACTGTATTTATGCTAAATTTCATGGCACCTGATGACCTCAATTAAAACCTCTCAAAGGAAATCAGAAGTGCCAGCAAGGTCCTGCAAGATGAATGCCTATGGCTTTCTCCTGCTAACTGCTGATAGGAACTTGATGATTTTAAAAAAGATTCTATAGTGATGTTACTTCTGGTTTTTATCAAAGGTGTCAGAATGCCAGTAGTGATAATGTCTCCCTGAATGAGCAGCTTGCTTTCTCTGGTCGTTTTCCTAGAGCACATAATAGATATCATTAGTATCCAGATAAATCTCCTTTTATGGTGCATTTGGATAGAGAGAAGAATAAAGTTGTGTTTTCTTGATGCTCCGAAGATTTTTTTCTGTTATGATCTTGGAAAAACGCACAAAATTTTGTAACTTTACTGGCCTTTATTAGACAAACCAGTAATTTCTGAGAAAGAAATAATTTCTTGAGAAGGGATGTAGCTTGCCAAAGAAGAATAAAACCTGCCTGATATTCGCTTCAATGTGTATATATATACCATAACTGGTAGAATGAAGAGAACTGTACAGGTCAAAATCAAGTGCAAGCAAAAGCATCAAACTCACACATAATTCTTACATTGTTAAATAAATATAAGTAGAAGAGCTAGAAAATAAAAATATTCTTTGCACTTTATGTTACTTGATGTAACATAATTGAAATTATGAAGATATTAATCTGTTTTTCTTTTGATGACTTAGCAATTCGAGCTTAAACATGTTTTAATTAATAAATATTTAAGCCTGCCAATGAGTCTTGAAATTTTTTTAAATAACAAATTTGAAGAGTTAAAATGATGATAAAAGTAATTATTTCATTTACTTAGAATTAAAGTGAAGACTTATTGAAGACTCCATAAATGTTTTCATTATTTTAATTGTAAAGAATGATATTTGAATGTCTTGATTTTGCTTATGATAAGGAAATGCTTAGTAAAAAATCCAATGTGACAGGAACCTTTTCAGCAAAGATGGAATTAAAAAATATGATTCTGGGAAGTATTTTTAATTGCATCTCTGTTATGATGCTTAGGACTTGAAAATTATTTGTCTAATTAGGATGAAGTTTAGGCATATTTTTAACTCCACGGACCCACAACATAAACATGTTTTGGTTGAACACAGAGTTTGTTTGAACAATCTTAACCCCCACAATCACAAATATGCAGCAACCATAGTCCTAAATTGCTCACTTAATGTTAATCAGAGCCACTGTAATGTGGAGCCAACCAGCTCTAAGGGACATGACCTTATCACAGTGGACAGATGGCAAAAAAATTTCAAGCCGTGTTAAACCCTTTTCTTCAACACTTTTTTGTTCTTAACATATTTATTGCTGACACCATATATCAATGTTATAGCTTCTGTTCAGGTGAATACGATCAGTTGGCAGTAATGAGTTCAGCTCTGGGAACCTTCCAGACATGGTTTTTTGAGCTGTTTCTGTAAATTTAGTGTCTGGAAAAAAACAAGGCAAAAAAGACAAGCTAGGGAGGGAGAGAGGCTGTTGGAAACCCTTCAGCTCAGCTTGATTCTCATGCAGAAAGAAGAATAAATTAATGCAGACACCATGTTTCCCTGGCTTAGATGTCATATTTTCGTGTGATTGGGAAGATCAGCGGCAGTGCAGGATGTGTGAAAGAGAGAGGGGGAAAAACAGAAAACAGGAAAAAATATACTTGAAAATGTTGAACTGGGCTCTAGCAGTACCTGTTAAATGTCTTCTGCATTTATAGGAGAGCAATGTTTCTCTGCATTAGCACGGAGCCTCTGTTGCTCCTTTGATGTCTGTCACCCCAGTTAAAGAGCTGAGGGTGGTTTGAAGGCACAGTGGGAAACATGCCTTAAAAAATGCAGTTGCAACTGCATGTGACTTTATGGATGCTCTGAGTAACTGTGCAAGCTACTGATGTAATTCACGTGTGTCAAAATTTCCATCCCACTTCTTTTTTCCAATTTTTTGGCTGTTCTTCAAGACAGAATATGTTGGTGCCTCTGTCATTGTATTTCTGAGATGAAGAATTGCTGCTTCCTAATTCCAATTCAGCAAGTCCAGGAAGGGATTTTCAGGTGCAACAGCACTTTTCTCTTTCATAGGCAGATATGCTCTTGATACATCAAAAGACTTCTAAAAGGGATTTTGCAATTTCTCTGTGCCAAAAACAAGGTCAGCTGCAACCACTCTTACTTCCTGCTTGGCAAATATCTTGGCTGTTATTTATCTGGCATATAAATTTGGCATATGTTCTGCATGAGAATTGTGAATATCAGTAAAAAAAAAAAAAAAAGCATCCCACCTAGAGAATCATAACTCAGAGGTCCTAAGAGCAGATTTACTGGGCGAAGATGGAAGGAGGTGTGAGGGTTTCCTGTCTCAGCTGAGAGGAGCATTAATCCCTGAGAAACAGCATCCTTGCAAAGTTGTGTGATTGCATATGTATCAGACTGCAAGTGCACAGCATGTGTTCTGGTCTGAGAAGCTCACAGTAATTAAGTTGTACATTCAATTAAACTTAATGTGCCAATAACTTTTTAAAATACAAAGGGCCCATACCTTCAAAAAGAAAAAAAAATACTCAGACTCCCTTTACAGGCCAATAAACCTACAATAAATGCTCATGACCAGAGGCCCAGATCTTTATTTGTGGCCACAAAGCAGCATTTCCATTAGTTTTAGCACAGTCATGCTGATTTGTCTTGGTTGAGGATTAGATCATGAAAACCCTAGGTGATACTCCTGCGCCACTTGAAGAAGGAAGCAGAGGGCAGTAGCTCTTGGTCATGTTTTGGGAGTCAGGGACCTACTTTTAATCTTAGTTCTAAGCATTTTTTGTTCCTTAAGGCCTTTCAAAATTAGGCAAGAAAAAGTTAAATTAAAAAAATCAAAATTGATCTAATATGCTTTATTTTGAAAGAATATTTGTCCAGCTCTCTCACTAAGGGTTCCTAAAGAATCCATCAAGCTCATTCTGTAAAACTGATGAGGTTCTCTCACTTAACTTTAGTCCTGTAAAAATCAAGAAAATTTGACAGCATGGCTGACTACAGAGAAAATCAAAGCACCTGTTTCGAACTGATTTAATAATTGAGTAGATGCATCTAGTGGATGCAGTAGTTGCACAGAGAAGCTCACCTAAAGAACTTATATCAATTTAAGATATTTATATTTAAGAGAGTTGAACCACACTCAAATTGAAATACAAGGTCTTTTCACCCTTCTGGAAAGCAATTCCATCTCCTCTCTTCCTTGCCCAAATCCTGGGTTTGTAGAACTATAGAATGGTTTCCTTTGGAAGCGACCTTAAAGATGGTCTGGATGCAACCCTGCTGTAGTGTTGTGAGGGGTTGCAAGCTTTGTCAGGTCTTCACAAAGTGACCCAACAACTGACAATAGCTCTGGTGATGTAGGACTACCAACAGAGACTTTTTAGGTTTTTTTTTTTCATGCTCTACCCTGTCTGTTTTTTCCTCTTTGTGTCTCCTGTGTAAGGTTTAAAAGGAGAATTGTAAGAAACTGGGCTTGTCTTTATACTGTAGTATAAGACTTCAGGAAATCTGATCCTACTTTTAAATAAAGACTTGAGTTCTGCTGTATTTATTACTGCTCCTGTTGGTTTTCCTCAAACTAATAATCCTGGGGTATGAAAAGTAGGGATCATTCATCACCCCTAATAAAACAGAGCAATTGAATGGAAATAACATTCAGATAGGCAGCAGGCCAAACCCAGAGCCTTTGCAGAGAGTTTTTCTTTTAGATGAGAAATCAGTGACCTGGGACGTGGAGGACCACAGCAGGATCAAGGGGAGGAGGGAGCTGCTCCTCACAACAGGCTTTTGGGACATGGTGTGACAGTGATTACCCAGAAAACACAGCTGAATGCAAAGTGGCAGGGCAGGCTGGGGAGCCACGGTGCTGCTGAACCAAAACTGAAGGAAAAGGTGCTGTTGAGTGAACTGGAAAGATGAAACATGTACTTGGCTGGAATCGATAACACAACACGCAGCGTTCTGTTTGGCAGCAGAAACCAAGGGCTGATCAAAAGCAGCGTATTCCCATGTAGTGGAGGGCAGGGCAGTAACAGCGTGACTGTGCACTGGGATATGTAAATATGTATAAAAACTTTCTCATTGTACCTAAATCAGTAGGAGACAGATATTGCCCTGGATGGGCAGGGAGAGACTGATAGAGTCATCCTGCCTTACGCAGAGTAGAGCACATGGCAAATGGGAATTTCACAGAAAAGCTTTTTATCTTCCATTGTAAAGAGATTTTGACAGCTAAGTGCAAACTGTTCTGTAAAATGTCAACTGTCCAAATAATTTTCCTAAAAAAAATAAAACTAATAAAGAACTATAGAAACTAAAGAAAGAAACTTTCACATTGTCTTAAAAAAAAAAAAATTCAGTACACGAATTCTTACTCAGGATTCCATGGATATAAGTTTTAGTGGATGAAAAAATTTGCTAGCCTCTTTTAAATTGGCATAACCATTCATAATAATTTAAATGTCCTGAAAAAAAGCACAGTAAGCCACAACTCTTTTATCTGCAGATCATCCATAACTTCTATACCTTGTCTTAAATTATTCTTAAGGTTAGAGAATGGTTATTATACACTTGACTTTGATTTCATAGCTGTAAATAGAAAATACAAATAAAAGAAATCATAATTTCCTGGTGGAAACTCTTTCTTAACCAGAAATACAAAGCAACTTTAGATTTTGTAAAAAAACACCAAATAGCTGATAACCGTTAGTGTTGGAAAAAAGCAAAAGATTCAAGGATAGGGAAGAATTTAGAGCCCCTTGCAGTCCCTAAAGGAATTGTTCCTGGTGACGGTGCTGAGGCCCTGGCACAGGTTGCCCAGAGAAGCTGTGGCTGCTCCATCTCTGGATGTGTTCAAGGCCAGGTTGGATAGGGCTTGGAGCTACCTGAGATAGTGGAAGGTGTCCCTGCCCATGGATGGGCTGGAGGTGGATGATCTTTACAGTACCTTGCAATCAAACAACCAAAACCTTTCTATATTTTTATGTATAAGCAGCATAAACAAATACTCACAATTTACTCACTCAGCCTGCCCACACTAGGAGTTCCTTACTGAATGCACTGACCCCCTAATACAGAACAGCACTAATTACCAAGAAGTGATTGTCTGTGATTTCATGACATGATTAATGAGCCTGATTTTCCACTGTATGATTATTGATTGCAACCACATCCAGTAATTTTGCATGGATTTACTACTCCAACTGCTCAAACTTCGCCTAAGATACACACGAGATAGGGAAAAATTGTGGCACATTTTATTCAGTGGATCAGAGTTCAGCCCACATGCAAGAAATCACAAGGCTGATGTGGAGCACATCAGAGCATTTCCTACCATAGTGTGGCCTGCAAGAACTGGTGGCTACTGAACACTTCCAAAAGGTAAGAAAGATCCTTCAAATTCTTCAAGCCTGCTATGCAGTAACTGAAGATTTACAGGATGTATTTTCTATCTTTTGTAAAACAAGGTTTTGCAACAGAAATAAAATTGTATTGGACCAGCAGCTGGCTCCATCAGGCACTAGAGCTGAATTCAAAAATAAAAAAACAGGAAAAAAAAAAAAATTGTCCTCCATGAGCTAAGCCAGATAGTTGGCAATCCAGACTCATGTCAGAGCAGAAGAATATGTAGCTGATTCGGCCATGCATTTTTTTATTTATTAACTAAAATTGCCAGTGGAATAAAGACAAGTGAGAAATGGTGATTCAAAACCACAAATTATATAAACATGCAAAAAAGGAGCATATCAGAGAAGATAGTTCACTTGTACTGGCACCACACACAGCCCAGAGGAAGAAATGTAAATTGTCAAGAAAAATATGATAAAAAAATAGATAAGCTGACTTTTTTTTTAAAAAAATCATTTCAATACTTCAGAAAGACAAAGAAACCACAGCAGTGAGATTTCTACAGGAAGAGAGAAGCAGAAAACTAAGTGGCAAAGAGATAAAACATGCTGCAGATGCTGTAAACAGTGAACTGGGTAGAAAGAGACAAGACAAGGGTATCAGAGAATTGAAAGGATTAAAAAACGTAGATGTAGAGGAGAGAAACTTTAGGAAAGCATTGTGTTCTGTGTGTCATTAGAGGTTTGATCAGCTCTCAGGAAACAGCTGCTTTAACGCAGCCCACCACTGCTTGTATAATGGGTAAAAGAAGTTTTAAAAAAAAAAAGAAAACAGAAAAATAAAAAAAGTTGTTTAATCAGTAAGAGCTCCATAAAAGGTACTGAATTCGAGATGATGGTAAATGGAAAGAGTCTGAGCTGTTAAAAAGGAGGATGTTTACTGAGAGAATCAGCACCTGCATTTTGCTAGTCAACAGAGACTGGTTCAAAACCCAAGGGAGGCAATGACAGAAACCATCTCATTTCCCAGCAAGAGAAAAACACTGAAGAGTGGAAAGGATGAGTTATGGACATTGTAGAGTCTCTGTGAAGGATATGATACAATAAACAGCAGGAACAACTCAGTGCAGGAGACCAGAACATGACAATGATGTTGATCACATCATTGCAAAAAACGTGTCTGTGTAACACAGCACTTCCATAATGATCCAGAGACAGTATGAAAGGCAGAGGAAAATGGTGGTTTTATGACAGTGACTATTTCTCACACAAGGAAACCTAAGAAGAAAAAGAATGATGTGAGTGGTTTTCCAACAGCTGCAAAAAGTTTTGGAAAAGGAAAATTTTAAAGAAAGGTATCTAAAAGAAGAAGTTACCATAGTCAAATGCTCTTTAGCTCTCTCCAACTGATTTACAGCAATTTGATCTGGACTCTCATGAAGAACACAGCAGCATTTGTCTACTTCTTACAACTTATCTTTTTAAGTGTGGAAGCAAAGAACACATCCTGGTAGGTAAAAGCAATATTTTTCCCTGCCTGTAGCTTAAAGCTTCTTGACAAAAACTATCCCCTGCATTTAATATTGCACTACCTCAGTCTCACTACCAAGGATGATCATGCTTGCTTGTAATAGTTTGTGATTATAAAAATAAATATCCAATAAAAATATGTATTTGCAAATAAAATATTTCAGCTCAAAAGCTGTAATCAGCACAAGGACAAATTCTTGACTCATGAAATAATGCAGATGGGTGGAAGCCATAGGTACAGGAGTAAACTCCTTCATCCAGTGGCCTTTTTCTACTTAAACAAAATCATTCTTTAGCATACTATTGTTTATACATCTACAATGGGAATTATTTTCACCTTGTTCATTTTTTCTCTTTTGCTTCAATATTTCTACTTATTCTGTCACCCCTTCTTCCATCTTCAAGCTAAATTGCATACTTACGCCATAATTTGTCATGGTAGAAAAGGAGAAACTTGTAAAACACCAGAAATGCTTATTATCAAACTGGTTCAACAATAATTAGTTGATTTGTGAGTAAAGAATGTAATGAAACTAGCTAGTGTTGTGTGTCATTCATCTCTGTCACTTTTCTGGCAAAACCACTTAGCCCTTCCACTGTTTCCAGTGATTCTCAGTTTTCCATTTCCCTCAGTACTCCTAAGTTTATTCATTAAAAAGTACCATATATAATTCTGCCTAATTTCTCCTCCCAATGGAGGAGGAAATGAAACTCTTCCTCCTCTTCTCTGGGTATAGATTTTTTGGCTTATACCTGGGAAAGATTTGCAGACAATCTGCAAATATGCAGATTTTGATCTGCTATTAACACCCAAATTTAAATGGATGAAGTTTGAGGAGTTTCTACTTTTTCTCAAGTAGTAGCATCCAATATTTTCTTCAGCCAAATGTATAGGAACTTGATGTCTTTCAGATTGCTGTCTTTCTCTCAAATTTCATTGAATCTGACAAGAACATTAAAGGATATTAGAGGAAGTTAAATTTACTGACAGTTGGACAGGCAGAATGAGATCACAACGGCAGGAAACCTTTTCCTTTAGGAGACTAGGCTAAAATCTGTCAGTTCAGAAATGCAAAGTCTGGTTCTTCTGGGCAGCTGAAGAATTCTTCCAGAGATGAAGTACATGGGCATGATGTTGCAGTGCTGGCAGAAGGGGCTGACACACAAAATGATTGCATCCCCCTTTGGAGAGACCTCAAAAACCTGGGAAAATGCACCCATGAGAATCTTGTGATGTTCAGCAAAAGGAAAGGCAAAGTCCTGAGCCTGAGAAGTGCTTTTCTCTGTAGTAAAGGACTTCGGGGTTCTAGTGAAAAGAAAGTTGAATAAGAACCATCAATTTCCTCTCTGCGGAGTTTCCACAGAAAACCTGAGGAAAAACGTCCTCCTCAGTGAGCGTATCATTTAAAGAGAGCTAGGAAATATGCTTTATGTTCACAGATTTTGTGACAGTGTATTTCTAAAGAATTTTGGTCCTGGAGAGAAAAGTAATAAAGAAATCATTTCAGCTTTCAATAAAATTTCCCTTTCCATGATACATTTGTGCTCTCAGATGTTTCAGATAAAAAACTTTGACGTTGAACTTTTTTCTCATGCTGCCTTGCACACATAGGAAAGACTCAACATAATGAATATTTGCTGAGACACTTCATTAACCTCCTTGAAGCCATCTTAAAACCCCTGCTGTTGTAGAAAACTGAGATTTCAGCAGCTGTATGCTGAGCTGACTGCTGCAATTGTCTTGAACAGTCCCAACTAATCCCTACAAGTGGTGTCTTTTTTTGCTCAATCGGTGTCATTTAAGATTTTGGTGTGGACTACTCTCTCTGTTTCTGCACTTTAGGCAATTGTAATTATTATATTCATAATAAGAAAAAATATAGTAATAGATTTTCTGCAACTCTGCATTGTATAAGTATACTATTTGAAGCCACTCTTGTTACAAATTTCTGAGAAGATTGTTGCAAAAAAATGCAAAAATTGTTATGAGTGAGCCCCTCCAACTGCTCTCCACAATCTTCTGTCCTTTCCCAGACCTACTTTTCACATTTGAGTTACTGGGTTCTTTCTTCTTCCTCAGTTCCTGGCAGTGGCATATTTGCAACACAGTTTTCTTTCTGGCACTTGTTTTCTCCTCTGTGAGCTTCTAGTGGTTTCTGCAATTGTCACAGATACAATGTAAGAGGCATTTTTTATGGAATCACAGAATGGTTTGGGTTGGAAGGGACCTTGAAGATCATCCAGTTTCAATCCTTCTCATGTGGACCTCCCTTACTGAACTGTCTGGTTAAAGCAATGCTCTCAAGGTCAAAAGTGTTAAAAGAGTTACTGGACTGTACCATGAGGGACAAAAGCCCCTGTTTACTCTCATGTTTTTTGTTTAATTAGAGGTTCTCAGGAAACCCCAAAGTGTGTCATTCCATATTTGAGGGCTAGAAAAGAAAGAGCTCCTTGGTTTTACACAAAGACATTGACTCTTGATCTCCATATGGAACACACTGGTGGAAAGGCTGGCAGTGATGTCTGGCCACTCCACAGAACAGTCAAACTGACAATTACAGTCTGAGAGCAAGACAACCCAAACTCTTCCATTTTCATGTATTCAGATGAGGTCACAGTGTGGCTGTAATGCATCATTTGCATGAGCTGAGGGGGGAATAAGGAAACTTGGCAATCCTGTAAGAGATTGTAAAACTCCTGTGCCTCAAGAGCTGGGAAGACAGAAGACCTTGCTGTTTGCATGCAAGGCATTTGTGCACTCTCTATAGGCAGAAGAGCTTTTTGTACCCTCTTTAATTAGAAAGTGTAGGTGTACAACCTCTTTTCAAAAATTATTATCCCTTCCTTACTTTTTGTGAGGCTGAGTGATCAGAAATCCTTGCTGGAAAGGGGCAGAAATAGAGAGGATCACAAGCAATGAGAAAACTTAAGCTTTCTCTATTTTGCTGTGGAATTCTTCAGTTTGAGGGAAGAATGCAGCACTTCCTGCTCTAATAAATATTTAGGACCTCATTCCCATGACTGAAGAGGTTTGATACAGGTTCTTGCCTTGCTGAGAGAAGTCGTGGCTCCACTGTCACTTTAGGGAGCAAAACTGTGAGACTGCACTCCTGAGAAAGCGGCAGGAGGGGAAGAAACATTCCTTGAGGGTAAGTGAGTGACATTATGAATCCGGAAATCACAAATTTTGGCACCTGCTGTTTAAGGTAGTTGATGATAGTTTTTTTGATTCCATCACAACCATCACTATAAGGAAATTCTCCTTGCTATTCCCTTTAGGAGGTAAGTACCACCTATCAGCTTCATGGAGAGATATTACAGTGAGACCTGGGATGAGAACACAGCTGGCTGATAAAACAGAGTTGCTGCTCAACAATTTCACTACTTGGGCTTTTGGCTGGCTTGATGCAAATTGGGTGCTTCAGTAGGCCACGTGGCACATGGTTTCCTATCAGTAGTTTCTTGTGCATATGCTTAGATAAAAAAGGTCTCACATAAGACCTTTTTCTGCCACAAAAAAATATTTTGGATGTTTGGGGTTGTATGCGTGTTGTTGGCTTAATTTTTTTTGTTTTGTTGTTTTTGGTTTTGTTTTTGTTTGTTTTGTTTTTTGTGGTTTTGTTTTGTTTAGTTGGGATTTGTTTGGTTGATTGGTGTTTGTGGGTTTTGCTTGTTTGGGGGCTTTGGGTTTGGGGTTTTTTTTTGGCCTAGAAATAATCTTTATCTCAGTTTTCTTCTAAATTTAGGAAGTACAGGAAAAGGAGGTGAAGGAAAAAAGAAGACAGTGGATACTACCATACTGGTCTCCATCCAACAGTTCAGTGAAGTGTCTCCTTTCAGAACATGGGTCCTTCTGGTTGGTTTTGACCTTCCTGATGTTGTAGTGCTAGAAACAGTGACTGGAAATTGTGTTACCGCCACACTTTAGA
>VWYP01028005.1:0-10055 GCA_013400435.1 Pycnonotus jocosus | reverse complement strand
CTGCGGCACCCACGGGACCCTGAACGACCCTGAACCAGGAAACCAACAGGAATGGTAATGAGAGCACGGGTAAGGTGGAGGTGGCAGAGCAATGATGACAACGATGACTAAGACAAAGATGAAGATCTCAACAAGAAAGACAAAGATGAAGGTGAAGAAGATGATTAAGACAATGATGACAACAAAGACAATGAGGAAGATGGACATGAAGGATGTCAAGATGATGTCAAATATGATGAGAAGAAAGAAGAAGAAGAAAATAATTTCAGGAGACATAGAAGAATAAGTGTAGTGATAGGAATAAGACTTTAATGCTATATAGAAGAAGAGGAATAGAAATAAAAATTTTATAATTCATAGAAGAAGAGGAATAAAAATTTAAAAAGCTAGAGAAGAAGAAGAAGAATAGGAGTAAAAATTTCAGAATTCATAAGGAAAGAAGAAAAGTAACAATAAATACAATGTAAATTCTTCATGTCTCTATTCTTACTACTCTTCTTTTTCTTTTCTTCTTCTACATATTTTCAATGAAGAAACAAAATCAAAACACTGTTCTAAAAACCAGGAGAAACAGGAACAGTTTTCAGGCCTTCCACCTACCAAAACTAGTGTTGCAAGTGTAACCAAGACATTTTGCTTGGTTACGTTTTGTTATTAAAAATTATATATTTGAATTATCTTGAGGCTGTTTAAGAATATTTTCTGGAGTATGCATGGTCATGTGAATTCCAAAAGAAACTTATGCTGATCATGAGTAAATTGGAGGAGGAACAGTCATCCCAGTACCTCCAATAAATGAGACAGTCACCTCCACACAAAATAACTGAAAGGTGTCAATTCCACTGTGGTTAAAGAAATCAAAAAGGTACAGTGGATAAATTAGAGTATCCTTCAATGAACTGAATTCATCCCTAAGTGAAGAACCTGAAAAATTCTGGATGGTAATTTGAAATAGAGAACACAATGAAGATCCATCATAAATTCAAGCCCTGCTAGAAGAGATTGAGGAGCAACTTCAGCAGAATTTTGAAGAGTAATCTCCAACTCTGGATAGTATTTTACACAGGAGTTCTAAAAGAATTCAAGCACAAAACAGTTGAATTATTCACTGCAATTTAACTCAAAACTGTCTCAATAACAGACAAAGGTATTTCAGTGCCAGGGGCAAATATGACACCAATTTTCCACAAAGACAACTGTGGCAGAGATATGAAAAATTACAGCAAGTAAGCCTGGCTTCCTTATCCCCCAAACTGGCAGAATTTGTAATAAACCCCCCATGTATTAGCGGACATCTGAATAAATAAGATATCTTTAATGAGTCAACACAGCTTTGGTTAAGAAAAGGCAGCTTTAATAATAAGTAGATTAAAAAAGTGACTGATATCTCACATTCCAAAAGACCTTGTCCAGAAATATCTCTAATACTCAGAAATATTGATAACTGTCAGCAGTTATTGAAAATTATGCCTTAGGGGAAAGTAGGTCTTTTGTATAAAGAAAAAAGAAAGTTAATGTTTTATGAAAAATAAAATCTGAAAATTAAAAGACAACATGTCAATATATCATATACAGAGGCAGTTGCATTCTTATCACAATAAAGTTTTCCTGCTGGAAACTGCAAAAATAATTAGAATGTATTGCCACAAAACACTCAAGATTGGCAACATATGAAAAATGGAAAAGACTGAGGAGCTGGTCATTTTCTTGAGCACAGAGTAATTGCAATTTACAAGTCCAATGTTGGTTCACCTATGCTCTTCAGAAAAACAAGAGATATCTCATAGATATGTGCATATAAAAATATGTATGTATTTAATATGCGTGCACTGCACTACTGTTGCATATAATCACAGGAGGTGAATTAGATTTAACAATTTCTATATAAATTGCAGCCTCACATTGATTTCTTCTTAAATCATACCTTCAACCTCAGTCAGCTAAAAAGTGCTTTAAAAAAAACCCGAGGATGATCTTACTCAAAAAACAGTACTTAAAGGAAGCTGAAAATGTCTTGCAGCCATTTAGGAACAAAAAGAAAACTGAAAACTGGTTTATGGTGAAGCCTCAGAACTTAGACAACCTGAAAAATGATTTTTTTAGTAAAGCAGTTTCTGACAGCTGGGTTCAGATCCTTCATTCTTCACTCACCATGTGCCTGGAGCCAGCTTTAGCTCCTTTCCTTGGTCCTGTGGGTTTTGGCAGCTTCATTTTCCAGACAAACCATCTGACACCAGCCCTGGATTCTGCTATCCATGGGTCAGACTGTTTTCAACAGCATTTAAAAGAAACACACACCCACACTGAGGTGCTTTGGATTCCTTCTGGGTGTAGCCAAACTTCTGTACTTAAACCCTTTTGCTCTTCAGCAATTGACATTTAACTGCAGGTCCAGGGGAGTCTCAGTGGCCTGGAGACTGGGACCAGCTGGGAAACAAGAAACAATCACAAGAAAAAAAAATTCAACCAGGCATTGTGTAAAACACAGCAAAACCAAAACAATTATTAAAAGTATGGAGGACAGTATTCACCATTATTTTGAGATAATTGAAATAAATAAATGATTCACCATTTATTTCCATCTTAGTGATGACCTGGAAATACACTTGGATTTTCTGGAAATGAAAAAACCCCATGTGTCTATATATTACATGCACACACTCCTTCCCCTCCACATTTCAGGAATGACACTTTCCTTTTCCCCCAAGGTCTCATCCTATCCCAATAATGGATTTGGGCTATAAAGGACTGAATTAGAGGCAACAAGAATTGTACCACAGAAATGATAGATAATTTTCAGATTTTCCTAACAATAACAAGAATTGAATATTTCATTAACATTATTTTCTTTCTGATTTTAAAGCTTTGGGAACTGTTACAACATGTTTATGTTTGCATTTAAATCTATTTCAAATAAATATATGGTTGTATATAAAAGGCAATTTAAATACATATAATGATAAAATTAAGTTCCATTACTGCAATATTCTTTATTTTCTACAATAACAATTCACCGAGATTGTTATCCCTTTCATCTTAATTGGGTAATGTATTCTCCTCAATGCAACTGTTTGGAAAACAAACACTGGGTTTCTTTGAGGCAATTTGCAGACATTGTTAATCTCTGTAGCAGTTATGATGCATATTTTCCTCCGCCACTTCCATGGTATTTTATTATTGAGCCACAAACCCCTCATTTTACACGTGAAATGCACCACCACAATTGTGTTTCTTTCAGTAATATTTGCTCTTTTTTCCTTAGAACTTGTAAACAACCAGACAAGCAGGGAACAGAGGGTAGACTGGAGTGTGCCAGCTCTTGAGAACGTCCCATGTCTGCTCCCTTCCTGACAGGTGGTGGCTGCTAAAGTCTGAGGAGCTCCATCAGGATTTCTGATGGAATTGGGAAATTCCACAGAACACTCCAAAAATACAGCCATTTTTTTGCATGGGATCTGCTTCATGCAATCACAAGGCTCCAGGGTCAGCTTAGAAAACCAAGTTAGAGATCAGGATTGAAAAAGTATGTTGGAAATAATTTCTCTCTGTGGCCTCTTGCTGCTCCTTTACTGCTGATTTTATCCATATTTGTCTTGCAATGGGGTTGCTTGGACTTTGTGCTGGGTTTACTTTTTTCACTCATTCTCCAGTTGCAGTGGTTCTTGCACACCAGTGGAGCTTCAAAGCAGGGAAGCAAACTAAAAGTGAGGGTGAGGATGATGCCCCACTGTCACCCTGTGAGTGTCTCTGGTCCCCTCCTCACCTGCCCTTAATCCCCTTGTCAGGGGCTGTGGTTTCTCCAGGGACCAGCCCAAGTTTCTCCAACTCCCAGCAGTTCCCATGCCAAGGCAGAGCAGGCTTTAGCACATCTGCGGAGCCCAGTTAAAGCTAAAAAAGAACTTTCAGTTTCTATCCAAATCCTTTGCTAAACTGCCTCCTTAATTTTTTAGGGGGCCTTTTTGTAAAGAAAGGTTGTGGCAACATCTTTCCTCAGTTGGAGGCACTTTACTGAAGAGTAGATGTGCTATGATTTAGTTGCTTTATTTCCCAAATAGCGATATATCACCTATATGATCTCTTGAAGCTCCTGTTTGGCTGCATAGATGATGTATAATCCTCCTAAGTACTCTGTAATGAAAATTAGGACTTGGATGTAATGGAATCTAACTTAAGCAATCCAAACAGAGAGTTAAGAGAGAGCTACACAGGGTATTCAAGAGCCTTATGTCTAGGAAAGCTCTTCATAAACCTAAGTTTAATGTATTTTCATAGAACATTTAAGATATCTCTGATGCTTCAGTGGCAGAAACAAATTTCATTTATCTATTTCTGAGCAATACTTTTTATTTTTACAAAAATTACTCCTAGGTAATTAGGATTAAGATCAAGTCTAAATCAAAAGAATACAGAATGCTTTGTATAAATGGCATAAGCCTGGAGTAAAAGTTGGATAGGAATAGATGATTTATACTGCTTTGGTTCAGTGACCTGGGTTCAAAGTCAGCCAAGGATAAAATCAAAGTAGGTTTTTCAGTCTGAATAATATAAATGTTATGTGAAAAGATTTATATTCTGAATGCTATCTAAGCAATTAATCCAAAGGGAATTATTTATAATTGCTAATTAGTTAGACAACTACAAACGATATAGAATGGAATTATATATCAGTTCTCTTCTAAAATCTCGTGGCCTAATGTAATTGTGTTCCATTAGTACAAATCCCTTTACAATGGAGATTAAAATAAATGGGACTGAAACTTCCTTGGCTTCTGTTTCCAGTCCTGCTGTAATGGATGGTTTGAGCCCAAATCCTGTAATAGGATGATGCTGCCCAGCTGAGGGACTGTCAGAGGTCACAGGCTGCTATCAAGGTTTGTGCTCTTTCCAGCAGTGGTTATTTACTTCTATTTCTTCTAACATTTACTTCCACTATTTATTTGTTACTTACAAAAAGTGGAAGCAATCTTCTGCTCTGTTTAGTCTCTCCCATTCCATCAGACACAACTCTAAATATGACAAAAAACTTTCACTTTTCAGCAGGTATAAAAGTGTCATTTCTATTTCTGGATTTGCTCAAGACACAACTCTTTACTACCATCACTACAAACATTTACATCAATTATTTGAAGTTATTTTGCTTTTTGCTTCACTGGGAGGTCAAAAAATTGTCAGAAAAGAGTATGAGCAGTTTTTAGGGTTTTGTGGGGAAGTGCACTGCCATTAAATTTCTTCTCTCCTTTTTCAAAGAACACTCCCAGGATGGATAACTTAAACAGTAAGCAACATGAGAATGGTTACACTGAAAACTAGATCCAAACGCACTTTCACTCTCCACAGAAGCACAACAATGATATTGGAAGGACCTCCTGCTGTTTTGCATACACCTGGACATCCCAGACTCCAGGAGCTGGAGGGGTGATACAGCTGTGCCCTTCTCAGGAGCTGCCTGAGAGAGAGGATTCATCCCACACTTATTGTAGCAAGACAATGGAATATTTGTGGAGTATTTTCACAGACATTTCAATTAACAGCAACAAAATTACATTATTTTTGAAGCTCTTGGAAAATTTGTTCAACTAGAAATAATTTGTTGTGTTAAGCTGAAGTCTCCTCCTGAGATGAGGTTTTGGAGTTTCCCACAGTTCAAAGGACTTGTGCTTTGTAAAATGAAATTACCCCATTAATCTACATTGAGAGAATTTACAGCTAGTTTATGCAGAATAATTTTACCATTTAAAGAGCAGTAAGAACTTGATTTACATGCTGCTACTCATAAAGGAGGAGGTCAACATTTTCTCTTTCAAATAAGTGTAGAATTTCCTCTGGGGATGGGACACTCAGCACTGGTGCAAAGCAGAGTTTGTGTCAGAAAAGTCTGAAAATATTAACTGCTCCCATCTGCAGAACCTGTCCTGTTGCAGATGCTCCTAGGAATTTGGGGAAATGGCAATGGAAGGGAAATCAGCTGGAACTGTGAGGTCAGGTGTGGCTCAGAGGGACAATTCTGGTCACTGGGGCATCTGACAACCCTTTGGCTCTGGACATCTCACAGGTCACTGAGAGACAACTTAAAATCTAAAAGAATTAACATAAAATCTAACCAAATTGATGGTCTTGAACTGGCCTCTGTGCTCTCTTCAGGATTTTCCAAAATGTTGAGGAAAGGCAATGGAATAACGGTTCAGTATTTTTATTCTATTAGAAAATTCCATGTGCATATAAAAAATGGATCACTTGCATTGAACTGTAGGTTTGTACTGCCTGCTGTGCTGAAAAATTAGGTAGATACTGTGAAAATGCCATGAAGAAGACATAACACCACTCCTGAAAAAAAAAACAGATATAGAAATTTTCTTTTGGAAAACTGGCTGAGAAGTTCACCTGAAGAACAAACTAAGCTAAAGTATTGCTGTGTTAATTTGTAATTTAGTATACAGAGTAATTCTGAGGGAGAGACAACTAAGGAAGTCAGATAAAAAGCCCAATAACCACTATTAGGAACTCATTGATTTGTTTGCCCAATTAATTTTAGACCTAACAAATTACTGTCTGCCACGTGACTGATCTCTGAGAAATTCTCAGTGCCGAGTGGATGAAAATATTTGCACAGATTGGATACCAATAAAGCAGAACGTGAAACTATGGGGGTTTAGATCTGTTTAATTGGAATTTCAACGAAATTAAATTGAAAAATAAGGTCAAAGTAAACTGGTTCTGGTTATTGATATAAATTTCATGTAGCTACAGGGAGATATTGAAGCAATTTATTTCAATCTAAAGTTTTGATTCATTGTTAGATATGTAATTAAATTCATTTTGTGGAAGCTTTACATATGCTTGAATCTTCAGTGAAATATTACCCCTGTAACAGAAAGTTTAAACAAAACAAGTCACATAGTTATCTTTTGGATTTACCGTTCTTCCTTTGAGAATCCTATTCTACTGTTTTACCATTTATGCACAACAAAGATATCTCCAAAAACTAGAAAATTAGAACTGAGTTCCCATCCTTCCTTAGCTGGGAACTAAATTAATGTCAATGATGAAAACCTCCATCCCTCATTAGGTGTAGACCTACAGACAGGCCTGAGATCAGTGGTGCTGCTGAACTCTGTGCTGTATGTGAATGAGTTCCCCAAATTCACTATAACCCGAAATTTCAACCTAACCTCTCCCTGTGACCTCAATACATTTTTATGTTACTTCCTTAGGTGCTTCACAAAGTGTATTTGGTGATGAAAAGAGATTACTGGTGATAACAAACCTGTTGTAAGGAATATATTGAGGTAAGTCACCAAAAATAAATGGGAAAGTTTTATTCTTGTTGAGGCAAATCAAGATGAGGTTGAGATTAATTAAGCAGGAAAGTACAGCACATGACACCTAGTCTAATAAAGACATTTGCATATTTAAAGAAAGTGAAACAATATCTCTTTTAATTAAATAGGCTGCTCCTTCAGGTTAATGCATTCAGGGGAAAAATTAAATCTGTCTCAAATCCCTGGAAGAAATGGAGAGTGGCTGTAGGAAATTGGCCTCTGAAATGTGATTAATGGACTTGCATGATGAGGACTGACTCCTGCTGAGGCATCAGGGCTTGCTGGGAGCCAGGTGCTGACACCTGGGGCTGCAGTCTCCAGACACAGAGCAGTGGGGTCCCTATGGCCCCCCTTCAACCACGGATCAGTTCTCAGGTGTCACCTCTGTGCAGAGCTTTTCCTTCTCTGGAGGTTTTCCTGCAGCTGTCCAGAGGTGTTGGCATCAGAAAATTTGACATCTAATTTGCTCCAACAGCCCCAGTCTCACATTTCCTTCACACTCTCCTGTAGGTTAGAGGGAAATGCTTCTGCAGCACCTGAGGAGGCACACAAAGGGTGAGTTTGGGAAGTCCAGGCACAGAAAATTCTTGAAACGTTGTGGATGCAGGCCCAAACACAGAAATGAACACAGGATTCACCCTGAGACCTTGGAAAATGCTTCCAGATTTAGAGACAGTAAGTAATAATATAGTTTTGTAGTTTAGATAGAAACATAGTAAGCTAGGTAGTGGAAAGTTTTAAGGTTTTAAAGTGTGGATATAGAAGTAGTTACAGAAATAATAACAAGTTTTAAGGTGTAACAAGTAGTTTTGTGTGTCATTATATGATTGCTACCAAACTCCACATTTCAGTGAACATTTATAAGACTTTAATTAGGTATTGGTGTGAAAGTAGAAACAATCTTTGTGGCAGTATTTTTCTGGCTAATAAACTTTAAGACACCTTGTAACCTGTGATCTCGTGACCACTGACCATGGATTCACGACCTCTATCTCATGCTGTGAGGAAGTTCTCACTCTTTCATGAGACTGCAGCAATAAATCATGCTTGGAAACGTCTCTCAGTGGTCTCGTCTCTCATGGGTAACCCTGACAGGTGAGGATTTTTCACTGCTGCGGGTCAGGGCTGCCCTCTTCCCTGCTTGCTGGACAGGCAGACTGCTAGTGGACAGACATTTTCTGTCACTTAGTGCCAGTGATCAGCAGAAGCAATTAAAATCACACTCTGCTGTAGCAATGTGTTTGAACAGCTTAGGCCACAGTGTGCTCCAGCCAAACCATTTTTAGTCATTCCTATCAGAACCCTCTGGAATTTGTCAGGGTTACTAAGACTAAACAGTACCAAAATAAGAAAGAAGAGGCTGAGAAACAGAATACAAGACTGCAAGAACCAGATAAAGGAAGGCCATGAAGCACTGGATGGTAACAAATCACACTCCCTGAAAGGTGCCTGCTGAACACATGGACAAGATAGAGGCACCAATCAAGAAATGTGTGATTGCATGAACGGTAGTTTTAGAATGTATAAATATTGCTTAATGTAAACAATAAATGGCTTCTGCTCAATCATATTGGTTGGTCATCCAGAAGTCCTGGGCTCTTGCACTCTGCATTTTCCATAGCTGCTGAATAGAGGTGTCAGTTCCTCGTGTGCTCTCCTGTAAATGCATTATAGCCTTTGAATTACTCATGTGAGTCCAAGAGCAGTGAGAATAAACCTCTTGAAGTGATCAAAGCTCCATTCTCAGGAGTGTTTCAAGGTGAGGAGCCGAAGATGTTATATGCTCCAGCAGAAAATAATGAAAAGCAGGAACAGAAAGCTGCTCCCAGCTGTCCTCATGTGGAGCCCCACAACACCTTCAGAAAGAGTGGCAGGCAGAAGGAAAAGGATTTTAAAGCTGAGATTTCCAGAAAAAATACTGAAGGTAGAGGAATGCTCCAGTGAGATCAAAGGGGAATTAAATACCTGTGCTATGGACACAAATTTATGCATTTCCCATGTTTTCAAAGAGCCATTTGATGTGATGTCACTTCATGTCTAGCACAGCATGCAAGTATTTTCTGCAGAAATCTGGCATTTCCATGGTCTGTCTTGGGCATAATCTGACCAAGGAATACAGCTGGAGTTTCTCTCACCAAAAGACACTGCAAACTTCACTGCCAGGCATGGGGATTTTTCTAACAAAGAGATTTCTGGGTGTTAAAGCTTTTTAAACAGAATTTATAAATATCAACAACTTTGCAAACTTCCACTTAAGCCTCCAAAGAATCATGAAGAAAACTGCAGAAAAACCTAACTCATTACTATCTCGTAACTCATTAATATCTAGGAACTCATTAATACCTAGTAACTCATTAATATCTGGTAACTTATTAGTATCTAATAACTTATTAGTATCTAGTGAGAGTTACCACAAGAAATAAATATAAGAGCTAAAAAATCCATATTAAATTCAAGGTTATTAAGTGAGTCATGCTTGATAAAAGAACGTCTTCCTATTTTTTATTGGCTAGCACTGCTCAGGACGCATCTAGCAATTAAAAACATAACTGTTGCACAATAAAAATTGCCAAAGCTATTAACCAGCCATAAAAATGAAAACTTTGAATCTTAGCATTTTCCATCAGAGTAATACAGAGTGCAGTCAACATGCTTCACATTTCCAGGAATTCACAACCATTACATCTTTTGTTTTTGTAAGTCATTCCATTTAGTTTAAAAAAAAAAATCCTTAGA
>VWYP01027997.1:0-41635 GCA_013400435.1 Pycnonotus jocosus | reverse complement strand
TTTGGTTTTTTTTTTTTTTTTTTTTCCCAAGGATGTCTTGTAGGATTTGGTGGGGTTTTTAACTGTACAGTTTATTCATACTTGGAAATGGTATTTTGACAGCACAAAATTTCAGCTGACATATTCCAAGTTCTACTCCTCTGCCATTGACTGAATTTACCAGAGCATGACCTGGCCCCATGGTTCTAGTCCATCAAAACACAAACTATATATGTTATTCAAAACAAAAAGGTCGGTTGTTTGGCAGTAGGTTTTGAGGCAGAGAAAAAAATAATCTCATAAGGAACAATATGTATGAAACATCTCTATAGAGAAAGGTTGTTTTTTTTTTCCTTCCACTTGATGCAAGTGTAGTCATTATCCATCTGAGAGTATTCTTCTACTGAGACTATTTTTTCACGTATCTATCTACTTGACGAGTTACATTTTTGTTTTAAAGTTAGTAGAAGAGGTAAAATCCTGTCATGTCAAAGGCACTGTTCTTGGCTGAAGTTGCAGATCTTAAAAAAAACCAACAAACCAAATATAAAACTACACATGCTACTTACAGGATCGAGGTGACCTGGGTCTCATGCCTAAAGATACCTGCTTAATCTTTTTGGAACATCCTGTGGAAAAGATCAATTTTCAATTGACAGGAACATTCAGTGTTGCAAACCTCCCTGCTGGCATACAAAACCGAGGTCATTTATTAAAAGGAATGTGATGAATGGCAGGGAAGATCCTTGTAGTTTTATGGATACATACCAAAAAATCTATCTAATCAAAGACTGCAAATTAACAGCATGTTAAAGCAGGCTGGTTTAGTGTCTGTGGTTACTGACAAGTCACCAGATGCTCAAGATCAATAGATGTTTTGCATATTTTAAATATTCTTCTGGGTTTATAACTTAATTAGTCTTATGAACTTCAGGTAGCTTTGGCAGACACAGTTTACCTTGAGTTTTACTGTTGTTTTATTAGCTAAAACAAGGTGCCAGCATGCTGATGTAGAGCCATGCTTTTATTTCCACTTGCTCCTCTGAGGGCTGGAAGATGATACACAGAGATTCCAGCTCGTTTCCCACAACACAAAGTTATGCTTGATTTCCTGGCAAAGAAAAAAAATCTGATAAACAAAGAAAATTATTTTATAGTCTCACGTTAATTTTCAGGAACAATATTTTCAGTTTTTTAGACACTGGCAGGGCCTATAAAGAAAAGTTAGGGAAAACATTAAATGTCTGATTCTACAAGAGGGGAAAAATTAACTACTTGCAACAACTGTAGTTGAATTTAGAGAAGGATTAAATTGCATGGATGGTAATAGAAAGAGAAGAATCTGCTTTCCATTTAAAGAAAATGTTTAATTAATGGGTGTCAAATCAATCTGTCAAATTACAGGCCTCTCCTTGTAACCCACTCTCTGGAAGTGAATCATTCCTTGGGCTGCTGTGGGAGAGGTTCCTGGTCATGCTTTTGATACCCTGGTTCTGCTGCCTTCTGCTCCTGCTCTGCTACCAAAACCTTCAGCTTCGCCCTCCAAATATTTTGTTGAAGGAGTGGAACATGAATTATCTCAGTAATGAGTCAACAAAAAACTTGCTTTGTACTTTTTAAAGTCTGAAGTCATATGGGAGCATACAAGAAATACAGGTTACAAGCAGCCAACATGAAGGAGAAAATTTACTCCTCACAAAACAGTGTACACAACAATAAATCCAAATAGAACAGGCTGATTTGTTCAACAGCCACAACCAATAATACATAACATCAGTCTTAAGAATTCTTTTCATAATTATATTGCGCTATAAATTACTGGAAATAAGGATTTAGAATTGGGAGAAAAGATGCTAGAGGAAATAAATCAGATCAAGGATGGTAAGAAAGAAAAGCACGAAAAACAGTCTTTGCAACTCAGGGTTAAAATTCATTTCTCTGTGTCTGTGCACTTCACAATAAACACTTTAAAATGATTGATGGGGATGGACATTCTATCAACACCTAAAATACATAAAATTCATAATAAATCAATCAATCCAGAATGTGAGCGGGACTCATGTGACATCATCACTGCTGGTGGGTTTTCCCCCATTTTCCTTCATTTTTTAAAAAATATAGTCTATTTATGTATTTTTGCATACTTTCATGAACATTCATTTTTCATTCCATATTATTAGTTGTGCCTAATTCCTGCTGCAGTTAGCATTCTCCTTCAGCTGAAACATGACATTAGGTTCTATAAACGTGGATTTCAGAGCTCTTTTTGTCAGGATATTTTCCTGTTAAAAAATGGCACACCTTTTTGCATACCTAATTCTTCTAGGCATTTCTTTTAAGCATTCTCTTTGCACTAGATATGCTGTCATAATGATGTGGATAATGAACAAAAATCAGTTGCACTTTATCTTTTTTGGAAGTTTTTTTTTAGTTCAATCTTTTTTTTTCTTCTGGTCCCAGGTTATTATGTTACTCAACAGTTTTGATATATATCACAAGGTAATTTATATTAAGTACATGGAGATTCAGAAAACACGACCTTTTCTGATTTTGCAGTTTCAGTGGTGATTACTAACTAACAGCTTTAGCATTCCTATAGTTGTGCCATCTGATGACTGCAAAAAAAACCCCTTCAAAATATTCATTAACCAAGCCACACAGTACACCTGTGAAGTGGATTTTTATCACTCATTGGCAGATGGGGAAACAAAGACTCAGAAAGGTTCAATGCCTTATCAAAGAGCCCAGAGGGGGACTATTGCAGAGCTGCAAACCAAACAATTGGAACCCAGGCACACCAACATTTGGTGCTGCACATTATTATTATTATTATTATTATTACTCTATTTACATCCCAGGTCTTCCTTCCAAGTCTCAGACCACAATCCCACAGTAACTCAAGACTCTTCTACAACTACTCCTCTTCCCCAAAGCCCTTTCTTCTTTCTGCGGCCAACACCCTGTCTTTAACTCAGCTGTGTGTGACTCTTCTGTCTGCTCTAGATTCTCATGTCCTCCTGGACACTTCAGAACCAGCTTTCCTATCTTGGCTTCACAGAAGCCAAGAAGGCTGAAGTTTCATCATATATCAATATCTGCAATCCTTTTCCTTTGGTCTCGACAAAGGCAATCTCATATAATCAATATTTCTCCAGAAAACATTGCTCAGGAGATCGTTTCTGTGAGCCCTTTGCTTTGTCTTTGTCATCTGTTCACTGGTTCCCATTTGTTTTTTGTTGCAAACATGAGCCCTGTTTTCATTTTTGAAGTCCTTTATAGCCTATTCCTGCATTATCTCTATCAGTCACTGGATATTAAAAGGTCAAATCCCACCACTGATGAGTCCTTACAAAGGTTGCAGGATGGTAGAAGTCTAAACCAGAACAATCAGTGACTTGCTGATACAAGTGGTATTAGCAAGAAATAAAAGAAAATATTATGATGATGACTACTGACTAACATCTAACAATTTTTAGCTAGTAATGGTATCCTCCAAATACAAATTATGGTTGATTTTAACACTCCTATAATCATAGTTGGAGCAGATTTCATGGCCATAAAACCCTCTTACTTGCATGCTTGCTATCTGTCTATGCTCCATCTACTCTGGAGCAAAATTTACACAACCAAGAACAGAGAGAATAGGAAGAAAGAACTTCTCTACATCTTTACAACAAAGGGGTTTATGAGAAATATTTCTGCTGGAAAGCTGTTCTGCTGAATCCAAAAACATTTTGTTGTCTAAGGCTCTGGACACTCAAATCACAATCATTTATAATTTAGAAAAGAGTCTCCTTTTCTTGAAAAGCAAGTGAGACCAGACTAGAGATAATCATCAAAACCAAGTCAAGAAACAATATTCCCTCTTATTTTACTCTGGCATGTTTTGCATGTCTTGCAAGGCTGCTACTACTGCAAGGCTCTTGTTTGGTTTTTGTGTGAATTATTCTTTTAAGCTGTAGTAACTCAGTAAAGGCAGAAATCATTTAAACAATTATTTTATGACAGGGAATCTCTCTTCTTTCCTTGCCTCTTACCTTCATTTTGAAGGATCAAAAACAACAGACAGGGTAATCTATAATCCATGTAGGAAATGCATCCTACTCCTCTGTGAGGATTTTATTTTGAAGCCTGTTTTAGAGCAGAAGCCTTGTGGGTGTGAAAGTAGATATGGCCAGCAAAGGAAATAAGACATCAGTACTGGAGTAGCAGTGTCTGTGAGAATTTAAAAAAGGAGGGAGAAATCAACAACAAGCAGGTGAAAGGGCCTAGAAATTACACAGACCGAGAAGTTTTGGTTTGGAGAGTAAGATCCAAGGTGTGTGAGGTGATCAGACTGGAAGAAGGATGGCACATGGAAGGAGGTGGGAAGTGCAGAGGAAGGATATTTGAATTAATGGGATGATATGAACAGTGGAGTGGATGGGAGGGGTCAGAACAGACTGAGGAGACATGGTCACTTCTGCAGAGAAGGAGAAGACAACCTAAAAGGTGAGAGAGCAGAGATTGTAGAAGATATTCAAAGGAGCAGAGTAGTCTTGGGTGTTATGAAGATGTATAGTGATTCAAAGCTGTGCACTTCAAAATTATGTGATTGAAGGAACACAGAAACACGAACAAAATTCTTCCACTAATAGAGATAATGTAGTAAATCTTGATATAAAAGGGCACATACAAATACCAATAAACACTTGATAATAGGTACAATGATTAATTGAATGGGATGTAATACAAGGGAAGAGTGATGGGCAGAGATAATCCATGGAGCAATATCTTAATACCAGCATTTTGCCATCTCCTGAGACACCAGCATCTAATTGAAGAAGCTAAATAAGAATGAGTTGCAATAATTGAAGTCCTAAAAGCGTGTGACATCAGTCAGTGTTAAAAAATTTTAATACTCTAGCAGTATTTCTTATTTGGCAATTTAAAGTGTGATCACTGTTATTAACAGGGGCTTTTTATCACAAAATTAGGTCTTTTAAGATCCTGAGTGTTCTTAGTCATATTGGATCAGATTACTTCCTAAAAGGAGCTTTAAAGTTGGGGCAGATGTTAATAAACTCAAGCCAATTTCTAACATTTTTATATTAAAAGGCATTAATTATTAACAACTTCTGTGACATCCATATTTGCACTTTTGCTGAACCATCAAGCTAAATGTTATGAACAATTAATAGTGATAATTGAGGGGTTTAAAACCCTAGCATTTGATGCCAAAAACCCATGAATCTAGAAGAGATGACGATTCTTGAACCAAGTATCTCATGCAGCCTAATATTTCTTTTGAGCAGAAACAAATTACTTTGTTTTTAAAGATGCTGCCATTAGTAGAGCAAACAAGATCCAAAGCGAAAAGGAATTGCCTGCCAGTTACCTGAGGTATGTTGAAAAGACCTTGTGATCCAAAGTTTCACAAGCTAATGACAGGAGCAACAGAAAATAACACTAAAAGGAATCTATTACAGGCCCTTTGGCAAACCTCCCTCATGTGGGAGGTTATTAATGGGATTGAAGTCAAGGAGACATTTCCTACCCAACTGTGCTCATTGTAGGATGACTGCCACAGCCTTACCACTGGAGCTGTTCCAGCTTGACCCTCATGTAAAAATAGAGCATTTTAATAATGTCACAGCGAGCTTCCCAAATCCTTTTAAGAACAGGATCTCTCTTTTCATGAGGCATCTCTTTCTGAAGAGCATCATCAAGCAGGCTCAGAAGTGAGACGTTGTGTTCATTAACAGGTTCCACCTTGACTCCTGTAGAATATGAATCACTGACCTGTTCACAGGCAGGGAATTTTCTTTAAGTCAGATGGACAATTATTTTGCTTCCTCAAATAAAAAAGGCTCTACTTCACAGAGAAGAAGCTAGAATAATGAAACAACCCTTCCTAGTAAAGAAATCTTGTATTATTGAAATTAAATACATGGAGAAAGAGCTATAAAATTTGTGGGCAGAAGATGAAGAAAACTAAAGTATAATTTATGCTCTTTCAGGATTGGAATTAGAAATTGATTTTAAGTAAAATAGACTAACTGAAAGTTCCTCCCTACGGAAGTTGGAGAAAATTTCTTTCTTTGAGAGTAACAAAATAACAAATAATGTGTTAAAGGCCAAGAAAATATCTTAAAAATTTTTCTGGAAAAAAAAAAACCCAGAATTTTTTTTTTTTTTTACAACATCACATGAGATGTGAATTCAAAATCTGGATAAGTCTCAAAGTTCCCTAGCAGCTCCTGCATTATTTCCAGAGATCAGCATGGGTAAAAATGTGAAGGGAGAGGCTGACAACCGCAACACCAAGAAAATGCTTGTTACATATTCTGACTGTATTGATTACAGTTGATCAAAAGACAAAAAGTCTTTCAAGACTTTATATTCTGATTTCATAATGGAGAAAAGGTGTATTGAAACAGAATTTGGACAAATTTCTCTTTTTAAATACAGAATGATAGAAAGATGTTTCTCTCCTTCTTGGTAGCCAGGTGATAACCGAGTGTGAGAGAAATCTCCATTAATCAGCCACCAGATCCTTAATGCAGTCTCATCTGTTTCTTGGAGCAGTAATTACAAACCAGACCACTCCTGGTTGCTGCAAACGTTCTCTGCTTTGGGGATACATATTAATTACATATTATGATGCATGTTAATTTATGCAGTTAACAGCTACAATTTAATCTTGCATTTCATAGCTCTTCCTCTGCTTTTTATTTATCCTGAAATGTAGTACATGTCATGATATCAGTTTGTGCTTCAGGAGCTACGGGAACTTGTTACAGGAAGTTAATTGAAAATAAAGAGTTGTAAAGGAATGAGATTATGTATGATGTTTTCTTTTTTCTTTTTTTTTCTTTTTTTCACTACACCCTCTACTAGTCAGCTTTTACTTGTGTTGCTGCTAATTTTTCTACTCGTTGTTTTCTTTTTTCAATTTCTGTTTGTATATAGTGCAGTGGAAACATCATTTTCCTTTTCTTTTTTTTTTTTTCCTGTACAAACAGCAGTAATTCAGTGGAATTCAGAGATTAGCATGAGGAGCAGAAAATGATCAGTGAAGTACTTTGAAACTCTTTGTAGGGAGAGGAGTATTCTAGTTACAGTCTCTTAGACAACAAATTGCTAAATTATGCTAAGACTGAATGAAGTTTGAGATCAGAGACAGTCTGCATTAGCTGATTCTGCAGCCAAAGCAGAAGAAAACAATGACCTACATGAAACATACACAAAACGTTTTGGTTCCTTTACAGAGAACATGAATTGGCCAATTTAAGCAGAGTTAATTGAGAGTCGAGGTCTGATTCATTTCAAGTGGTACTACACAAGATGCAGTAATCTCCTGGCTACTGCCTATACATCTAGATTTGTTGTATTTAAAGAGAAGGAAAAAAGAAACAAAACCAAGCAAACAAACAAAAAATTAAACAAACCCCCCACCCAAAAAAACCCCACAACAAACAAAAAGCCCCACATTCAAAAATAATCTTAAAAAAACCTACAAAAATCCTATTAAAAAAAAAAAAAAAAGAAAAAGCAAACCACAAACAAACACACCCATTCCCCAATACTATTTAATATACAAGATGTGATCAGGAAGGAAAGGTTAACCAACAAATCAGTACTTGAAGATCACTGGACAACCTTTGCTCTTTGACTTGAGTGTGTGCCATAACTCAGGACAGAAACTCACAGCTGAAAGTAACAGGTCAAAGTGTGTAAAAAGCATGCAGAGGACACATCTATTTCTCATTCAGCACAACACCATGCACGTGTGCAAAATAAAGCAACCCATTTAAAACAAGGACTTAATATTCAAGTTCCTTCAGAACATTCAGATGGTCTACCTTCTACAAGTGTATCCCCTCCCAGTAAAATCATTGTCAAGTTTGTTTCCTCTTTTCACACTCGAGCCTCCTTGGGTTTACAGTACTGAAACATTATGAGATGCTCAGGAAATGCCTAATTAAAGCACATCAAATCCATGGAGATCCACGCTTTGGCTTCATTATGTAGAGACTCTCACTGAATATGCAAACACTATTAAAATTAGGACTTTTGTTCCCGTTTATTAGAAGTAACATTAGATATGCAGTAAAACATCTCAGAGTTCTATATCCATGATATAGGGGATGAGGATCTTAAGCATCTCTTTTTTGCTGCCCATGTAGGCACATTTGCAGAAATATAATGGCCTTATGGCACAACAGAGAGATGGAAGATCATATAGGGAATCAGTCTGAAATTAACTTTTAGATATTAAAAAAATAAAGTTTACTTTTAATACTAAGTCCTCCATCTGTGATGTCTGGACTCCCATACTCTGGTTTTCCTTTGATAGAAACAGAAACAGTGCATGTTGTAAATTAATTTTGCTCAAGTTTGAGAATGGACAGAATTCGGTGAAAGGAATTCTCTTTCTTTAAAAACCACTTCACAGTTCATGGGAAATAAATAGCAGTGTTTTGGTGAGGACTTGGATTCTCATTAACATGTAGTTTACATCCTTTTCACTTTTACTCCCAGGAGACCTCAAGAGATATACTGATTACTAATAATTAAAACTGAATTATCTATTCTGAACAGATATCACAGATATCTATTATATATCTAATAGATATAATAACATTTATTATTATTAGACTACTATTTTACTTCCAGATATATTTTATTTAAATTAAATAAATCAAAGAACACAGCTTACCTATACTGTTGCATTTTCGTGGATGGAAAAGCATCTTTCTCTGTTTTGAACAGATAAGTAGCCTCTCAGTACTACATATAAACTATAATATATGGAAATTATAGAAAGATTTTTCTTTTCATTGATACAGTGCAGCGAGGATTTCCCTTGCTGTCTTCTTGGCATTTCTCCAGATTTTTCTATTACCCTTTTGAACCCCCAGGCCAGGAGAACAGACTGGCAGGAATCTATGTGAACATGGAACAGCATGAACTGTTTTAGCAACTTCCTCCTCCTTCTCCCACCCCCATGAGGATTTAGGTTAAAATAAAGCAACTCAACAGGATTTCTCTCCAGCAGAGTTTGGGCTCTGTTTCTTCCCAGTTTCATATCAAATTTACAGGTCCTGCAGGGAAGAAGGTAAACAGAGAGGTAAAACAAACAGAGAGGCAGTGGCTGTGGCAGCCTGACAGTGCACAGACACAAGCCAGGCCTGTGAAGGAGTGGAGGCAGCATTTTCCAACTTGTTACCCCAGAAATTCAGTAATAACACACTGCAGATCAGGCCTGGGACTGACAGCTGGGGAAACAAGGTCCCAGCTGCAGCAGACACTGCTGAGGAGCTCTGCCACAGCACCACGCTGAGGGACTGCAGCCCTCTGCCCCTGAGTGCCATTTCACAGCAGGAAGAGATTTTGCCTTTGAAAGGTTATGCCATCATCATCATCATCATTATTATTATTATTATTATTAATTTTATGGAGGAAGGGCCTATCAAGCAAATTTTCAAACACCTCGAAATGAAAGACATTAACCAGACAGCTCCTGTAAAGGGAAACACTATTTTCACATAGAAGCAGCAGGTATTTCTAATGATATATTCTCTCTATATATATATATTTATAGCATGAACTGAGATAGATGAACTCAGTTGGTTAGAGCATGGTGCTAATGATGCCAGGGTTGTGGGTTTGATCCTTGTATGCATCATTCACTTAAGGGTTGGGCTCAATAATCCTGCTGGGTCCCTTCCAACTCAGAGAATTCTGTGCTTCTCTTTACATCAGTGCAAGAGAAGTAGAACAAGTTATAATTATAAGTTCAATTGTGCCTTTTGTGTCTAAAATAATTTTAAAAGCATCGAAGCAACAGCAAGGAAAATTTCAGTTTCAATACTGAAACCAAAAATTGTTGCAGGTCTAAAGGTGGGATAATGCTTGAGAACAGTTCTGGTACCTCGTGCTCACCTGAGTTCTGCTTTTGTTTACCCTGTAACCAGTCCTGGAGAATTTCACAGAGTTCTGGATCTTGGAGTTTTCCTGGTTATCTACATATTTTCCCTTCCCTATTAGTGTGAGCACAATTCCTTCACCTGGTCTGGAACCCACTGGGCACCTCAGGTCTTACCAACAGGACTCAACAGAGAGGATAAAAGATAATTAAGAATTTCTTTGGTTTCTTCTTTGAGCAGAGATATTTACAAAGAAGATGTGTACAGAATGTACAGATCTGATGTCAGTGGGAGCTGAGTGGGTAGTTAGAATTTATAGAACAGCTCTGCTACCCTTGGGTTATATATCTCTTAATTTTCAGAAAGGTGTTTGGTTTTGTCTTTTTGTGGATTTTTGTTTTTATTTTTGTTTTGTTTTGTTTTTAGATAATTTAAGCTTATGAGGGGAAGAAAGGTTATGGGGGAAGACCAGGGAAGAGGAACCAAACTTCCAGTCAGCCAGAGCAGATGACAATTTTTTTCTTTATCTGGCTACTGATAGTGATATTTGGATGCAAGAGAAGGAATGGATTCTTGAAAGAATAAATATTTGCTTCTCTAGTAAGTCCCAGTGTCAACAACAAATCTGAGAGGCATGTCTTGGCACTGAACCAATCATCTGAAATCTCTATAACTTCCTACAATGCTGAGAAAACAGATTTCACTACTAATGAACTTTAAGGATCCCCATTATTGGTCCTACAGCAAGACAGTAAAATAATCTGTGTAGTCACTGCAGAGAAAGCTGGACTCTGCTTCTTGTGAGATAAAAATACCAAGCCAACACACTCACATGCCTTTCTGATATTCAGGTAACATATTTCCTAGCAAATAGACTCACCAAATTCTAATCCTTGCTATCATCTCAGCATGTTGATCATGAACAATTGCTGATCTGAGCACAGCTTTTGTACTGATATAAGCCAAGCTGCTGAACCAGATTGTACAAAATTGATTGTATCCCCTCTTCCACGAAATCAGAGGAATTAACTGGGTATGCTTCATGATACCTTTTTCATTTAATATCAATCAGTAAAGTTAAATTAAATTTCACATATTTTGGAGCTTGGACAGTCTTTATTTTCTGAAAAACAGAACAAGTTTGCAACCTTTTCTTTTTTCTTGGCTTACTGTTAAGCCCCTCTATCTCTCTAGCTATTCTCATCTTTCATGTATCAGAGAATGAAGACCAAGAACCTAGCTAAGAGTGGCAACAGCCTTTAAGCAGTTAAAGGAGAAACATACATTCTGGATGATGAATTGGTGCTAAAATTAAAATCTTGGCCCAATTTGCCTGTTTCTGCTGTCTGCTGGAAAACAGAATGACTCTTCTATTTTGGAAAGTCAGTCCTCCTTCCTTGCCTCTCTTCAGAGCAGAATATGCATATAAGAGGTTACTGGGGAAAAAGAAGGTATCTGGAACAGAGATTTGTCTACCACTACCCAGCAGCTTTGACTGGGGTGAGACAAATGCAGATTGGAATTTTGGAATGAGAGGCCAGAACTCCAACATCAATAATATTTACCTTTAAGAGGTACAGACTTGTCAGTGCTCTTACAAAAAGAGCACAGAATTGATCTCAGCTTGAACAATGACAGATATGGATGAATACTTCAAATAATTATTTCTGAGTATGAAAAATAACACGGTCAACATTTTCAAATAGAGGAAGTTACAATTGGGCAACTACAGGTAACTGATTTCTTATCTTCAGACTCAGGAGAGGATTTTTTTATTTTTTTTAATATATAAAATAAGATATTGGGTACTTCAGAGTGGTTCAAGAGAAAAAGTGAAAAAAGGCTTTTAAACTGCTTTCAAGAAAGGAACACTGTTATCATCCAAAAGTGATGTGAAGACTCTCACTGTGTAAGATTTAGGAACTAAATCAAAAATCCAAGAAACCAAGGGAAATCACATGACTAAGCTGATTTGCAGAGGAGGAACCTGAGGGTATATAAAAAGACATGGATCAAGTTTATCAATATCTTTCCCTTGTTCATCCAATACTTTTGAAAAGGCTCTAAAAGTGAATGGTCTAACCCATGGGTGGAAATTCACAGACTCTGCAAAATTAGATCCAACAAATGCACAATAAATTATGAGTAAAATAGATCTGAAGATCTAAATCCAATCTGGAAATATCTAAAATTAATCAGAATCTTCAGAAATTGTTATTTTAACACTTATAAAGTAACAGATTGCCCTGAAGTTTCCTGGTAACCCTACCATGGTGGAATCTAGGGCCATAATTCAAGTTTACAGGGTTTAATGCATTTAATAACACAGCACAGCCATACATTATTATGGACTTTGTATTCACTGTGAAATTCCACATGGCAGTACATATTTGTGCAAAAATGTGTCATATTCTTTACTATGTATATGTTTGATTTAAAGTGATTAAATTCTTTCAAATATACTATATATGTCCACTAGGAAATGATTTCTCTCATATTTCCTAACTTCAGAAGGCATTTGTGAATGTGTCTTCCAACTCTGGTTGCTATGATTGCACCTTCAAATTCTGATTTACTATTAATGCTCATAGTCCTGCTATTCCACTTAAAAAGCCTGAGAAAACAGAAAAATCTGACCCTTAAAGAGTTAAAAACTGAATATCTTGAGTGGAGGGGTGACATGGAACAGAGCAAAGAAAATTTCAGATTTAACACAAAATTACTACTGAATTTACAGTTTCAAAATGTTCTACCTTATACTGGGAGAAATTATTTTGTACTTGAGATATATTCTGCAGTTTTATCAAAGGTGAAAAGCAATTGCTAGTGAAATACATGAAGCTGCTGTAGCAGTGATTGAAAAAATAATTTTCATCATAGAGTTTATACACTAGAGAAAACATGAAAAAGTGCTTAAAAATAGTTCATTGATCCTTTTTAGATATGAATGCAAGGGAAATATAAGATATCACTATTATAATACACTCTGCAAAACTTTATCAGTCTAATTCTGTCATGTCTAGTTTACAAACACCAAGGTAGGTAAGAAATGGCTCTGTCTAATTTTACTTTTAAATATAGAGGTAAGGTGTATTAAAATAAACATTTGAACTTCATATTCATATTTATATTGTTTGTCTAGTTTACAAACACCAAGGCAGGTGAGAAATGGCTCTATCTTATTTTTAAATATAGATGTAGTGTGTTGAAATAAGCATTTGAACTTCATATTTATATTGATTTCTGATGAAGACATAGCATCTCAAACTTTAAACTTCCCTTCTTTATGTACAAAGAAAGGAATATCCATACAACATATATATAAAAAAAAAAAAACATGGATCAACCTAAGATTTGTATTCAGTAAGACGATGGTGCACACATTTACTTAAAAAAGAAACCTGGCAAGCCAGTTCCATTGCACAGCTCCAAGAACTTACACTTCTGTCTCCATGGACTGGTGCAGACAGTTGTGCATTTATTTTGCTGCAGTCCAAGCAAGCTGGATATGAGCTACAAGCTGTAGATTTGCTCTGCACAACTCAGCCTCTTCTCCAGTGACTCCCAGTGTACCAGATGAGGTATTACTCATTTCCTGACATATGGAAAAATATGCATTTATGTGTATGAAGTTTGTAAGTGGTACATCCATACCACCATTTTCTTACTGTACTGGGGGAAGAGAGGCACAGTATTTTAGATTCCCACTTGAATCTCACAGAAATACAAACACCTCACCTGAGTCCATTATCTGGCAGGCATGACACCAGTGAAAAACCTTATGAGTTGAGGGGCTGGACAAAGAGAGGTGATTCACAGACACCGTGGGGAGAGCAGGGCAATCTGACAGTGAAGGGGAAGCATTTTTCCACAGCTTTTAACTGTGTGTCTAATATGGTTCTGGTTTGGATTTACTGCTTTGTGTTATTCTCAAATAACTGTTCCCCAAAATGCATGCTCAAGAGTCAAGCTGTTTATTCACTCTGTGCTCCAGAAAATGGAAGACACCAGAGAGGGCCAGATCCAGTCCATAATTTACACTGATAACAATCACCCCTTGAGCAGGAATAAAAAAAGGGATCAGAAAGAACAAATAGAAAAGCCTCACTTGAGAACCTGCTTTGTTTTCTGAGGAGCTCAACATCTTCTCATCAGAAGCATCAGCAATGCAGTCTGCTGTTTACACATGGAAAAAAGTACTAGCAAATGAAATGGGTGTGTATACTTTATATATAAATATGTATGGAAATATCCATGCTAAGAAGCCACTTGAAAAATATCTGTCCAATAATAAAAAAAAACCAGCTTTTTTGCCTAGCAGATTCTTAGAGACATGAAAGGAGTTAATGTTATAAACCAGATGTAAAAATGGAATATTCTACTGAGGTGTGTTTCTATATTTATTTAGACATCTACTAACCTTTCTCAATAAAGGAAAAAAAAAAAAAAAGAAGTAATTTACATATAAATATTTTGAGAGAACCTGAAAGCAGTGATTCTATGCTAACAGAGTTGTAGACATAGGAAGAGTGACACATTGTGACAACATTAAGTAAAAAAATTGACATGTTTTACTAGAGGCACTTTAAATATTTAAGTTTGTAAATATTTTATTAAACAGTAGTTGTTCACTAGTTATTAAATAATAAAAATTAATTGTGTTTTCTTCCTTTCAATAGTCAAAATCATTTAATCAGTAACAAATGTTCAGTACATTGTGATAGCTATTTTGAAAGTATATTCACTTCCCAGAGTACTTTTAAATCACAAGCTATTGAAAACAAAAATAACAATTAATATGCAAATGAATAATAAAGGTACAGTAAAACTCTATTATTTTATTGTTATTCACATTTAAATAATGCATTACCAACAGATTGTAATCTTCAGAAAATAGTATCATGGCTGGTTAATGAAAAAGCAGCATTAATTATAATAAATTTGGAGCAGTAATAGATCAAAACTGAATATTAAAATACTTCAGACCAACAAGATTTAACCTGAGCTGTGAGGCAAGAATCTGGAATTTTAGAGTTCACAGATGAACATATTAACTTAACTTCAAATAATACAATTCCTGCCCTGGATACACCTCTGTATGTGCTAGGTATCATTAGGACACACTCACTCCAGTCTATTCTGAAAAAAAAACCCCTTAAAACTGTTGTTAGTGACTGAATTTGAAGAAGACATTCTAAAGGTGACACATCTAATTGAAAGCTACATCCTATACTTGGGAAATTCTAACCCAGTCTCACCTGGTTTTCAAGCTGGGAGTGACAAACCCCAAATTTAGGACAGTTTGGTTCCTCCACCATCAATGGGCAGAGAGGGAGAATCACTTTCACCACTCCACCTTTCTCTGAAACTCTCAACCTGATTTCAGCACATATAAACACTGAGATAAAGGTTTTAATGCACCTTATGGTTACCCACAGCCATTGATTTTGGGAAGTATAAAACTTACTACATCCCCATCAGGGCCAAAATGCAGGTCCTCAGTCTTTCCTGACATAAAAGAGAAAGCAAGGGTGAAACCAAAAAACAGTGGTGGACAGCAAACCCCACTCCAAAATCCCTAGAAAGAGAGAAATATGAACTGCACTTAGAGGGATTAATCACCTCTTTGCTGAAAGAGGTTGGATATCATTCCTCCCTTAGCTAGCAGCACTTATGACCAGCAGGGCTCCATCAGTCTCTTTGGTATAGATTGGGCAGTCACATAAACACAAAAAATGAGTAACAGTACCAGCCCCAGAGGGGTGATATCACTCCTATTGAAACTGCCCCGATTCAGTGGAAGGAGGAAACACTCTGGAAGCAAATGGAAGAAATAACAGAGAATTTAAATTAAAACGGGCTTCCCAAACTTTTAAAGGGAACAGTAAAAGAAAACCATCTCTGAGTTACAACCTCAAGTTGCTTTTGATCAAGCAATTTTATTTTATTTGATTATTTAATTACACTTTGTTGCATTCAGCCACTGAGAGGATATCTATCATTTCTTAGCATATTATGATGTGAGGGGTTTTTTTCTGAACAATGCACAAATAAAAATATTCTTACAAAATTCCTCTGGAAACTTAACTGATAGTCTGCCAAAACTCACTTCACCCAAATTAAATGAACATTGTTCTTGTTGGCTCTTGTCAAATTCACTCATAGTACAATTATTGATTCAGTATTTTAAAGTATATTAAACCTCTACCTATGTTATAGATGTGCTTTTAAATATTGCATTGGCACCATCCTCTTGTCTGTTTACTTTCACAGCCCTTGAGATCAGTTGTGTAAAATAGTGACCACAGGCCAGTCAGCCAAAAACATACTTTTCAGCCTGCAAATCGTCAGCAACAGTGGCTTGCATTCACATAAGTGGAAAAATGCTCACTTCTTTGCACAAGTGATCTCAAAAGGTGAAGGGGAGACATTCAAGTGGTACAGCAAAGCCTTCTCTTCTTGAATCTTTAAAGCCATATTAGTTTCCCATTAAAAATCTTTTGGGACTGTCAAAATAACACTGAGTTCTTGTTTTGTGCATGAGCAAAAACCTTTTTTTTTGGTAATAAAAAACATTAAAATTTATTTCTGTTTTCTTCCACTCTCCCACAGGAATACTAAGTTCTTCAATATGCTGAATTTCATGTAGCAAGAAAATCACAGGTCAATGCGAGGTCACTTGAGTCTAATCAACCCTAACAAAGAATGAAGATTTGTTCTTTTCCTTGGGTTTTGATAGACCAGAGGTAATTAATCACTGCAACTCAAGCACCTGACTTTTCCATAAGTACATTAAGAGCAACACCAAAAGAATGAAGTATACATTATTTTGGGGGTTTTGTGGCTTCTCTTTTTCCTTGCCAAAAATTGTTTTAGCAGCTCAATCTGGTTTTCAAGTCTATCAATATTACTGCTAATCTTTATACAAGAAACCCTTCTTATTTGCCTGTTTCCTAGGCAAAAATGCATAAATGCATTTATCTCAGCTTTCCATCAGTATCACAGCAGAAGATACCTGCCCACAGAGAAAGTTCCCACACTCAGTAAACTTTGTTTACATCATTTTGAACTGCTGTTCTCAGCCTCACGTCTTCACAGCCCTGTAGGTTATTTTGGGTCACCCCTCTTAAGAGCTCTGGTCAACAGCTCCAAGACCAGGTCCACAACCTGACAGTGGTTTAAACAAAATGTGTGCGTGCCTGGCTCCAGCCTGGCTGAATGGAACTGGCAAGGGAATAAAAACAGTGTGTTGGAAGGCAGAGTAGAATCACAGAAAATTTCCTAGGCACAAGAAATACCTGAGAAAATTATTCGTATGACACACTTGGGAAGGGCTGTAAAGAAAACCTGAACCACAAACCTGAGTTCATGTGAACAAAAGGATTAAGTCTTGCCACAACAAAAGCTTCATACTAAATGAAATAAGAGAATTTTTAATTAAAAAATCTCTCTGCTAGTCACGCAAATCAAAGTGGGAAGAGAAAGAAAAATGTGTTCTTTGAGGCAGGAGGAATTCCCTTCAGATGCCAGAGCCCACAACCTCAAATAGCTGTGACAAGAAGGGGCACCACTGTTGACCCCATTGTGGTGGGACACCTTTAACCTTCCCCTGTCAAACCTTGGATGGGCTCCTTGGAGCAAAACAAATTACTGCAGAAAGCAGTCACACTGACTGCTACAGTGTCATTGAAACACCTCAAGAAGTTGTCCTCTGACTACTCCAAGGTACCAGCTCTTTGGCTGAAATTGAATAATTGAATGAAGGAATGAGTGAGTGAGAGAACACATGAACATTCATTATTTGGGGATACAGTAAAATAGCTTAAAAGGCTTTCCAGAGGAGCTTAAAACCACCAATTCTTTCATGGACTGAAGTGGATTAAGAGTCATCAGTTAAAGCAACAAAGTCCAAAGGTGGTAACAAAATCCAAATGTTGAAGTCTTAAACATCTTAAAAGCAACCACAGGAGATTTTTGTGATTACGTCTACAATGCTACATTGCGAATATTTTGAGTTTTCCAAACTTTCTTTGCTTTAGGATCCTGTACTCAAACTGGAGTGGAATGCCTTAATAAAAATGTTTTGCTTTTGCTTGAATCTTCATGCTTTTAACAAATTAATCCTCTTAACATCCCTGTTGGGTAGATGGGCAAAAACCTCTCTTGTCTGTAAAACTGAGATAAGTGCCTTGCTTAAGGACATGCAGTTAGGACTGGGCAAAGTAGGGTTAAAATTTAGTAAAGAGTGTCTCTCATTTGTGCTCCAACAACTACACCACAAAGATTGTGCTATTAACATGAAATATAAACACAAGGTAAAGAAAAAAAAATAGATAAACATTTCTTCATTAATAGTCTCCATAAGACTAGAGATAAAACACCTCAAAAAGGATGTATTCTTTGCAAATTGGGGAAATTATTTTGAGGTAAAACCCCAAGATTTCTAATAAAATCAGACATATTTTTAAATTATTCAAAAGCACACAGTAGAAATGTACAAAACATGCATCCAGGTAATGAAACTAATTATGAATGGTTTTGTTCATTATATGTCTACTGTTATTCTTAATGAGAACATTCAATATCCTTTGCTGTTATAAATCATCATAATGTGACATAATGTTCATTTTCACCATGTTTAAAAATACATTTTCTAAATAATTTATTTTAGCAAGTAAATATTGCTTACAATAATGCACACACAATCCCTCCCTAGTTATTATGACTCAAGACAGGGAGCCAGTATCTTGTACCACTTGATAGAGTTCCTGACTATTTTTTTTAAAGCCATTTGATTTTTGATCATTGCTAAATATTTTAAAATGTTATTCCAGTCAAATGTTATTTTATTGAAAATTATAATAAAATTACCTATCTGAGTTGGGTTTGCAAGACGGTCTTTAAGCCTTGAAACAGTGATGACAGGACAGAATTTATTATTCAGCCTGTCAAATCTTGATAAAAGATTCAGAGAAGACATACTCAAGCCTTTGTGAATAAAAAACTGTTAACACTCATTGATACAATTTCCATTATCATATAATCCCTAAAGATATTAAAAAAAAAAAAGCCCCCAAATGTACCTTTTTCATATCATACCATACCACGCTACAAGATTTCATGTTAGCAGAAAGACACTTTATATCTGTGATCTTTCTATGTAAAGAATATCTGTACTAGTCAAGGCATTGCATCTTTTACAGATACAATTTCAGGACCAGATCCCATTTTCAGATAGAGACCAAGGACTTACTCTTTAACCAGAATATTTAAATAAAATAAGAAACTTCATTTAATTAAAGATATATGAGCTGAGATTTGGCCTACCAAAGAACTTTTCTAAGTTATAACTTGATAGGTAGAGTGGACATTAAGACCTAATAAGATATTCAAATTTCTACCAAGTGTTTTCTGCAGAGAAAAGAAAAAATCATCTGCTTTGATTATTCATGAACAGAGAAAGTCCCTGGCCATGCAAGATGCTTCTAAGGACGTGCAAGAGGTGCCTCAAACTTGCTGTGCAGGCCCTTTGTGAGTGTGGACACATAGGAATCCTGAATTTAGACTCATCGTTCTTATTTCTGATCCTGGGATTCCCAGTAGCTCATTCAACACCACTTTTCCATCCAGAGCACCAAGCAGCTGGCCAAGGTGGGCTTCTGCTTAGAGAGAAACTTTCCGAGAAGATAAAAGAGCATGTGTGGGGAAACCCAAGCATATGGCAGCACTAATAACTATTTATGTTTGTAAACATTTAGAATGCTCCTCACATGGCTATCACTTCCATAAAAGCATGCATCTAAGTATGGATAGTACTGGATTTCAGTACAGTGCAAAGCACTGAACATAAATAACTTAAATAGCTACTGAAGCTGCTGCACTTGTTAAGCAGGCAGTCTAACAACATGTTCCCTCTTCTCCCTAAGTGGCAGAGCAGCAATTTCCAGAAATTAAATCACCTTTGTTTATAATTGCTTTATATTGGGTGTTTCTTCAAATAACTTTTAAATATTTAATAAGACTGTCTTTTTCTACATAATTTCCTAAATGTCAGTTAATTCTCTACAAACATCCTTAAAATATTGTTCTCATATCTTTATTAAGATTGTTACTGTATTCTCAGTTTTCCACTTTATTTCTTTTAGGATTACCTTGACATATGTTATTGTTATAAAATGCAATAACAGCTAGTATAAAAACTCAGAATTTATTTTTTTTTTCTATATCTCAGAGAAACCACATTTGAGCTTCTAGCAGAAATGGGCAAAATCCTCAATATGGTTTTGAAAAGGACTCATTTAATGCCGTGCTTACATGCTACAAAAATGCACATTGCTTCTTTGGAAAATCTGTAAAAAGGAGAGACAATCCACAAAAAGAAGCAAAATCTGTGATAGTTTTCAAATAAATGTCTTTTATGGATCAAGTTTTAACTGTAGGATTGATATGGGTGAAAAGTAGTTTACTCGTGCATAAACACCCAAAGAGAAGGTGCAATGAAACAGGAAGCATTTGTCCAAAAATTCCCTACTGACAGAACATGAAGCAATGAACATGTTCAAATGTCCATTTTCAGATGCAAAGGAAAGCAAAAGCTTCATGAGGAAAAACTTCACCTCACTCTTAAACCCTTTAATGTTTTGCTGAAGGATGAGGTGGGTTTGAACCCTCCTCAAGAAATATGGGAATTCAGCATGGGCTGAATCTTTGATTAGAGTCCCAGCTATGAAAAATGACACAGAAGGATGGAATATTTCAGTGTACTCTGCTGAGTGGAAGGGGCTCTGCTTAAGTGAAATTCACATCTGAAAAACGCATTTCTCTAAATATATTGCTGCCAGACTAAACTCTCAGAGAAGATGTGCAGTTGAACACATGTTCCAGGGACCTAGCTGGGTGTAGCTGTGAAAGAGAGAGTGTACTCTTCAGCCCTAGATCAATAAATTTTCTGATCATACTCTGAAATATTTCCGGTAAAAACAATAGCAAAAAGTACTAATGTAAATTTTCTAGGAACCCTATTGACACATACTTTGTTCTTTGAAGGAAAAGAAAAAAAAAACAAAAACAAAAACAAAAAGAAAAAAACAAAAACAAAAACAAAACAAAAAAAACAAACCAAAAACAAACAAACAAACAAAAAAAACCCCAAAATACCCAAAACAAACAAAAAAACCCACAAAAAAAAAAACCAAAAAAACCCCCAAAAAAACACCAATGTAGATGCATGAAAGTCCTCTGATTCTCTATGGTATTCCACTTTGACAAAGATGTATACATTGCAGAATGAAGTATCTAATTTTACTGCTTTTGAATTTCTTCAAGGTGGACAAATGCCATATGATAGTATAAACCAGCAAAAATCAGAGGGTATTTTGTGGGTGGTGATTTTGTCCTCTGGAATTTGATTTGGTTTTGTAGAATTTGTCAACTTCTGAGTCCTGATGCAGAAGATTCTCTGTTCTCATAAACAAAAAGATTTGTGAGAAGTACTTGCTTTTCAAGCACTTAACTGCTAAATCACCAGATATCTGAGAAAAATATGCTTGTAATATAATGCAGCAAATAAAAAGCAACCAAGATGTAAAGGAGATTAGAAGAGCAGATTAATTTCACGATTTCATACAGTCAGTTTCCAGGAGATAAGTTAAAAAAAACTCTTCTAAATTATTTTTATTGGCTGATAAACAGAACACATGAAAATAGAGGATTCATTACATTGCCATATATAATGTCTTGTAAATACAAGAGTATCCTCTTCATAAATCTGCAGTAACATACATATCACTGCTGTATGCAATGTTAGCAAAGAAATGAAATTCCACCTTTTCTAATTAAAAGGTATTTTAGAAAGGATTATACGAAAGCAGAAATGCAAAGACAGATAGCACTGCAGACAAATTTTAGGAGATTAATCAGAGAACCCATTTTATTCTCTTTTCCCCATAGTTTTGATTAATTAAAAGCTATTTTCTATTAAAACAAACAAAATGTGTGCACACACACAAAGCCCAAAGAAAACAAAATAAAGCCCAATAAGCACTGTGGAAGTGAGAAGGAAAAAGAGTTTTAACTGTTCTTCTTTTCATTAAAAACAAAAAAAATTGAGTAAAGTTTGAAAGCTCATATCAAAAATATATATGAACAGATGATGAAGCTTGAAGAAAGAAAAAGAAATCCCCTAATTCCATTTCTATTCTACCAAAATGCAAAAATCCCATTAATCTCAAACACTTACAAATACTTGGAGTTACAGAAAAGGTTTGTTTTATTTGTCTGTTTATTTTTATTTGTTATATGAAAAGAAGACTTTTTTCAACAAAATTTTGCTGCACTTTCCTGTGAAGTGCTGAGGTTAGAAACTTCCTTGAAATAATCTGTACCTCCTAACACTTCACCAGTGAAAATGTTCTTCTGATTAAACAGTTATTCTCTAAAGCAGAACTGACACCTCCCGAGCAAGGAAGCCTTGGAAGGTCACAAATTCTGTCTCCATAGGAGGCCAAGCTGTTCAGCAGAAAGTATGACCTACTGTGGAAACCAATGACCTACTAAAAAAAAAAAATAAACTTTACTGTGCTGCAAAGTGGTGGTGCCAGCTGAGAAATAGAGACTTCAGTAATGAACTGTCTTCCTCCTACAGAGATCAAATCATGTTAAGTGATGATATTAAAATAAATCACATTTTAAGAGTCTTTACCTGAGATACTAAATTAAATTATTAAACCACAAAAATATCGATTTTCTTTTTCAACATATATGAACACAATTATTTTTCATTTGTAACAGATTGAACTCCAAACTCTCAGCTCAACACCCACTGGGAAAATATTTTAAAAATGTATTCAAGCCGTAGGAACTTAAAAATTATTTTAATGTATTTCCTCATAAATTAAAAACTCAGATAATTATCTGCTGATTTCAATGAACTTTGAATCGTGACCTCAACTTGAGAACCCAATTTCTTATTAATATTGTCAAATAGTAACCAGTTAAAAAAGCTGGAAATAAAATGTCAAAGCATTAATTGTAGGCTACTCCTTTGCATATAATACAAATACATGAGTTTAAACCTCAGAGCAAATCTCGACAGCATCTTCCCTATCAGGGGGACTGTGACCATCTGCACTACCAACAGCCCCTTTAATTAGGCAAACCACATAAAACCTTGCTGAAATTTGAGAGACAATGGGCAAAGCTTCATGGCATTATTTTAAAGACAAACATGGTCATCCCTCTCCAAAAGAAACCAAAAATTATGGAAAAAAAAAAAATAAACTGTTGTTGAGTGCCATTGACTACATTTCAGCAGAGCTGTGTTCTTTCACCAGAGCAAGTTGATCTGGCTGTGGGTTTAAAAAGAGGGTTTAAACTAACCCAGCAGCAAGGTGCAGCAGTGATCAGTCATGTGGAATTTAGGGTGTTTACACTGTTATAGTCACATGTGATTATTGAGAAGGGCAGACATGCCTGTCCACACCGCAGGTGCCACACCATGGGGTGCTGAGGGAGAAGAGCTGAGGTGCCAGGAGAGAGTCAGACATGAGGGGTTAAAAGAAAAGCCTGGGAATGGCATTTAGCCCATAGAGCCAAATGCAATTGAATCACACTGTCTTCAGAAGAATAAATCTCCTGTTCAGTTTAGGCTGAGTTCAGGGCTCCTGAAAAAAATACGGTTCCAGAGCATGAGGTGAGGTATTTTCCAGGAAAAATTGCAAACATACTTTTTATTCAGCATGTTCACTTCCTGTGCTGCTGGACTGACAATAAAACTAAATAGAGCAGCATTTGTAAGGCTATCATACCTCTGTAAAATACAAGAAAAAGCATCTTTGGATAACTTTTTATTTCAAACATTTTTGACTATGAAGAAGATTCTGCATGTTGGGCTTCATATTGATTTTTGGCTTTTAAGAAAATATGTTTATGGGCTAAAAGAGCAGATGTCCCAAAGCTCAGCAAGAGGAAGAAGTTTTTGTCATGCAGCTTTTTTTTTAACACATTCTAATAAGCCTTTTCACAGATTATGTTTCACAATCCTTTCTAACCCCATCTACCTACAAAAAAGTAGCAGGCAGTGCTCTCCTCTACAAGACTAATCATCTGAGAGAAAAGTGTTCTAATTATATTATGTTTTATTTCCAAGCAATGCCATAGATCTGGAGTTCATACTGTTCATGATATCCTTTGCCTTCCAAGCAGAGAAAGGACTGTATTGTCTTTCTGTTACTGATGCTACAAGATGAATTTTATAAGGGTTTGCATCTGGAACTTTCTGCTCAGTTATTTGATTTGTAGCTGTACAATATAATCCCCCTATCACTTGAGTTAATATAAATTTCCCAGGCAAAATCAGGACTTACATTTACATTACAGAATAAGACCTGCTTCTGTATTACACCTCATAGAAACCCAGGAATACAACTAATTAATATCATCACCAAACTTGTCATATCCAGTACTTTCCTCAGAAAAATCAACCCAATCAGGTTTGCTACCTGCTCCTTTCAGACATTTTCAGTGCAGTGCCTCTGCAGATCTGCTCTTGGTGAGCACAAACAGATCCACTGATCTGCTGCACAACTCGTGGGGATCTGAAGAAGTGCTGATCTGTCCTTATGGTGAAAAGAGACCTGTTAAAAGACACAGTCCCTAGCTACAGAATCACATGTCAAGTTACAGATACTCTCAATTACATAAATCAACCAAAAAAAAAAATTAGCTATAGACATGAAAGAACAGGGAAGGTGTCCAGAAAAGGGAAACAGAACTGGTGAAGGGTCTAGAGCACGAGATTCATGAGGACTGGCTATGGAAACTGTAAGTTTCTAGCCTGGAGAAAGGAGGCTCAGAGAGGACCCTACCTGAAAGAAAGTTGTGATGAGTTGAGGGTCAGTCTCTTCTCTCAGGTTACAAGTGACAGAACAAGAGGAAATGGCCTCAAGTTGTACCAGGAAAGGTTTAGCTTGGATATTATGAAAAATTTCTTCATCAAAAGGGTTATCAAGTGATGGAACAGGCTGCCCAGGGATGTGGTGGAGCCACCAAGCCTGGAGGCTTTTAAAGGTGTCCAAGTGTGGTTCTTAGGGACATGATTTAGTGGTCGGCTCAGCAATTAACTTAGCTGGGTTAACTGTTGGATTCAATTATCTTAAAATAATTTTTTCCAATCCAAATGATTCCATGATTCTGTGATCCAAGCAGAACTCAGCACCTCTGTTTAAATTTTGTGATGTATGATAAACATTGATGACTATCCTGAGGATAGAAAGAATGAAATCCTCAATCATTGACACCTAATTGTTGGGCTAAGTATTAGATTCTCTCTTCTAAAGTACACAAAATGTACATTAAAAGGGAAAATAAATTGTGAGATGGCATAGAAAATATTCAAATGTTCCTTGACTCATAGCTAGCTGGGGAATAGATTATTTAATAAGAAATTTACTATGCTTCCGTAAAACTGCTTGTTAGGTCACATATTACAAACTTAGAAAAGCTGCTAGGAAAAAAAAAAAAAATCAAGAAATCAATTTCTAGTCCCTGTGGTGATGTATTCTAAGTGTGAACTATGTTATGCCTGGGGAGCACAGATTTCAGCCTTAAATAGAAAAATTCTGGCTTGTCTTAGCTTTTAGAAATATCTTTTTGCTCCAGACTTTCTTATGAGGATATGCCTTACTGTGAGAATGCCATGCTCCCATTTGTATTACCAAATATGAAATCCATCTCACAGAAAATTATTATTATTAGCTGTTCCAGAAGCAGATCCAAGTTCAAAAAGTTTGAAGAAATGGAAAAACTCCCTTAAGTTTTCCCTCAAAAACTCATTCCAAGTTGAAAAAAATGAGGATAGTGAAGGGGACCAGAGGAGAAGCTTAAAGAGGAGGGGCTGAGGTCACTTGGTTTGTTCAGTCTGGAGAAGAGGAGACTCAGAGGGGACCCCAATGTAATCTTCAGCATCTTCACAAGAGGGAGAGGAGGGGCAGGCACTGATATCTTCACTCTGTGACCAGTGACAGGACCCAAGGGAAAGGCAGGAAGCTCATCCAGGGGAGGTTTAGGTTGGGTATCAGGAAAAGGTTCTTTACCCAGAGGGTGGTTGGGCACTGAAAGAGGTCTCCAGGGCAGTGGTCACAGTCCCAAACCTGACAGAGCTCAAGAAGCTTTTGGACAAAAGTCTCAGGAACATGATATGACTCTTGGAGTGTCCTGCCCAAGGCCAGGGGTTGGACTTTGATTATCTTGAGGGGTCCTTTACAACTCAGCTTATCTTATCATTCTGTGACAAAAAGTAGCAAGACTAGTAAACAATCATATTTTTGCTATAACTCATGAAAATCCAAATACAATACTTTAATTGTTCAGTAACTTGAGATAGATTAACAGAATCATCAAACCATTTAGGTAGGAAAAAGATGTCTAAGGTCATCAAGTCCATTAACCCAGCACTTCCAAGTCCACCAGAGCTGTTCTACCTTGCTTTTGGAAATCAATGAAAGAAAGATTTAGGATTAGATGAGAGACATCTGCTATCAGCTTCTCTCCAAGTGTTATACAACATAAAGAAAGAGGAAGCAAGAAGAGAAACCTGTGCTGTTGTATTTCTGTGTCCAAGTGTCACACGTTATTGATTTACTTCCTTGAGGACCGGTAGGAAAACAAACCGAGACAAGTATGAATAAGCAAAGTCTATTTATAAATGCATTTATATATAGCTTAGGCACAACGTTTGTAGGTATAGACCAATATCCCACCTAAATATTAAGTATCAGGGCTGACAGCACGTTGGAGGATGACAGATGACACTGGCAGCTGCTGTAGCAGGGAAGGGCTTTTGCCAGAGCTGTCAGTGTAGCTCAGAGCTGACAGCCGGCTCCGAGCGAGCCAGCCTGCCCTCTCCACCCCGGTGAAAGAGATACTGGGGGAGAGGTTTGACAAGCCCACGCTTCTCCACATGGGAAACACAAACAGATATCGTGTCAGGGAATACACAGCATCTATAATTCATCCCACGGTGTACGCAGTTTTGAGTAAAGGCGACTACAGTTAGCGCATTACGTTTGTAACAGGTCAGTCGGAGATTTTTTAAAAACCTCAACCAAACCAACACAACCAGAAGCAAAACCCTCTCAGTGTTTCATTTTGTATGAGTAGTTAGAACTCCCTGAGTCACCTCTTTTCCTCAAAGACAAGTAACACAGGAAATAAAAAGCAGAATATTATAAGGTTGGAGACTTTTGGACTGAGAGATGTCATTATGGTGAGATAACAAGGGAGAAGCAGGCTGATGATAAGCTCTCACAAACTCTTGTCTTCCTGCTTCCAGTTTTTGAACCTGGGAAACTGGCAGAATAGCTGAGAAAAACCTCTTCAGTTTTTACCAGCTGGCAGAAACAGTTTAGGCAGGTTGAGATATAATGAAAATTAATAGATTCCATTTCAGCAAGGTGCCAAAATTAAAACGTCATGACATGATCTTTAAAAAAAAAACAAAAACAAAAAAAAAAAACTAAGAAAAAATTAAAAGTTTTCAGATCTCTACAGCTTTCAGAGGTGTTTTTATTTGCAGATTTTTGCTCATGATATGCAACTCTTACTATTTTTCGTGGCTTTCTGTATAATTTTGAGCTTGGAAGAGAACTCTGTTTAGTGACAGCTGCTATTTCTTTATTCTCATTTAACTTAAGGATCTAACAGAAGAATAAACTTCCTCTTTATAATGAGATTTAGGAAAAAAAAATCTTTCAAGAAATAAAACATTTTATATTTAGGGTGTAAGATTAGCAATAATGTTAATCTTGTCTAAAACAGCATTACATCTCTGAGGTCTTGAACCAACCTGCTACCAAAAATGCAAATGTCTAGGTGACCTGTAACATGGATATGACTAATTAGCTGCAATCCTCCTGCAGACCAGGCAGAAGTGAAGAAAATGAGAAGGTCAAGGAAAGTGGCTGAAGAATTGGTACAACTTGTTTTGACTCCACATAGGCAGGACCATTAGAGACTTTGAGGATGATGTGCTTCTCTAACACAATAGATATTCCAGAATCACTGAGGAGGAACTAGATTCCTGTCATTTTGACTGTTTTTCCATTCCCAGAGTACTAGAATAGTGACTTGCAGAAAAGTTATAAAGCTTATCAACTCCTACTAGGGCTGCAAAATCAAAGCCAAAATAGTTCAGCAGATATTTCTACAGAAGTTGCCTACATTTATGCAAGTTCCTTGGTTTTAAATGCATAGGACAGGTGCTTAGGTTTGGTACATTAAAGTTCTCATTAATGAACACTCATTAATGAACATACTAAAGAAAAAGAAAAGAACAATTTGACTGTTCCAAATCACAAAAATAACGTAAAAAAAAATCTAGATTTTGTTTCACATTTTTAGAGGTTCCCAATGTCTCTACACATTCCACTTACAACCTCTTCTGTGCCTCACAAAACCACTTGTAACATGAAAATTATACAATTATCTAAATCATGAAAGGAATTCTAGCAATGCCTTAAAAGATCATGCTGTGACTCCAAAGTGTTCTGATAAAAAAGAAAACAAAAGTAATTCAAAATACTCCCCACAAAGGTAAATAATAATTTCTGATGTGTGCAATGATCCCAGCACATGCTAACATCTTGCCTGACTTAATACATTAGTAATGCTTTATGGTTGAACATTAAGAACATATTTAGGTAAACAGTTAATTGAGATTAAAACCACATTTCCAAGTTATTCCCAACTCCTCATCCTCATAGGTTTCTCACCATCTTTTCAGAGGTTACTTTCTCCCAAGACTTAGCACAGCCTAAAACAGATGTCACACAGGCCAGAGCTACATCTGCATCTACAACAAAAGCAGCAAAATATGGTTTGTTGTAGTTGAAAGAGCCTGACAGCTGAAAATGAATCTTTATACCTGGCAGAACTTTTCATACTTTTCAACTTTTCACTTGAAGACTGCTGGAGCCTCTTCTAACATTCAGGTTCTATGGTTTCAAACAACCCAAATTTTTATAAAAGCAAACAAACCAACTCAAACCAAGAAACACAAAACAAAAGAAGAAAATAAACCACCATAAAGCAAGCAATAAACATTTCATTTACAGTCAGCGAGAAATTCTTATCTTAAAAAGTCTTTCATTATTGAAAATGACAACTGTTTTAAAAGGGTGTTTAGAGATGTTTTTAGTGCATACCTGTTGAAATTAAGAAGTTGAAATTATTTTAAAAAACTAGATTGATTTTTTTTTTTTTACCCCTGAAAAATGCTTAGATGTCTTTGTTTGTTTGTTTTGTTTTTTTCTTTGTTTTCTGTTATGGTTTGTTAAAGCTGTTTATTCTATTTTTCTTCCCATTACTCATGTAGTCAAAATTTATTTCAAGCTTTTTTTTTCAAGCTTGAAGTCACTGCTGTGAATCACCAAACATTGAAAATGTGGCCCTTGAACTGACTGCTGTGACAGACCTAACTGCTGGCTGTGTTGTTACTCAATCCCTCACTATAAAATTAGGACAGGGCTGTTTGTATATTTGGGAGTTTTTTTGGTAGAAAAACCACTTTTTTTTCCATAGAAAAACCACCAAATATTCCTCAAAGCAGCACCATGACTCTAGGGCCAGATAGATCTTAGATAAATGCCTCAACCTCCAGGCAAATTCATGTGGATGTGTGGAACACTCAAATTATTTCTCACAAGAGTTTATTCCAACAAATTTTCGCATAACGTAAAACAAATCTCTTCAAAATAAAAAAAAAAAAAAAAAGAAAGCTTTGTCAGTTGTTAGCATTGCTATATAAGAGGGCAAAGATGTATGTAAATCATTCATTAGAATAATCATGTCATAGCCAATATAGTAAACAAGCATATAATTCCCTTGACGATGGTTTGATGGTTACCTATTACTTTTTATAGAATGTTAAATGCAATGTCCTCCAATTAAACTATTTACAAGTATCTGCAAAGTTAATTATCTTTTGGTCATTAATCTGGCTTCTTTGCATGTTTATTTGTTTTCAGAGACAGTTATCCACGTTAGAATAGCCAAGCACCCAAGATCAGCATGGCACAGTGTTTTTCAGATATTTTCCAGGCTTATGGCTATTTCCTGATGCCATGACAGATCTGTAGCACTCTATGCTCTGATATTCTCGGAGTATCCAGATAAAAACTTTGCAAACAATGTTGACTTTGAGGGTCAAAAAAATCATTAAGATATTCACAATTTTATTAAGTATTAAAAATATTCTGATTACTCTTTAGCTTTGACTTCAATGTTTGGATTTAAATTTATTCAGCATTCATATTTTTAAACTACTTCACTGAACTGGAAATCATTCAATGTTTTTACGTGTGTGTGAGAAAAAGAATAGAGGTGAGATCATTCTCAGGATTTAATATTGATTTGTAGGATTTAACACTGTTTTCCTCCTTAACATCGCAAAACCTCATATTTTTATACAGAAAAGAAGAAAACATGATGAAAACAGGAAAAGCAGCTTCACTGACTTCTACAGTGTAGATCATGGAGAGTTGAGATAACATAGCATCGGCTGAGTTGTGACAGAAAATCTTTAAACGTCTAAGAGGTAGGAAATTAATGAATTTTTGTTTTCCTCTGAGATTTTTGACACAAATACATCTAACCAAACTTGTCATTTGAAATCAGCATTTCATTTGCAATCTTGATGAATTATGAGAGTCTATACAATTGAGCAGAACATTGTGTATTAATTTAAAATTACTATTTAAAAATGTCCTTCTCAAATTCAGGCTATTACATGTATTTCTCAACTGAAATGACTCTATGAAAATAAAATTAAAAAAAAAAAAACCAACCACCAAAACGCTGTATAATGTTAATAACCAGAATGTGGAAGAATAGTGGAATGTTCTTTAGCAAAACTGGTGGATGATGGCTACCACCTTCAGCCCAAGAGCCTGGATTTCCACCCTTCCTGGGAAAACTGGAGGAACTGCCATCTCACCAGTGATCAGTTGATATGAAGATAAATGAAAAAAAAAAAAAACAAATTAGATTGATTTTTTTTCTCCTAAAAAATGTAGGGATGTCTTTTCACAGCAAAAGGCTCCAGCAGATGATTTCCTGTCACATCTTTCCAGAGACTCTTCATGTCCAGCTTGAGACACAAAATGTTTCAAACTCAAATCTCTTTTAATATTGACCCAAAAGTAAAGATCAGTGGTGACAAACAGTGGCATAAGAGTCACAACACACAAAATCCAGCCTTGTTTGAGTGGGACAGCACTTTACACATATTCAATTTATATGATTAGGATTAGGGTCTTTAGGCTATATACAAACTAAAAGGTCACAGCTATTTCCTTTTATAGATACTTTGTGCCCAATTTTATGGATGGACACTTTTTTGAGCGCACCTGTGGTTTGTTCTTCAAGGCACCTGAACAAGTTTTTGTTTTGTTTTGTTTTGTTTTTTAATAGCACAAATATCCCACATAAGCTGTGACACTTTCCAGAGGAGTTTCTTAAAACACACTCTGAATTTGGTATTAAACAATTCCATATGTTTGCCTCCAATTTTGTGGCTAATTACAGCTAGTTTTTAGCCGCTTCTCCTCTGTTACTAACCTGTTAGAAAATGATTGAAGAAAAAATCATGGAGTTCAGGAAGCTGCATTTGTTAAATGTGCAGGTTTTATGAACCACAAGGCAATCTAAGGGAATGTTTCAGTACTTTTTTTCTCTTTTGTTCTATCAGCAATGCCAATATGAGATCATCAGGTGCAACACAATCTATTTATCACCACCTTACAGACCTCTGTGTATATCCAATTACATGGACTCTTCTGTAACAGACTTAACTTGAAAAATACTCTTTTTAATGAAGTATATTTTAAAAAAAATGAAAAATGATAAAATTAACATTACTCTTAATTTTAAAAGAGCATCACTTGATTTTATATTTCTTTTCAATGAATTCCACTAATACTTTGATGTGTTCCTCTCAGATGAACTAGTTTTAGTTTATATTGTCTCTCCATAACATTTAGATATATTTGTAAATACTCTAGTAGCATTAGCACTTAAAAATGTCCTGTATCAAACCATCATCAAATGCTAGAAAATGTTCTGTTGCTACTGACTTATCACAAAGCTGATAAAATCAATTAATGATTGCACTTTATTTGTGAAAATAATTAGGAACAGAATTTCCTTCTAGTGATAAATGGGATTTTTTAGCACAAAACATCTTTTTTGCTGGTGGGAAAAGTTCAAAATTCTGATGGTTTAGAAAAAAATAAGCAGAAGGGATAAACACTACTCTGTTCCAACTTCAATTTCTCAAAAAAAGATATCTTTAAAATACTATGAAACCATAATACAGCATGTTTTGGAAAATTACACTTTACAACACACAACAAGGCAAAATATCCCTGCAACACAAGAATTGCATGTTTCAACAGGATCATTTCCTTCCCTGGCAGAATTATGGAGTGCACAGCAGGAGCCAAATGCAGCATTACCTGTGATCACTGTAATGGGAAGTGTTGATAGAAGTTGCAATGGTTCCTTCTACTCCACCCCTCTTCTACCCCTGTTAAAAAGTGTGAAAAATGAGAAGCCCAGCCTTTCTGATGAAGAGGTAATGATGGCTACATGCAGATGAAAGTTTATTGTTCTAACTTTGATTTTTCCCTTAAACAGACATCTTTAATGAATTCTTCCTCCTGAGCATCCCACTGCCACCAAATCTGTAGTCTTAACAGCCTAAACAAGCAACTACTTCATCAATATTCACAAGACATTTCAATATTTATACTGCATAGCAAGACTAAGGGGAAGTGAAATGATGGGCAGCTCAGCATTCAGATGCCAAATCTAAGTGACTGAGAAAGTCTATTACACATGAGTACAATGGATGTCAAAGAAATCCAGAAGAGAGAGGCAGAAGGAATGTCTTTTGACTATGTTACAGAGCATTCTGCTTTCTAGATATGCTCAGGTCTGCTCTGGCTTTTGGTGAGAAGTGTATTGTACTTTTATTATACACACATGTATCATTTTAATTTTATATTAAGACCTTGACAGGCAAGAATTTGTAACACTTTACAGGTATTATCAACAAATGTCACTAGTCTGGAACTACACTTTCAAGTATTCTGATGCTTTATTGAGAACTGGGAGTCAAAGTAGATCCAAACCCAATGCCAGCTTTCTTTACATAAACACAAATAAGCAATCATCTGCATTGTCACCTAATCACCCTGAAGTGTCTTACACTGATAAAATAAACCGAAACTGATAAACTGAAGGAGGTAGCCCTCCTCCACAGCTGCTTGGAAATAAATTCCTTAGGATATATTCCCTGATTATGTTAAATTTTGCCTTAAACTTGCAAAGAAAGACTTCATTTCTTAACTTTTGACATGACTTTGAAGATCTCTCTTTGAGTTGGATCCCACTATAAAGGAAGCCACTGTTTCCACTCTTTATTTAATTTGTAATAATGTTATCTAATGCTTGAAGAAAGTGTTTTTTTTGTTGTTGTTGTGGTTTTTTGTTGTTGTTGTTTTTTTTTTTTCCCTTAACCCACAGGTACTTTCCCAACAAAAAAAACTTTCATACCTTCTCAGGTTGTTATCTTTGAGGAGGATGTAAACATATCCCTTTTTCAGATAACTCAATTAATTCTTCTGCTATAAAGAAATGGGTAGCATTCTCTCAGGTTTTTCGTGCATGGCTCCTTTTTTCAATACTAGCACAAGTCTGGAACTGGATTTCTTTCTGTTTTGTGAAAGATTTTAATACTTCAGAAAAAGGAAATTAATTGTGTCCAGTATAGCAATGGTTTCCAGTTTTTAGCACAAAACCAATCATTACAAGAACAAAATGAGAAATACATTGAATATGCAACCAATGAAAATTGAATCCCGTCTTCAGGGAGTATCTGCAGGTGCACAGCCAAACCACTGTGCCCAAACCTGCTATTTTACTAGGACAACTTTTATTTGTTTAATGTTATTATTTTCCAGTTTTCATATACCACTTAAGCAGCTCTAATTGCAGCATGTTTCTGAACCTCTTGCTCTTAGATCAGAGAGAACAAGTAGATACTGACAAAAGCTCCTCTGCTCAAAGCTGTTCTGCTTCAGAAGACACGTATCCACACTCAGGGAATCCTGGACTTGAGCTGGTAGGATCAATATTTCAGCCAGTACCAACTGTGCCTACAGAGATTCAAAACTAAAGCTCCCAGACACTGGGGAAAGGAGCTCATTCTGCTGTGCAGGCATTCCTCTCATCTCACAGATCTTTTCTTTTTTCCTTTTTTGTCCTTCAGCTGTTTTGCCAAAGACATTCATCACCAAACCTGCTTGTACATTGTTACTTGGTATAATTTCCTTCCTTGCTGCTGTACTATGCAAAGGATTAATTGTGAATCAGTTTCTGCTATTCCAATGTAGGATGTATAACCACTTCAATACCTTGATGACTCTTCTAAGCTAATTTTGGAAGTGCATATAGTAATTAATTTTTTACAAAGTTATGTCAGATATATAAAACAGTTAATCTGGGGAGAAAATGGGTAGCTCAGAAATGTCAATAGGCTGCAGAACTTCACATACCTAATTATGCATTCAAATCTAGTGAAACTAGATTAGAGCTAACACCCATGTGAAGACTATCATAACCAAAACACTACTTGCCCCAGCATCCAACAATGTCTCTTCACTCAGACTGGTCCCCTGTACCCATATCCATGGCCAGCTTCCATCCTGCACGAGTTATTTCACTCTGTTGTGGGCAGTGCACTGATCACCTTTTGGAAGGCTGAAAGAGACTCGTCAGGTGGATATTTTCTGCTTGTCCTCCAAGAGTTCAGAGGGTGGTAGCAGGAGGTGGCAAAGCCCAATTTCTCAAGGTAGGGAGATGTTTCTACAGATAGCCACAGCTTAGCATTTTTCATCCTGAGGCTCACAGAAAACCTTCCCTGCTCCCCCTGTGCCGCCACACGTTAAAATGTCAAACATGACCTGACAAGAAGAGCAGGCTGCCCACAATAAATTAGGAAGTGCTGCTGCCAGTGGGAGAGTAATGACTAGAAAACATTGCCACAGCAGGGCAACGTGCTGGACTTGGGTTAGAGTAAAATATCCTCTAACAATCCATGAGTCCTTTTTCCTGGCAGTTAAGAGACAAATGACCAAAATTTGACTCTAGAGCAACAGTTGCTGAAGAAGTGAAACATTTATCGATCTTGGCTAGAGTTTAAAATAAGAAAGGGACAAGCATGTGAGAGTTGCAATGCCGGGTAATTGCTTGATAAATTATGCTAATAAAAAAAGATCTATCCTCTAGCTCTTGCTTTCTTTCTCTGCCCGTTCACAAAATGGACAGAGCAGTACTGGCATGATAAAGAATGAGTTTTTGCACTAGGGCTATCTATTTTTATCATAGCTTTTGTGTAGACAAATATCTTCAGCTTCAAAACTACCATTTTGCCTTGTTTCACAAACAGCAGATCAAGTGGAATTGCTTTCAACAATGCTTATTTGTATTGCAAAATGAGGCTTTTATTACTTCCAGTAAAATAAACTGAATCAGCTATTCTGCAAAATTTTCTGTAGCGCATTTATGTTTTTTCTAAAGAGGGGGATAGTCAAATCTCGTTTTAGAAAACCCATCCATGTACTGTAAACCCAAACTTGCTTGAGAGAGAAGTTAAAGGTCAGTTCTCAGTAATTGTTTAGGGAAGGATTAGAATCATGTTAAAAAGCCTAGTTTGCTGTTTTCCTGAAAATGTTGTTTTCAGCTCCAAGCATCATTTTGAATGAACTGCCTTGTCGCTGGCACAGAAGATAATTATCCCAGTCCCACCCAAAGAACTGAGCTTGAGCCAGCAGGGACAGCTGAGCTCAAAATTAAACTAATGCCTTGTTGAAAGTGAAGATACTGTACCATGTTTCCAGTAAGATCTTATTGAGGTTTTAGCCACTTTTAAACATTCTAGAGGGTGTCACGTGCCCCTGACCTACAGGCAGTGTGCAGGAAGGGCAAAACTCAACACTCTCAGCCAGTTAACAGTATGAACAAGACTTTTACACAAGTCTCATTCAAAGGAACCGATTGAATGTACTACCTATAATCAATATCCTCCATGCCATCAGAACATGTCAAGCCTGCAAATCTTCTAGATAATGGCTTTTTAAGAAAGCTCATGGTCAAGCATAACAAGTGAATTACAGTAAAAAAAACAGCACTAAACAAAATTAACAGCAGTAAAAATATTGTGCCATTATGTAACTTGCTTCTCATGAAAAGCTTTTTCCTGGCCTCATGCAATGTCAGAACTGAGTGAGTACAAAAGCAGAATACACCAATATGTCGAACCTTAATGACTGCTTAGACTCATCTCAGTTTTAAAAGAAGTGTTTTGTTTTGTTTTTTAATTTTGTTTTTTAGCTAACTCATTGTCAAGATAACATGCTTTATTAAGGAATCATTTAAAATGGAGCCATTGTGAGGTTTAATTTAGAAACTCATCAAAAGTCAAGCCTGAACATGAAAACTAGATTCACACATCCAACACTTAGCATTTGCAGAGACAACATCATTTCTTTTCCATTAAAGTTAATTATTTGTATGCAAGAAGTCTTTTCAAAGCTCAAAGGAGGTATTAAACCCAGTAATCAACATGTCCTTGAAATTTTTCTTTTAGACAGTCAAATGCAGACAAACAACATATGCTTATGTCATACGAATTCCAAGAGAATCTCTAAAGTCCCAACACACTGGAGACACTGGAAGATGCACACATTTTATTCCCTGAGTTGTACCTTTCAATTACTCACCTCCACACATCCTAGAAGATAACACGCAATTTAAAGTATACTGTTGCCCAGTCACCATGGTGAAAAAGAATGTTAAATATTCGGGTTATTTGACGTGATCAGAGAGGCTGTAAGAGTGGTACCTGCAATAGATATGAAAGACCATCTGTACTTTGACAAATGTTTCATGAAAATATAAGATAAAATTCAAATTTTAGGCATGTTAAAGGATTGCTTTATGGAGGCCCTAATCAAGAAGTAAAGGAAGACAGTCCAGGTCCTGACTAGTAGCAAGGTGTGGGTCAGGAGTTGTGATTAAAGAGCTGTTCTGCATAACTCAAGCAGACAAAAACACGCCCAGGTTAGACACCCAAAGGAATAAACAAGACTTGCAAAAGTCTGCTGTTTCTTCCTACTGCAAAATGTGAAAAGCAGAGTAACAAAGAATAAGGAAGCTGTAAAAAATCTGTGAAGGGCAGTCAAAAGGGTAAATTACTGCAGTAGGCTCAAAATTGTTTAAAATCATATTAAGGACATGAGTCATAGGTACAACAATTCTAAAAAGAAATTAGGAAGTTGAGAAAATCTAGTTAAATATCAAAGTAGGAGAAGGTAGCAAAAATCCATAAGTCTGCTTTCAAATACTGAAGATGTATGCAAATGAGGAAGATAGAAAGGTTCTTGATCTTTAGCAGGTTTTAGCAGGCCAAACATGAGCTTGAGAAACAGCTTTCAAAGAACTAAAACCAAGTAATGCAGATTAAAATATTTTTAAATTCCCTGCAAAAAGACCACAGAAAAAGTAGAACATTTAAGCATAACAGGAGTATGCAAAGTAGATAATGCTAAAGCTATTCTTTTTTTAATCTATGCATCCACTTAGGTGACTATTCTGAAAAACCCTCCTTTGCAAGGTAAATATCAGTGATCCATGCCACACTGAAATACTGGTAGAAGAATTTATAAAAGTGGGGTGGCAAAATGATTTTTCAGTAACAGATGGTGTAGCATTCCAAAGGAAATCAAGGGTTAAATGGCTGATCTCTTGCTCATAACAAAGAATTGAGTTAGTGAACTTAAGACTAAAACACATCGTGAAGGTTCAATACAGCTCTTCTAAAGAGAAACATTTCCTTCCAAATTAAAGGGGTCTTCTGAAGAAATGATCAAGTACAGTGATAAATCAGAATTGCATCCCACCCCCTTGGAACACCACTGGGTGTCTCACAGGTTCCAAACTGAACACTTCTAGGCAAATGTCCTTAAACAGTTGGAAAACAGAAACTTAAAGAAAAGTGACTCAATTTTACAGAGCCAGAAGTGTCAAGTGGAGAGTTCTGAGCTATAAACAGATACAGAAATCTGGATGGACAGTGAAGGGTATAGTGCGTTGATGATCCTGACATATTCACAGTAGCAAAAACAATGACTGCATTCAATAAACAGAGAAACTTAGAAGATTCTGCTTTGGGCCAATAAAATTAATCATAGATAAATAAAAAGTTATTTGCATATGGAAAAAAAATCAACTCTACAAATACATTTAAAAGCTCTGGCCACTCAGGCACATCGATAAAATGATCAATGGAAAAAAAAAATTGTGAATAATTAGGAAATAAACAGAAGATAAATCAGATTTCATTATGACTGTGTGGAAAACTACGCTGTACCTCCCTTTTAAATGTTTTAAATTGTCACATCCGAAAAGGCACACTGAAAATGAGAAGTTCTACAGGAGAATGGCAGTGATTATCAAGGTAAGAAACATTTTTGTACAAGAAGTGACAAAACAGACTAGGACCTTCAGCCTGAAAAAGACATGGCAGGGTGAGGGAACATAGCACACATGCACACAGCCATGAGCAGAACATGCAGAGCAAGTAAAGACCTTGCTCTGACCTCAGGAAGAGCTGCAGCACATAGAAACTGGTGTCAGCGACAGGAAAAGTGAAATCCTTCGAAGGTGATAAAATGCAAAGTGTTGCTACTCTCTAGGAAAGCCTCTGACAGAGGCCGTGGGATTTTGGGACAGCATTCCAGGAAATGCCGTGACACTTTTGCAGTGTTCTGGAGATCCACTGCTGGCCTTTGTCAGACAGAAGGCTCAGACATGATCTGAAATTATTTGGTCTCTCCCATATCTCTCATGTAACACTGAGACCATTCACTATCTCCAAACTGAATGCAGTCTTTGCCTGCAGCCTCCATGAGTGTGGCATTTCCTCCTTGCACATTTAAAGTACTCAGAAAGAAGACAGCACTACATATATTTGACTAAATACATAAGAAACGGCTGGAACAGTATTTCATGTCAGTTTGCACAATGAGCAAAATGTATTTAATAAAAATCTCTTTCTTTTCTTTCTAATCATTCAGCTGTTGCCCAATCACTTTGAAAGAGCTGATAGCATCAGGCAGATTTCCAGCTGTGCCTTATCTGTAACCAGGAAATAATGTGTAAGCTTGCTCATGGAATAATGAACAAGCAATTAACAGAATCAAGACAGTTTCCAAATGGATCCTGTCTCTCTTCACATATCAATGGTGCACTTGAAAAAAAAAAATAAAAATCTGTAGCTATTTTCATCTACCCTCCAGTTTCTGTAGGGCTGACTTTTAGTGCTTTGGTTCAGAATTACTGTGTTCCTGACAGGGTGAGGTGAGCTCCCAAAGCGATGGAAGCTGATAAAATTCACAGTAAATAGGAATGCTCAGGCTATCCACTCTGTAACATCTGCATGACACTGTTTTGTACTTGTGAATAAAAAAACTCTTAACAGATGTTCCCATATATATGAATGCTTCTGTAGAGGCAGTTAAAACTGCTTAGAAAGGCTATCATAATCCACTAGCCATAAGGGAAAATGGAAAATAAAAGTTTTAATAAATGGTACTTAAGGTAATTTTCAATGTATTGGCTCAAAAAAAAAAAAAAAAAATCCCAAGAATCATTTATTAGATTTTTTAAAATAGTAATTACCATGTAATTATGGTAAAAATGACTGAAGAAATTAATTTAAAAGTAATTATTTAAAGTATTATACGACTATATTTCTACAGCTGGAAAAGATACATTACAAGTAATGAAGAAAGCACAGAACCTTGGGAACTCAGCTCTCAGTAACTTAGAAGCTAACTTAATCATCTCTGATTTCTCCTCTTCTTCTAAATTGTATAATTCTATTCTGTAAATCTCTCAGAATTTAAGAAGAAAATGGACCAAAAAGGAGGTATTTAAAAGAGTTCTCACTTCGAAATATCAAACTTTCTCCTCAATATGAAATCCTGGATGGGTAAGGAACAAAATAACTAATTTAACCAGGAGACTGTATTACTTACCTTGGGGTAACTGCTGATTTTGGCTGTTCTCATGGGGTTTAGGAGGTGGGCTGGAAGAAAAAACAAAACAAAACAAAACATAACAGGATCATTGTATGAAATAATTCTAAAAACATTGGAGTTTTTTTCCTTCTAATTTCTTCATACCTTGTTTCTATTGCTGTTGCATTTTATGCTTTCACAACATTTTAGTTTGATTTGACCCTTTTGATACCATAGCACATTGCAATAAAAAGAGATTCCTCCTTCTTGGTGAGGAAATGGCAAAGCTGTGGCGGCTTCACATACTGGTTGTTAAAACAGAGCTGATGAAACATTCTGTTTGTTGTTTGGTAGCTTAGCTACTTCATCAAGCATTCTGCTTATTTCCCCTCATTACTGGAATTATGCCTTTCAGCTACGGAGACCAGGAACATTAATATATGATTTAGGCAACAAGAATATTAAAAGTGTGTGTGGATGAAATACTGACTAGGCTAAAAAGAAAATGGGACAACACTGAGCATCCTCATTCTCCTGGTACATCATACAGATCTTACACACTGTTTTAAGGATACATGTTCAAACAAAGAATAAGGCCCTGGGTTTTTTTCTTTTTTTTATTTTCTTTTTTTTTTTTTTTTTTCATATTAGCAGAAGCTCTTCAAAGCCTTTCCAACTGGAAAATAAGGAAACAAATGAAAAATCTGCATTTTTCAGTCTCCTGAATGATAAATAACACTTTATTTTGGAATTCCTTGATCTTTAGGTTCTGTCACACACTAGTTTAACCATTACACTTTGAGGCATTTTCTGACTCGTTGACTGCAACACCCCTGAACCTAAAGGAAAACAACCCCCTGCCCACACACACACACCCCAAAAACAACAAACACATTTCAAGGCATCTGGGAGTATCATTCTATGATGAACACAAAGAAGAACATATGTCTGAATAGACAGATATATAATTAACATTATTAATATAGGCTTGAACTGCAAGAACAAAAAAACTTAATGTGACTTAACCCTTTCATTCTCAAGCAATTTGATAAAAAACATGGTTGATTTTTCAAACTGAAAGTCAAAGCATTTTTTAAAGCTCTGAATGGATAGTTTTACTTTTTCTGAGTATTTTTCTTTCTTATTTCTAAAAGATAGAGCAAATTAAGTGATTTCTGTCTCATTGACTTTAGCATTTTATGTTAAGAAACTGGTCTCAACACTGCCAAGTAATAACTTCAAAAATTCCTAAGCATTATAATTTTCAAAGCATGGATTAGTAAAATGAATCAGAATTGTCATCACTGCTCCTGCTAAAGGTAATGCTAAACAAAACTCCCACGATCCTTAATGAGATAAAATTAGGTCAATTCTGAGAGTTTCCATTCCTGTGAAGTGAAAAAAGCACAACACCACCGAGATTTTTGCTATAGATCCAAAGCTGATAAAAAGACTCTGCCATGCTTTTCCTGTTATGTTCAGACATAGAAAAGAGGACATGGTTGGGCCAGGGAAAACATCACCTCTTCCATAAGCAGCAGGCAACAGTTGTGGAATGAGGATGCTCCAAGGAAAGCACAGACCTTCCTGCCATTTCAGACCTTGATA